>WEIT01031831.1:70895-101204 GCA_013389985.1 Dryoscopus gambensis | reverse complement strand
TGATAGATGATGACATTATTCATAATCTCTTGTAGTGCTGTACTTCCCTACTCCTTTTCTTACGAAACGCCTGCCCTTCTCGCGTTGTTATCCCTTCCCCGCCCCTAGTCCTGGCCACTCCCTCAGGTTTTTCCTATTGGTTCTGGTACCCCAACTCCGCCCATGTACTGCCCCTGCACCCTGAGACCATTAGTCCGTGTGCTCTCTCCGCCCCCCTGGTCCCCATATAAAATCCCAGGCTCTGTTCCATGTGCTCGCTTTCTGGCTTTGGGAAGTTTTGTGTCAGTATGTGAATAAAGTTGAGGTCCCCATGTGGGGAGCCTTCTTACCTCCTTTATCGCCGCCGTGTTGTGGAGCCAACAGTAGCCAGAGTGGTGTGGGGAAGCTCAGAAGGGCTGTAGGAAGCGGAACAGCCGCTCTCCCCAAGGCAGCCCCGCTGCGCTCTCTGGGAAGGTTTGTGGCTTGCCATGCCAGCGCAGAAACTACAGACCAAAACAAGCTCTTTCTTGTTTTCTTAGAAGAGAATAACATAATTAAAATTGGATGCAAGAGTTCCAGAGAAAGGAGTATCAATAAAAATAAATTATACAGAGGCAATAGTTTTATCTCCAAGACTTCTCGCTTTACAGAAAGATCCAAATTTCAGTGCTTGAGGCAGAAAGGGTAATAATATGCTCAGTCCATCTGTTTCTCACAAGGACACAAGCAGGAAAACAAGGACAGTGAAGGAGAAGAGTTGCACCACGCTAAGGAAATCTGAATACTTCAGGCTTTTCCTGAGGAACAGATTTCCCAGTATTTCTGCGTCTTTAGCACCCAGGCATCATTTCTCATGCCATGTCAGATTGCCGCATCCAGCTACATCAGGTTGTCTTCCCACTCCACTGTCAGACATCCCTGTAGGGAGAACAAACTACAGCAAATGCTCTGACCTACCCTGCCTGATCCCTTCCTCACTGCCTTTTATCTGCCGGAGTGCCTTCTGTTTATTTATTCATTTATTTCTCTCCCGAGGCCCTTCAGAATTTTGTGGTTGATGATGATTTGTTCGATGCAAAAACATTTGCAACGGCATCTTTGAGTAAATTTTATGTCACCAAGAGCATGAAAGAATAGAAGGAAGTCAGTGCAAAAGGAAGCCAAAGGCTTCTTTAGAAAAGTTGCAGCCTTCTGTTCAATGGCTATAGATTTTCAACAGAAAAGCAGGCAGTATTAAACCAATGAACAAAAAAAAAAAGGCATTTTTGAAGAAGATTTAAAAAATAAAACATGACCTTAATAATAGTTTTTATAATCTGAGCATAAGAGTTAACTCTACTGAAGATTTATTTGAGAGGTTTAACCTTTTAAATAACATTAGGAATGACTGTATTGAACACTGCCTCTGAACCAGATAAAATCCAGTGAGCTTATTAATATTAGACAAAATAACATCTGCAGCCCAGATCTAAAATACTACCCTCACAGCAATGGCAGAATTTTATTTTATGTTTATTTTATATTCTGGGTATAAGCAGGCAGTTATATATTTTCAAACATCAGAAAGTAGCTATGTAGGAGAAACAAACTTTAACTAACCCTGGGGCCACTCCCTGTGGCTCCCATTATAGAACTAGGAACTTCCCAAGCTGTACAGAGTTAAGTTCTCTTCAGATCTATGACACAGGTCTCTGAAAGTTCATAAAATAATAGAATGGTTTGGGCTGGAAGGGATTTAAAGATGTTCTAAAGACGGCTTGTTCCAAGCCCCTGACATGGGCAAGGACGCCTTCCACTAGACCAGATTGCTCAAAGCACCATCCACCCTGGCCTTGGAGGGTTATTTTTTAACTTCCTCAGTATCAAAGACTCATCCACTGTACCCTGCAGTGGGGATAAGTGTGAATTCCTCCTGTGACACCAAGATACCCACTGGACGGGTTCTTATTGAAGACCTTTCAGGAAGTTTAAAGTCATGAAAAAGTTCTTCTCTTTTAATGTCCTGCTCATCTTGTCTCGTGGGACAGTGCATTTCATTTATTTGTATTTCTCATTGTTTTGTCTTGGGTATGGTGCGAACAAAGCAATTGGAAATTTGAATGAAATAATCTTTCTGCTGGTGGTTAGAAGGTTGAGTTTTTATCAGTTCAAACACTTTAACTTGCTTCACAATATGTGGCTTGTCCTTGGGGGAACTAAGTAAATCTTAACAAAATTTCCAGCTATAGGCATTGCTAATCTCTACAATTCAATATGGAGATTTGGACCAGGCTTCTGTCAAAGACTTGCTCGAGCTCATTTATGAGCAAGTTAGAAATTTGATCTGTCAAGCTTATGGCTTAAGTGTGGAGATGTGGTGTGACCAAATTCCCACTCTCATATAATTAACAAATCTCTCTGCCAGAAAACTAGGATTGCAGTCTGAAATTAAATGGCTTGGGATGCTTTACTTTCTGAAGTACTGCATGGCTTGCCTTATTCCAGTAGTTGCGTCGAGCAGTTCATCTCTTTCCCAGATGTCCAAGTATGAGTATACTTTGAACAGCTTGGAATGAAATTGTCTCTTCCTAGCCCTGCTTTTGTTTATCTTCTGCAAGGATTTGCACTTATGCTATCTCTTTTCTTTGCCTACTCTGCTTTTGCCCAAGTACCTCTTGTGCTGACCAGATTTCTGATGTCCTTGGCCATATATAGCCAGGATATTGGTTTTGTAGGGTTGGTTTTTGTCCTGTTTTGCACTCCCAAGGTAGCTGCTTCTTTCAGTGATCAGGGAGTTAAAATTTAACTGACTACATCTGCAGTGGTACTATGTATCTTTTATTCACATATCACAAAGCTTCTAGCATTTCTGAGAGCTAACTTGGCCTTCTCCTGTGTGACTGTCAGCTCTAACAGAAGCGTGCATTGACAGCTGGATGTATTTCTTGGTAGATAATAATAATATCTTTCACATGCAAGCCAGCTTGGCAGAGGATTTCCATATCTTCTCATGTTTTCTTTAGTTTCCCCCAGTTGAGAATCTCACATGCTAGTTTATTTTCATATTTCCAATGTGTAAAGTTGTCTAGATGAGGAAGCAACTTTATACATCTCATTTCATTACACATGACACTGCAGACTCAGTAACATGCATTGAATTCACACTGAAAATGGCTTTTAGCCATGTCATAGAATCACAGAATGGTTTGGGTTGGGAGGGACCTTAAAGCTCATCCAGTTCCACCCCCCTGCCACAAGAAGGGACACCTTCCAGTAGACCAAGTTACTCAGGGTCCCATCCAACCTGGCTGTTGCGGTGACCCAGCCCATTGAGGGCTGTGGCAGGGGGTCTTCCCCCAGGCTTGAGAGGCAGGCTTCTCCTAAGGACATTATGTACCCCAGTTCTGCTCCTTTGATTGATCCATTGCTTCTCCCTGCCCCCTTTTACTCCTTACATGTGTGTTTTCCCTTCCCTGCATTCCCCGTTGGCCCTCGTACCTCAGCCCCTCCCTCGCGGTGTTCCTGTTGGTTCCCTTGCCATAACCCCGTCTCTGTACCGCCCCTGCACCCCAACAGCCTCGATCCCGATGGTCTGCCCGCCCTGCGAACCTCGTATATAAACCCCAAACCCTTCCTCCATCTTGTTCTTGGCTCCTAAACTCCCCCTGTGACGAGGTTGAAATAAATCCTCTCGTGCAAGAACAGGCCAGAACCCTTCCTGACTCTTTCATCGTCCGCCTGCGTGTGTGTGAGTGCCACTGCCTCTGGCTGAGATGGGTGCAGCCCTTCTTCACTCCTATGAGAGCCTGGTCCCTTTTGAGCTGTCCCCTCCGCGGGCCCACCCTTTTATGGAGGCTCAGAGGACGGGACAGGATGGGAGCTTTGGCACATTCCGAGCTCGTCAGCTGGAAGGGCAGTGGCACAGCAGGAGAGGCTCCAGGCCCCGTGGAGACGCCTTCGGGAAGGTTACGGCACCCTCATCCACCATGCTGCAACACCTGGCCTTGAACACTTCCAGGGAAGTGTTTGCATTTCAAATGATTCCCCTGACGTGTTTTGAGACACCATTTAGGTGAATCAAGTAACTCTTTTACGGAACATATTTATTGTTATTTATGTTGACACAACAAGGATTCGAAGACATTGAGTGAGTTTAGAAGATGCTCACTTTAAAAATCCTAACACTAAAAATATTTCAGAGAAGGTTGAGAAGGTATTTGATGTAAAAATTCTATTGTGTAGGATGTCTGGTAAGCCATTGGAGCAGACGAAGTGTTCAGTCTCTCATACCTCATCCAGTTGCAATCTTGTCTTAATTTTGTTTGTATTAGATTTCAAATGTATTCAGTGAGTCGCTGTTGCGAACAGATGGGGTTGTGATTGTGACCTGTCACAGCTTCTGTCACGCTGCCTCTATGGGTTATGCACGGATGTAGGTGGATTTACATACATGCATAAGTGCTCAGCTAGAGACAGTGATGGGTGACTCAAAACGACTCCCAGACAGGGCTCTGGCTGCCTGTTTTCCTGTGGAAACAACCAGGAACCGACCTGTTGTGGGAGATGAACAGAGGTATGGCAGTGTTTCTCTGGTAAAGGTAAGGAGGTAAAAGTCACAAAAGTCGTTGTCAAAGACTTCGAGGAGGACAAATCTTCGACACTGGGTATGCACAATATCGCATTATTTCCCCCAGACAAAAGAACATAAAGAGAGTAAGAATTAAAACATACCCTGGAAGGAGAGCTTTAGAACAAGAAAAATGGAAGTGGATCCTGAACCCGCGGAGCCAAGACCAGTCCCAAACAAATCAGGGCACAGAAGATGAGAACAAAAACATCAACCTGTGCTTAAATCTGCCAATAAGGTGCACAAGAATGAGATGTAAAAGGAGAAGAGAAAGAAAAAATACAAGGAGGTGAGCAAACACAGAGAGGAAACAGGACTGTCAAATTCAATGTTGCACTCTGAAAAAGTTTAGAAGCCAGGGAATGATGACATCAATGCTGTTTTGAATAAGGACGAGGCTAAAGATTTGCTACACTGTTCTGAAAAAGTGAAAATCTGTGATATGAATCTCATCTTAAATAATCAGTTATACTGAGAATTATTGGAACCTTGGACTTTTCGTACCAGCGGGACTTGTACAAGGAGGAGCATTTAAGCCTTGTAACAGGATACCTTTCTGATCCACTGGTGTGTGAGAGTCACAGGCACACTAAAAGAGATAAAGGAGAGTAAAGAAAATGTGTGAGGTGTCTATAAAATGAGCATTTATGCTGTCTAATTTATTTGTTTAGAAAGAAATTGTGAGATATGGATGTTGAGGGAGAGAGGAGTAGCTAGGCAAGAACAAAATCATTAGGACAGCTCAAAAATCAGGAAAAGGTGAAATGCTAGCTCTGGATTGAAAAAAAAAAATCAAGCAAAAAACCAGAAAAGAAGACATGGCATCATTATCTAGTTCTTTACCTATTAAAAGTAACAAAATATTTTGTATGTGAAAAAATCTAGATTTGCTGTAAAACTGATTTTCCACAAGAAAACTGAAATTAGAAAAATGAAAATTGAAATATTCCTTCAGGGTGGTTCTGATGTTTCATTCTCTCTGTACAGGTAATTTTTGGAAGATTATTTCCACCAAATGAAAAATGACAATTGTAGGTTTTTTTCCAACAGTGTTTCGGGAAACTCCCTTCCTTTCTAAAAGAATTAACACTAATAATTTCGGTTTTGCGAAAAAAAACCCCAAACAACCCCAAAACCCCCTTTTCTCTTTCTCAAACAGTTTTACTGGCCAGTAATTTTGTCATTCTGCTTTTCCAATGCTGTCATATGACAAGTGCAGCATAATTTATATTTATAATTATTATGTCCTACTGCTGGGGAAGGAACGGTTCAGCTCCCCCAGTTCATAATGTTCCCTGCTGGTGACATGTCCTGTCCCTTGCCTTCTCTACTGCAGTTCTGAATAGGTTATTTTTAGTCTTATTATATTTTTTCTTGCTGCCTGTGCTTTCAAGTTTCCCTCTGACTTTAATTAAAGTGTCCTTAGGCTTGTGCATGTAAAAAGCTAACAAGTTCACCCAGTCAAGATCTCTCCTAATTATAATGCAAAATAGGAGTTCAAGTGAGGAGAACATCAAACAGTTTTTATGTGACATATGAGAGCTTGACACTGTATTTTGACAGGCCTGTTGCAGAATACATGATGCCACTGAAATACATTTTAAAAGTAATATCCCAGCTTACACATCATCCACAAAACAAGCCTATGGTGCAGAGAGCAAGCTGTACAACATGCTGCACAGAGCAAAAGACAGTGTTTAGTGTGTTATTGATGTGTTATGTAAACAGTGGTAAGATCCAAAATGCGGCGACTTGTGGGTTTGCTTCTTACATGTGGTGGCACTTAGAGACGTACCAAACCCATGGGCCAGTTCTTCAAATGCTGATGGCTGCAACACAGCTGCCTGGTGAAAAGATGGTACAGTGGACCTTCCCCATCACACAACAAACACAGCCTGCCGCAGCATGAGATAAACCATGCAGCCTTTCCGGGCAGGGGTAGAGGAAAACCACATTTTTAGTAGGTGTAGTACAGACAGAAGGCATAATACAGCCTCATTAGTCTAGGAATCTATGCGCAAAATGCAAATTATTTTCACCCCAATCACCCTTATAGAGTCATAAAAACGTTAAGGTTTCAAAAGACCTTTGAGATTATCAAGTCCGTCTACCCAGCACCCAACTTGTTTACCATTGACCCACATCCTCAAGTGCCACATCCACACATCTTTTCAGTCCCTTTAAGGATGGGGACTACACCACTGCCTTGGGCAGCCTGTGCAAGTTCTTGACAACCTTTTCTATGAAGAAATTTTCCTTAATACCCAATTTAAACCTCCCTGGTGCAACTTGAGGCTGTTTCCTCTCCTCCTGTCCCTGTTCCCTGGGAGCAGAGCCTGACCCCCCAGCTGCCCCCTCCTGTCAGGGAGTTGTGCAGAGCCACAAGGTCCCCCCTGAGCCTCCTTTTCTCCAGCCTGAGCCCCTTTCCCAGCTCCCTCAGCCGCTCCTGGGGCTCCAGCCCCTTCCCCAGCTCCGTTCCCTTCCCTGCACACGCTCCAGCCCCTCAATGTCTCAATGTCCTGAGGGCCCAGAGCTGTCTCCAGCACTGGAGGTGCCTCAGCACCCTGGTCCTTGTGGATGCTCCAGTGCTGGGACAGCCCAGGGTCCATTGGCCTTCTTGGTTGCATGAGTACCCTTCTCTCCATGACCACAATAATTATTATCACAATAACCTGTAGGTTTCACACTGCTTAGAGGCTTAGAGGCTGTGAACCCAGCATATGGATTCATTTTGGACTGTACTTCATCCACTCTAGGCCAAGACTAATCACGCAATGATGTTTAAATTTTTCCCACTGGTTATAAGGGGTGTCAGAGGTGACTAGCTGATATATCAATGTTGCAGACATAAAAACATAGAATTATAGAATGGTTTGGTTTGGAAGAGACCTTAAAGATCATTTCATAATTACAGCATGTAAACTAGTTGAGGAAGAAGAGGAACTGGTAATGGGAGAAAGGAAGAAGGGAGGATGAAAATGTTTAGTGTATATTATCAGACCCAAAGCAGACACATGATTTTTACTGAGAGCTTTCCTCTTTCCATGGAATGTTTGCTGCTGTTGTTAAAATTGGAATTTTCTTGGAAAAATGTATGGTTTGGTTGAGGTCTTGAGATACTGCTAACAAGATTGAGAAACAAACTGAGACATGTGAAGGTAACTTTAGTCAGAAGCACTAGAGGTTCACTTCCTGACATTCAGCTTTAGTCATAACTCACCACCATCAGCGATGTCGTGATTGCCCTGCAGTCAGAGAGACACGACGGGAGCAGGAACGGGTGAGTCAAACCCTGTGGGTGTGTGGATGACTGTTCAGGACTCCAGCATGACAAGCACCTTTCCTCGCACCATTCATGGTGCCCCTCAGCACTCAGCAGTGACTTCTGCAGTTGCAGGATCGATATCCTGAGTGAGAAAGGAAAAATGCAAGAGAAAGAAGGAACAGCAAGGCACAGAGTAACAGGCAATGGAAGGAACGAGATCTACAACATGAAAAATAATGAGTTGTTTGTTTTAATAGTTGCACAGAGGCAGTCACACGTCCTGTTGGTCAAAGGTGACATTTCTGTGAGTTTCTCACAGCATCTCATCTGCAATTCCTGTGTGCCACTGTCAATATGAGAGCAATGTTAACAGGAAAATTATTTCACACACTATATTGAAGCTTAAATATTTAAAGCAGCTTAATTGCAGAGCATCTGAACTGCCAAGCAGACACTTGTCTGAGAAAAATTTAGGACTGAACAGCAGAAGTACTCTGTACTGCCTCACAATTCAGGCCAAAAGGAGGCAATAACCACCAAATTTTGCTTTCTGCTCAACCCTGCCTGAGAAAAGCAACAATTTCCTCAGAATCGAATGGAAGTACAAAATATGCTTGGAGGCAAAATAATGTGCAGGGACTAGAAACATAGTGTCTCATATCTTAGAACATCTTAGGCATCCATTTATTAGGGCTGCATTTACCTAAATGTATTTCAGCGTGAATTGTCTTGTAAGGAGGGGCTGTCGACAGCGCTGCAGTGATTATAACAGCCACAGGGCCTCCCTGAACGGCACAGCACAACACACTGTACTTAATGTTGACACTGTTCGCTGAAACAATTATTACAATCAATTTGACTTCTAATGTGACTTCTCTTGTAAATCTCTGGGTCATTAACCTTAACAACATCAATGTACTGTCAGTATCCAATTCCACCAAATTAGTGTCCAAGGTAATAGGAGAAGGAATGTATTAATGTGTTATTGGTGACTAATAAAGACAGCAATCCTCTAATGTGCTATGAAGAGCAGCTGAAGCATGCAAAGGAAGAGGAAGTGCACAAAGTCAGGGCAGTAGACACCTTTGGTGGTGCATGTCAGATCACCAGATTAGGTGGCAAACAGCTTGACCTCTTTACCACTGAATCAGGAGGAGCAGGGGTGGGAATGGTCCATGGCTTATGGTCTAAGGACAATTGTATGAGGTTCAGCGAGACCAAGTGCTGCATTCTGCCCTTGGGCCACACCAACCCCTGCAGCTCCAGGCTGGAGCAGAGGGGCTGGAAAGGGCCCTTTGGGAAAAGGCCCTGGGGCTGCTGGTGCCAGCAGCAGGACATGAGCCCAGGGGTGCCCAGGTGGGCAAGAGGCCGATGGCCCCTGGGCTGTCCCAGCCACGGTGTGACACAGCCCCAGGGCAGGGCCTGTCCCCTGTGCTGGCCCTGCTGGGGCACCTCCAGTGCTGGGGACAGCTCTGGGCCCTCAGGACAAGAGAGACACTGAGGGGCTGGAGCGTGTCCAGGGAAGGGAACGGAGCTGGGGAAGGGGCTGGAGCCCCAGGAGCGGCTGAGGGAGCTGGGAAAGGGGCTCAGGCTGGAGAGAAGGAGGCTCAGGGGGGACCTTGTGGCTCTGCACAACTCCCTGACAGGAGGGGGCAGCCAGGGGAGATCTGTTCCCAGAGGGACTCTTCACCAGGTAAGAGGTGAAAAGACAAGAGGATACGGCTTCAGGTTGCACTAGGGGAGTTTATATTGAGTATTAGAGAAAATTTCTTCATGGAAAGGGTTTTCAGGCATTGGAAGGACCTGCCTAGGGCAGTAGTGTAGTCCCCATCCCTGAAGGGATTGAAAAGATGTGCAGATGGGGCACTTGGGGACATGGGTTAGTGGTGGGCTTGACAATGCTGGGAGAATGATCCTTGAGGGCTGAATTTTTCTGTGATTGTATGATTCTGTATGACAAATGAACAGTGCACTGCATTCTGGAGTGGTCAAGAGAGCTCTTCTTCACAGTTTTATTTCATGTTCCAGTAGATGACAAACTGCATCATGTAAAATCATATGGTTGTACTAGAATGAAAGGGAGAACACCTAACTATGAAAGTATTAAATTTTTTAGCCTCCATCGTGAACCATAAGGTAGCTAGCACTTGAAAGAACCGAAGTTACGCTGGGCTGATAAAAATAGACCTTTCCATCACTGCCATTCAATTTCTCTCCCAGCTGGCAGGCTCTAAGTGACGTCTCCTGGTATTGTTTGAGACTGCTCTTTACTGAGACGAGAGGCGTCACAGCCCATCATGTCCAGCACCACAGAAGTAGCACTGAGCCCTCACAACCCAGCAGAAAGGGAACACCAAGGCTCTGGGGGGAATCCACTGACAGGGAGGAACACCCTGTTTGAGGGTGACTCCTGGCAGCTTGCATTAGCAAAGAGTGGTGGGTGAACATGGCACGACACAGGCACGATTTGGATCCTCTCTAACGCGCTGAAACATCAGCCTTTACCTGTAATTACTGATGGCCAATACATTCCTCTTCCAGGCTATGTTCAGAGGGTTTGACATGGCACAATGTTTCACCAGACCTCACTCAATGCTAACAAAGAAAATGTAAGAAAACCTTGTATTCATTCTATATTGCCAGAGTTCTTATAGGCTATAAACCAAAATTACCAATTCAACACCAAAACAGAAATCCTTTCAAATCAAACTTTCAAGGCCGAAGAAAGGGGCATGAAGAATTAATAACAAGTTTAATTATGAAGGCAGTATTTCTTGAACAAGGTAAATTAGGCACTTCATTTGGGGATTGGCAGGATCATCAGGTTAATACCTTTTCCTATAAAAAAACGTGCTACAGGATTTTAAATTGTATCCTATAATTAGGATTCTTGTCTTAAGGCTGAAAAACATCATTCTATCTTCTGTCAGGGCTCTGCCCCTGATGCTCAATCTCTATCTTGTAAATCCATACACAAAAATAAAGAAAATCGATAGTAATAATAAAATGATTCTTATATTTTGGTAAAGCTGATACCAAACATATAAAAATACAAACAAATGACTAAAACAAGTTTTATATTTCTAAGAACTTTTGTCCTGCACTGCTGGTCAAACCCAGTGGTTATTTATTTGCTAAAAATTCCAATTTTCTTCTACCGTGGAAACTTGATGAAACGTGTAATTGAAAACTCATAATGAGTGAAATTTTAACGACCTCTATGCTCAAAAAAGAAAAAAAGGGGAAGACAAAAAAAAAAAAAATCTGCTGTGATAGCCTGATGCCAAAAGTATTGATGAAACACACGTGAGGCTTTTTGCATGCAGTCAAGCTTACAATTAATCTCACCAAATGTGATTAGTTTAACCTGACCTGTCATCTAAGAGGTTAGGTGACTAAACTGCGATACCTAAATAATCATCTTCTATAGCCAGTAACTTTAGGTAAATCCCCTGGGGTGCAGCTAGGGGCAGAAGGAGTTGCAGTTATCTGAGGTAGGTAAGGCCTGGGGGAATGGACCAGGTACCTCTCTGTATTCATGGAGGAAGGAGCTGGGAAGCCTATTTTAAAGCTTATTAAATCTTTCACTTTAGTATGACTAAATACAGCTGTGAAAGGAGTCATACTTCTGGTCAGTTAGTTTTTCAGGTGGGCCAGTAGCATGTCACAGAATGCTCTGGTGACAGTCATGGAAAATATGTGTACATAATTAAAAATAATATAGGAAGGGCAATAAATGATGGGACACACTTTCTTATTTTATTGTGCTGCCACGTGCTATTATTTTGATTTTCTCCCTCTCCTGGATGCAGAAATAGAACAGAGTTTACCTGATCTTCATCTTGCCTTCCCTGAGTTTTTTAATTCTACACAGACACGAAGTTTGACACTTGTATTTCTTTGCCTTGGGCTCTGTCTGTAACAGAAATGGAGGCAACAGCTCTGCTATCATCAGTGGGTAGGCTAAGAACTGGGTTTATTCGGGAGGATCTGATGGTGTAGGAAGTTGGGTGTTCTTCTAGGCCATGCTCATGGCTTGGACTACTAATAACAGGTAAGAGTGACTACTACACATTTGAGAACATGTTACTGCAGAAGACCCAAAAGTGGGGAGAGAGGGAGGGTGATACTCATTTATAAATGATGTGAAGGAAGAGTGAATTTTCAGCAAGTGTACAGACTATCATTTTGATTTGTATTTCTGTCACTTGGAGAAAACAATTCTGTTTTGTTTCATGGAAACACACAGGATATCTTATCTATGGATTAATTGGTATGCCAAATGCCATAAGCAATACCCCGTGTTTGATTGCAGTTTCTTTCAGTATAATAATTCATGAACGTTGAGTGGTATTGCTTCCTGAGATTCAGCCTCTTTACACCACCCAGCTGCTAAAAAGACCTGAAATCACTAGAAACAGCCAAATAACACAAACCAGCAGGTTCACGTATGCTAATCTGAACTGGCATAAACCAACAGTGCTGTTGAAAGATCTCCCATCATTTATCCCTACCCAGGCTGTGCAATCCAGCCAACAAAAACCCAAGCACTGAACTGATTTAATTTTAATCATCTCCCTCAACCTGTTGGGCGTGCGGTTGAGCAATGCTTGTGTTGGCAGGTGGAAGGAGGTGCCACAGGGACACGGGAGGGTGAGGATCACTCCCGAATTCCTACTGTGGCTCCTGCACCAATACTGGGCACTGCACTCACACCACAGGGGATGTCCCTGGAGAAGCAGCTGCAAGGGAGCACTTGTCTCACCCTGAATATTGGCCAAGCTGCAATTTACTGTCTGCTCAGAAGAGAAGTGGACTCTACCACACTGAATCTTCAAGGCCGAGAAGGGCTGCTCTTCTGAAATAACTCCGTTAGTTAAACACAAATTCGTGGGCTCCATGCAGCAGCAACTGAATACATTTTTTATTGCTTGTGTTATGCCAGAGGTCACACTCAATGAAATAATCCTCTTTTATGGCCTTAAAGTGTATAAAAACAGATAAAATTAATCTAAAGGACACTCTTGTGCCTGTTGATGCCTAGCAAGATATCTACTCTATCTGACTTTTGGTATTTGGGGTCATTTTAATTCACAGGCTCTTATTTTTCTTCCATTATTGGATTTTCTGTCCTTGCAGCTCTCAGCCTTTATGGCTCATAGGCAGAAGTAATGAGTGAGTAATGTGAGCAGCATCTTTCTTTGCTCTCTCTGCCAACCTGGACTGCAGCCACCGTCTCTTTAGTTTTAAAGGGTTTTAATTTTCTACGTCCATGAGGAACGTCAGAACATTTCCTGGGCGGAATACAAACTACAACACACAGGTCAGGGGCCATTATTCTAATACACAGCTTCTCTGGAAGAAGGATCCCATGTAGGTATCGGGCCCAGCTTTCCTTTTTTGGATTAATATAAAAGAAAGACTTTTCCTCTCCATCACAGTCCAAAGAAAAATCCTAAAGAGTCAGGTCTGAGACACTGACAGCATCCCAGCAAAAAAGTTGAGGGCCATCACCATAGTACTTTTCAGGTTATTTCTGTTTCCACACAGAAAAAAATATTTATTTAATCATAAAATATATTTTTTTTAAATGTGGACTGAATATGATATTTTGTTGTATACTTGCACCTCATCACAGCAGCATATAAATAATAATGCTTCTTGACAGATATTATTTATTTTTCTTTTTAGCTCTCAGGAGACATGAACAAGTGCTACTTTTGTTGGTTTGTTGTTTCTGTGGATTTTTTTCTGAAAACCAAGGAATGAGTGTGTTTCCTCATAATAGACTTTAAGTCAGTCACAGAGTTGGGAACCAAACATATGTGAACTTGACTCCCTGTCTGGATCTGTAATCAAAGCAGCAACTGTCAGTGAGTTAAAATCTTAATACAACAAATATATGTGAAAAGCATACATGTCTTTGGGTAGATGAAGCAAAATCTTCCTGGAAATTTCCACAGTACATTATTTTTTTAAAATTTATTTTTAATTTTAGATCTTTCCACTGGAAATGCATGACCTATTTCCCAAGTACAAAAAGAAACGTGGACAGTCAAAGAATACCAACTCATGGAAATAAATGGGAGGGGAGTCTTGGCTCTCAATTACACAGATCCTTTGTCACAGCTCAAGTGTGTTCTTTTGGCCTGAGAATGAGATGGTTTTCTTACTAAGTCAGGCACTGGCAGAGTTTTTATCTTCATCACTTTAATGGAGCATGTCCATTATTCGATGAGTTAATTTCAGAAAGGGGGCCAAGTTTGGAAGGATTAAGTGCCAGCTAAGGAAACAAACCTATATTGCTTGGGGAGGGACTGGGGGGGAGGAAATTGATGAAGCTTTCTATGCGTGTGCCCGTTTCCAAGGGCCTTCATGAGACATGACGTGACAAAGGCTGCCAAGTGTTTAGCACAATAAATGGAATCACATTTTAAGCACAATAAAAACCTAATGAAATCAGCCTCTTTTAAAACCAGCCACCTTTAGCGCAGCACATTAGAGACTTTGTAATAGAAAAGCAAAAGGAAAGAATAAACAACATTTCTTTATATAGATATATAAAAAATCCCAAGCATCTATATAGGCATGCAAACACAGGACCATTAGTGGAAAGGGGGAAAAAAAAAAAAGGCAGATTTAAAGTTACTGCTTAAAAAACAGCACTGGTAGAAGAAGATGCATGCTGAAGGGAAGAAATCTCCAAGGTGGAACTAAAGATCCAGGGAAGGAGTAGGCAACACCTGAATGTGAGAGAAACCCCTAAAGAAATGTGGAGGGTCAGACTGGTCTTTATCTCCCTGGGAACCAAAGCCGAATATTAAATGGTTATGAGACTTTTGTCTGCAACAAGGGGGAACCCTCTCCCTCTGGCCCCTCGTTGGACTGGTCCAGCATAGCTTAGCAAGGGTCTCCCTGAGGACCAGGGAGAAAGAGCTTTTTTCTGTGCCTGTGAGGATGATTCAGAGACGCTGTCTGCTTTGAGACTGCACAAATATCTTATCTTCCAAAAGGGCCCAGTGTACAGATAGGATAAGAGGCGAGGGTCATGGGAGAAGAAGCAGCAGGGGAATGGAGCAGATTCATTTCAGTGGTGCCGATGACAGGACAAGGGCAACGGGCAGAAACTGTAACACAGGAAAAGCTTCTTTACTGTGAGGGTGCCAAGTACTGGAACAGAGACGTTGTGGAATCTCCTTTTCTGGAGATATGAAAACCCCATCTGGTCATGATCCTGTGCAACCTGCTTGGGATGAGTCTGCTTTACCGGAGAGTTTGGACCGGATGATCTCCAGAGGCCACTTCCAACACCAACCATTCTGTGATCTGTGCCCTTGGAGAGGACTTCCCTGCACAGCTGCGCTGGCTAGTCCTGTAGGTCCACAGCCCTGAGAAACAGTGTTCCTTATGCTCATAATTTTCCCCAAAAATGAGGGACGGGACATTCCCAAAGCTGTGGTGGACTAGACAAATTAAAAGGTTTCAGTATGTGCTTATGTCCAGGTCAGATTACCTGATCTCCAAGTTGAGATGCTAGAAATGCTGAAACTGAAGACTGGTAAATATATTATTGAGAGGTATTTTTATGTTACTGGTTCAGACAGAAAAGAAGACATTTCAATTCTCTGAGAGCAAGTGTTTTCAGTTTAAATGTCTATATGTGTGTATATTTAGAAAAAGGTATGATTGATACCCTTCTCTGGTCTTACCTTCAGCTAAAGGGGAAGGAAAGATCCTGCTGGAAGCAGTACATTTGTCTTTATCTTCTACCAGTAAAAGGTTTCTCAGGGAATCTTATAAACAATTCTGTAGGTTAAAAGGGCTCCAGGGCACATCTAACATAACACTGATGGCCCAGACTGGAGAGCTGTAAATGACTTCTGCCTTTCTTCCATGTCTGAAAAAAAGTGCAGAAAAGTGTGATGCACCTATAAAAGCTTTGAAACGTGTGTGGCTTCTGAAAAGAAATATTTCCCCAGAATGCATCAAGGAGTTGCATGGTGAAGAAATGGCTTCATACACTCATAGTATAGAACAGAAAAGTTTTTAAAGCTGCTGCCTTCTCTACACCTCACTCCCAAGGGGTACAAGAAGGCAAAACAAGCCAGTGGGTATAGTCTGGCACTCTCCTTCCATAATTCCTTTCTAACACTGATTTAGGAGCTCAGAGAGCAGAGGAAAGTCTTTGCGTATTTGAATCACAGAATCAAAGAATGGCCTGTATGGGAAAGCAGGATCATCCCATTCCACCCCCTGCCCTGGGCAGGGACACCTTCCACTAGTCCAAGTTGCCCCAATCCCCACTCAACCGGTCCTTGAACAGTTCCAGAAATGGGACATCCACAACTTCCCTGGGCAGCCAGGGCCTCATCAAGCCTCACAGTAAAGAATTTTTTTCCTAATATCGCCATGTCATTTGGGTCATATCATATATGAAAGAGGTTAGTCAAATAAAATCTAGGCCTATCTGACTCCTAACCAGAAGATATGATGATTATTCTATCTGCTTCTTTAAGATTTTAATTTTTTTTTTTTTACTTTTGTCGTATCTTGTTTTTGTGTGGCCTGAAGGAAATAGTGGGTAGTTAGCTCTCCACAGAAGCTTGCAATACACTGAAGGTTTCCAGACTGACACGGTGCTTCACTCACATCCCTTTTGGTTTAGTGAAAATGACATTTTTTGTTGTTGTTGGGATAACTTTAACTTTATACTTTTCAGAAGAACCAGTTTCTTGGAAAAAACTGGATTGAATGTAAATCAGTGTCCTGAAGCAGTCTGCAAATTTTCCAGACATCTAGTCTGACACTTTTAGGTTCCCCGGTGTCATCTCACGGGAGAAAAATAGCAGTAAAGATGCCTGCAGTTTGTAAACAGTGGCAAGAAGAACATCCTGACAGGAGGCTGTAATGTGATCTTTTTCTTAGTTATTTACCTGCTGAAGAGTGAGGTTTTTTCCTCCAGTCCCTTCCATGACAGGGAGATCCTGCTCTGTGCACCACAAAAACATTCAACACTTGCCTCCATGTAGAAAGCAAGGAGAAGCCCTTGGGGCTCCTGCCTTGGCAACCTCCCCTGCAAGTGGGACCTGCAGAGACACAGCCCCACGGGGCAGAATTTGGTATTTCCCTCACCATTTCAGTGTTGCAGCAGCACTGCACATCCAGGTCTCCAAGTCCCAAAGATGATAGGACCCTTTCCAAACTGTGGTTAGAGTAAGAAATCCGTCAATGATCTAGTCACAGACGGGAAGGAAACGAGTCAGGACAGTGATGGGTTTGTTCAACATATGGAAGGAAACAAAACGTAGAGATTTTCTCAGTGCTGGAGACAGTTGTGTGTGTGGCCTTGCCGTTTGCCAGGGGGATCCCAGCAGTGGCTGTGACATATAATTCTGCCTTCAGAAGGTGGAGCAGGACAACACCCAGCCTGCGCCTTCACGTGGAAGAAGCATGGATGCAAAGCCACAGCCTGATACATCACAAACCATGCTCATTGCAGGGGTGTTGGACTAAAGGGTCCCTTCCAACCCAAACCACCTTGTGATTCTATGATTCCATGCTTCTGAGATTCTCTGATTCAATTAAATGTGCTTCTTTTCAAAATCTAACAAGTCTTTCCGAGTTGCTGCACGAGCTACGCCTTCAGCTTGCAGCCACTATCTTTAACTAGCTTTAACAGACCAGGGATTTTGCTTACAAATATTTCAACATAAGGCTTTTCAGTTGTTATGAAATGAGTCAAATGTGACTAGATAGAGCCAGCTGTCATGCAAGCTTCTCCCCGTGCTTTTGCCAGGCTGTCGCTGTGTGCGGTACCTATATGCCACCATACAGCATCTTGGCTGTTACAGCTTTGTGTAGCAAGGCTGAAGATACAAGCTGGCCCTGAATGTCTTCAGTCTGAAAGGCACATGCATAGAGCTCCAAACATAGCAGATGCAAAACAATTGTCACCTTAAAGAAGGCAGGCAGCACTGGTAAGTCAATGGCGCTGCTAACAGCTCTAGGAGTGGTTAGATCTTCCCCTTCTCTGTGTTATCTGTCTGTCCAAATCCCTGGGAAACCCTCACAATACAGATTCACAGATAATGTTTTAGAGCAACCAATTCAGCACTATAAGTCTGGTAATGTTATANATATTTCCCCAGAATGCATCAAGGAGTTGCATGGTGAAGAAATGGCTTCATACGCTCATAGTATAGAACAGAAAAGTTTTTAAAGCTGCTGCCTTCTCTACACCTCACTCCCAAGGGGTACAAGAAGGCAAAACAAGCCAGTGGGTATAGTCTGGCACTCTCCTTCCATAATTCCTTTCTAACACTGATTTAGGAGCTCAGAGAGCAGAGGAAAGTCTTTGCGTATTTGAATCACAGAATCAAAGAATGGCCTGTATGGGAAAGCAGGATCATCCCATTCCACCCCCTGCCCTGGGCAGGGACACCTTCCACTAGTCCAAGTTGCCCCAATCCCCACTCAACCGGTCCTTGAACAGTTCCAGAAATGGGACATCCACAACTTCCCTGGGCAGCCAGGGCCTCATCAAGCCTCACAGTAAAGAATTTTTTTCCTAATATCGCCATGTCATTTGGGTCATATCATATATGAAAGAGGTTAGTCAAATAAAATCTAGGCCTATCTGACTCCTAACCAGAAGATATGATGATGATACTATCTGCTTCTTTAAGATTTTAATTTTTTTTTTTTTACTTTTGTCGTATCTTGTTTTTGTGTGGCCTGAAGGAAATAGTGGGTAGTTAGCTCTCCACAGAAGCTTGCAATACACTGAAGGTTTCCAGACTGACACGGTGCTTCACTCACATCCCTTTTGGTTTAGTGAAAATGACATTTTTTGTTGTTGTTGGGATAACTTTAACTTTATACTTTTCAGAAGAACCAGTTTCTTGGAAAAAACTGGATTGAATGTAAATCAGTGTCCTGAAGCAGTCTGCAAATTTTCCAGACATCTAGTCTGACACTTTTAGGTTCCCCGGTGTCATCTCACGGGAGAAAAATAGCAGTAAAGATGCCTGCAGTTTGTAAACAGTGGCAAGAAGAACATCCTGACAGGAGGCTGTAATGTGATCTTTTTCTTAGTTATTTACCTGCTGAAGAGTGAGGTTTTTTCCTCCAGTCCCTTCCATGACAGGGAGATCCTGCTCTGTGCACCACAAAAACATTCAACACTTGCCTCCATGTAGAAAGCAAGGAGAAGCCCTTGGGGCTCCTGCCTTGGCAACCTCCCCTGCAAGTGGGACCTGCAGAGACACAGCCCCACGGGGCAGAATTTGGTATTTCCCTCACCATTTCAGTGTTGCAGCAGCACTGCACATCCAGGTCTCCAAGTCCCAAAGATGATAGGACCCTTTCCAAACTGTGGTTAGAGTAAGAAATCCGTCAATGATCTAGTCACAGACGGGAAGGAAACGAGTCAGGACAGTGATGGGTTTGTTCAACATATGGAAGGAAACAAAACGTAGAGATTTTCTCAGTGCTGGAGACAGTTGTGTGTGTGGCCTTGCCGTTTGCCAGGGGGATCCCAGCAGTGGCTGTGACATATAATTCTGCCTTCAGAAGGTGGAGCAGGACAACACCCAGCCTGCGCCTTCACGTGGAAGAAGCATGGATGCAAAGCCACAGCCTGATACATCACAAACCATGCTCATTGCAGGGGTGTTGGACTAAAGGGTCCCTTCCAACCCAAACCACCTTGTGATTCTATGATTCCATGCTTCTGAGATTCTCTGATTCAATTAAATGTGCTTCTTTTCAAAATCTAACAAGTCTTTCCGAGTTGCTGCACGAGCTACGCCTTCAGCTTGCAGCCACTATCTTTAACTAGCTTTAACAGACCAGGGATTTTGCTTACAAATATTTCAACATAAGGCTTTTCAGTTGTTATGAAATGAGTCAAATGTGACTAGATAGAGCCAGCTGTCATGCAAGCTTCTCCCCGTGCTTTTGCCAGGCTGTCGCTGTGTGCGGTACCTATATGCCACCATACAGCATCTTGGCTGTTACAGCTTTGTGTAGCAAGGCTGAAGATACAAGCTGGCCCTGAATGTCTTCAGTCTGAAAGGCACATGCATAGAGCTCCAAACATAGCAGATGCAAAACAATTGTCACCTTAAAGAAGGCAGGCAGCACTGGTAAGTCAATGGCGCTGCTAACAGCTCTAGGAGTGGTTAGATCTTCCCCTTCTCTGTGTTATCTGTCTGTCCAAATCCCTGGGAAACCCTCACAATACAGATTCACAGATAATGTTTTAGAGCAACCAATTCAGCACTATAAGTCTGGTAATGTTATAACTTTCATGATCCCAGATTCACAAATGGTCTGGTTTCAACTCTGTAAGTCTGGTCACATTCAGAGCAACAGATTTACAAATAGTGAGATTTACTGATTGCTGTAACAGAGTGAAGTTCAGAAACTGCCATTGATACATACACTGATATCAGAATACATAAACAATAGTGTTACCAGGGAATAAAACTTACCCCAAAAGCATCTTTATGGGAGAGGAGATGGGGACAGCCCACCAGCCATCCTAGGATACAAAAGTGGAGTCTCTTCTAAGCTCCCTTCCCTCTTCAACTTTGTCAAGGGTGGGGAAAAGATAAAGTTTCAGTTGATGTCATTTCATAATTAGGTGGAATTTGGGTGTCTTGAGTTCTACTTGCAAAGCATGTACAGATTTTACTTCATTAATGTGAACAAGGATGTGAAAGGAAATATGTATTTTTGAGTTAATGCAATGCCATATGGTCACCGGTTTGTCCATTCCTTTGGCTTAGTTCCCAAAAGTTCCATTGTTTAAACAGAACATGACTGCAACACCTCTGTGCTACTCCGTCCTTTGTTTCACTCCTTTCTTAGGGAAGTACAACAAGCTTCCTGTGTTCCTCAAGATGCAGACAGTTTGTTTCTACTGAACCACTGCCAACATGGACTTCTCCTTCTTGAGCTTTGTCTTACAGTATTTTTCCACAGAGCATGAGTTTGCTTAATGGAAAAAAACATGCACATTTTCTGAGGTTAAGAAACTGCATCACCTTGTGTCACTTCGGAGAATTTTTACAGACCTGTCATTTGGAGAACCTCACAGACAGATGGGTGGGGTCATCAGCAAAGAACAACCTCCTCTGCCCCAAAACTAGACTTTCTTTAATGGATCTTTTTTTTAACAGTTTCTTCTTTGTTATTTTCTGAGACTGTAAATTCAGGTTCCATCTATGCCAAAATCCAGTGTTATAGGTGCTTCGCTTTTGAAAAAGAGACTGGTAGAAACAAAAATTTTGATTTTTAGGCTGTCACCGCTGTTCTCACTAACTGGTGGAACAGCATAAAGACTGGTGCACCAGGGCTGTGGCCCTGTCACAGAAGGTCACCAAATTTTTTAGGCATGATTTCCCTTTGTTGACTGTTATCAATCACCTCTTTGTTTTCCATGTGCATAATTTCCGGGAGAATGTGCTTCATGATCTTGCCCGGCACAGATGTGAGGCTGACTAGTATGTCGTTCCCCAGGTTTTCTGCTTTATCCTTTTAAAAATGGAGGTTTTATTTCCCTTTTACTAGCCATCAGGGACTTCACCTGACTGCCACAATTTTCCAAAAATGATGAATAGTGGCTTAGCAACTTCACCTGCCTGTTCCCTCAGGACATACAGCTGAATCTCATCAGGTCCCAACAGACTTGTACAGGTTCAAGATCCTTAGATGGTCTCAAACCTGATTGTCTCCCACAGTGGATTTAGGGTCTTCATTCTACCAGTCCCTGCGTTTGCCTTTCCTGACTTGAGTGGTGTGGCTGGGGCACTTGCCACTGAAGACTGAGGTGTAGAAGTCATGGGAAACCTCGGCCTTTTCTTTGTCCAAGGGAGCCAGGTATCCTGTTCCCTCACTGAGAGAGCCCACATTATCCCTAGGCTTTTTCTTGCTTGCAACATAGCCCTTCTTCTTGTCCTTGACATCCCTGGCCAGACTCTTCTAAGTGGGCCACTGCCTCCGTAACCTTGTCCCTGACTTCCCACACAAATTCCCTGTATTCCTCCCAGGACGGTCTTCCTTGCTTCCACTTCCTGGCAGCTTCTTTTTTCTGTCGGAGTTTGCACAGCAGCTCCATATCCTTGGAATTCTCCTGGCATTTTTGAGCAATTTCCTCCTTTTTGGGATGCATTGCTACTGAGCTTGGAGGAGGGGATCCTTTAAATTCGACCACATTCTTGGGGCCCTCTGCCCTCCAGGGCTCTACCCCTCCATGGGATGGTAACCAGTAGGTCCTTGAGGAGGCCAAAATCTGTTCTCCTGAAGTCCAGGGCAGTGAGCTCTCTGCAAGCCCTCCTCACTGCCCTGGGGATAATTTGAGTAAATTCATGACTTCAGGGTCCAGAGCTGCAGTGGAGCATTTTTCATCAGCATGGAACAAAACCCCTTGCTTCCGTCACCTGCCACTTCCCCATGAACCTCTGAAGGCTGCTGAAACTTTTATACCAGCTTCTTGCTTGATCCTGAAAACCAGAACTACGCTTCATACACGGCTCAGGTGGAGTGGGCCAAATCCCCTGCTGGTGTAACCAGAGGCAGTGCTTTACATTACATGACATTTACATTAACCTCTAGGAGCTTGCCCCAGCAAGAGACATGGCCCTTTAACCTTGGCACCTTTTAGAGTACACATGTTAATGAAAATAAAGTAAGACAACAGCAACAGGGAAGTGCTCGTATACTTATAGATTTCAAATCCTTTCTTACCCCAAACAGAGCACAAAGGGAGAGATAAATGGCAATTTGTTGCAAGCAGGGAATAGTCGATAAATGTATAGGGTTCATGATGTAGCGTGGGACATTTTCTTTTGCTTTGCCTGGGGAAAATAAAATAAAATAGATCCAGCTAACTAACAGCTCAGCCATCTTTCTCTGCACCCAGCTGCCCTCACCTGATTGCCTCATGAAAAGCCTGGCTCACGTGAGGCAAACTGCTCATTCCCAGGTTCAGCTTCTTCTCAGGAGGGCAGGTTGAAGATGCTGCTGTTGTTTTCTTTTCTTCCCCTCTGAAGTGCCTCCTTCTGGTGTGTCAGGTTGGTGCTGCTCTTTTCGTGTATGTGGGATTTCATCTCCCAGCTCTGGGCTCGCTGTTGGATGTCTCTAATGAGATCATTTGGTCTTGGGTTTCAGTTGACTCTGGTGACCCCCAGGCTCAAATGTCTTAAGAAAAAATCTAGGACAGATGAATCTTTTATTTTTTTGTTTGTGTGTGTACGTTTTTTGTTTGTTTGTTTGTTTGTCAGATTTTTTGGGGAGGGTCAGTCTTTGTTATTGTTGTTGTTTTGAGGGAAAAAAGATTAGGGAAAAAGAGAAAAAGAAAATACGTTTATTATCATGTGAAATTGAAAACTTGGCTTAACTGGAGTCTTCAAGAATTTAGGGGATGGTTTATTTTATAAATCAGAGTTGGACTTTTCACTTAGTCATTGGAATACTATCACTGAATTTCTTTCCAGTCCACGTTTTATACTGCCTTTTTTCCTCATTCTTCCCTTCTCAAGCTATAAGAGGTTTATTTTTGGAGCAGGGTCTGGGGAAATTAACGGGTACCGGGCCTCTCCAAGGAATGGTGGGATGTTCCCCCCTCTTCCACATTCCCCCCACATTATCATTCCTTTGGTTCCAGACCTGTTAGAGAGTTTCTGTAAGTCAGTACGGACCAATGTCAGACTGGTTTGTCCTTGAGCATAATATATTGGGGAGTGAATAGAGTCCTCATCCTGGTCCCCAGCTGACAATGAGCCCATCCTGGAAGAGGAGGTGATAATTAGCTGCTCTGCTGGCATCCTTAGAAGAAGAAGAAGAAGTAGAGATTGATTGGCCTCTGTAGCCCAAATTGCCTACTTGCCTCTAAAAGAAAGACTGGGGCATTGTTTCGGAAGAATGTAAGAGGCTGGTGCTGCTCCCGTTCAGGCACTTGGGAGTGAGATGCATCTTGGTGGTGCAAGCAAGCAATGGTCCACTGAAGGGAAGGGAAATTCAATAGGTGATCTTCTCTGGTACAAAGGTTTGTTTCAGCTCATGAATTATGCACGAGGCTCACTCATTTTGATCACCATTTCATGCTCCCCTCTCAGAGTGGCTTAGCCGGGCATGTGTACGGGGGGCAAGGACACGATGATGCCGATGATGTGACAGCGTGCAGCCTTGTGTGACTCCAGATCCACCCCCAGCCCAAGGGTACTGCCTCTCCCAGCCTCCTGCCTTGCCCAGCACGTCCCTCCCCATCACCACGTGCATTGGGTGCTAATGTATTTCAGAGAACACAGGATGAAATGGCTGTGGTGCCAGTTTGGCACTTCCCATGAACAACAAAATCACCACAAAATTTAAATATATAATGAACCAGTGATCAAAGAGGTTTTTTTTCTTAATAAAATTCTACTTTTCTTGTTGCACTTAATCAAACTCCTAACTTTTATGCCCAAAATATTTGTAGGTAGTGTTTCTTTCCTGCCTGCTAGCAATTGCAGCTAGAATGACAATATTGCAGGAAAACAGTACGAACCACACTGGAACATCCAAAAACTTGGCTTGCTTTAGCCTGTTTTCTGCACAGCAGGCCCTGCCTTTAATATCACATCTTAACAGAGAACAATTTCTCTGGGAAAAGCAATAATCATGCAATTTGCTCACTGTGCCTCTGTATAGTTGCAGGCTCTCCATGGGAAAGGAAGCAAATAATTTGGATTTCTCTTTTAATTGGATGCAGCACTGAAAGAAAGAGACATTGGTGAAACCTTCAGATGTGTTCATCTTGTATTTGGTTGTGGACCAACTTCCTTATGCTCAGAGACATCTTATGTTAATGATTAAACTTCTCAAATGTGTAATGTGGGAAAGGAAGGAAAACACAAGGATCCTTTGTGAGACCCAGAGGTGAAAGTGGGAAGGCAGAAATGCCAACAAGGCAACTTACATGCAGGTAACAGAAAACATCTTATCCTGTGCCAAATGGTCTCTCTGATAAGGTAGCTGAGGTTGCCTGTATTGGTGCTCTAGGTTGATGCTGCTTTGAGTGGTGTAGGCTAAACCTTTCAGCCTCTTCCTAAGAATTCAGCCCCTCAGTGCCTGGCACTGGACTGAGTCCTTCAGTGATCACTCAGGAGATCTTTCTCCATCTCAATCTTCTCTGCCTTATAAATCCCACTTCCATTCTGACAGCTCGCTACCATGCCAGTGATTATATGCTTTCAAGACGATTTGAGCACAGTGGAGAAGCAGAAATATTACAGAAAATCACCCCTGGGAGCACATGGCTGATCAGCACTGCTGGATATTGTCTGCAGCGTTCGTGCCATAAGTGGCATCTCTTTGCCTCCAGCATCGGGACCATCTGGCTGCGGCTCCTGCGTCCACAGAGGGTTGTAGACCCTCACAGGGGACATCCAGAGATGGAGGGGGAACACCCATGGAAGCAGAAACATTGGGGAAAGAGTGAGACCAACAGATGCCATTGAAGTAATTACTGTAAAAAATCCCAGATCCTTACTACATGCTAAAATACTGACCCCTGCCTTATCATTCACATTTTCCTTTTAAAGTGTGAATTTAATGCTGCTGTAAAGTGCCTGAGTGGTAGCTCTGGGGAGCTGAGGCCTATGTCTCTAGGACAGAGGGAAGAAACTGAACAAGTTTTCCTTCACGCAAACCTGCAAATGTGTTTCATCTCCAGCTGTGCAGCTTGCCCAGGAGTGATGGGGAGAACCCCTTCCAAGTAAGGCAGCCAGGGGAATCCCACAGCTATTCTGGATCACAGAATCACAGAATAGTTTGGATTGGAAGGGATCCTAAAGCTCATCTCGTTCTACCTCCTGCCATAGACAGGGACACCTTCTGCTATCCCAGATTGCTCCAAGCCCTGTCCAACCTGGTCTTGGACACTTTCAGGGATGGGGCAGCCACAGCTTCTCTGGCAACCTGTGGCAGGGCCTCAGTGCCCTCACAGGGAAGAATTCCTTCCCAATAGGCCATCTAACCCAGTGCTCTGTCAGTGTGAAGCCATCTCCCCTTTTCCTGTCACTCCAGGTCCCTGTCCAAAGTCCCTCTTCTGTAACCCATTAAGGTGCAGGAAGGTAGTAATAAAGTCACCCTGAAGTTTTCTCTTCTGCAGGCTAAACAATCCAAATTCTTTCAGCCTTTCCTCGTAGGAGAGTTTCTCTATTCCTGTAATCATCTTTGTGGATGCACAGAGCCCACAGTGTAGGTGAGCAGCTGAGCACAAGTTAAAGCGCAGAATAGGTTAAGTGCAAGGTTAGCTGTTTTTCCAAGTCAGGAATAACAAGCTGGCTCTGTTTCACATCCCTGGTTCTGATGGATGGCTGAGCAGTGTTGGCTGGAGCAGATCCTGCAGGGAGGTTTACAAGGACCCTTCCAGGCCTGCACGATTTTACTGTACCCTGAGGGCTCGTTTCACACTGGTGTTACTTCTACTAGTGTGAAAACTGGTTAAATTTGGGGATGAAACATGAAGCTGATGCACTTCTTTTTCCAACATGGCTTATCAGTGGTTTATTAGGTCCAGCAGCTGCAAGAAGTGGGCTGGATGGCAGGTTCTGTTGTCCTGGAGATAGAGCATTATCATTCTGCTACCGACTTTGCTCCACCCGGCTCTGTCAGCATCAGTCACTGCCACCCTCCCGTGCCCCTCTGCTCGTCTCAGGTTGTCTCATTGAATCTCTCCTTGAGACTGCCAGGTTTTCCTACTGGCAGTGGCTGTGAAACACTGGCCTGAGCGAGTGCCCCATGCTGAGCTCTGAAGGGCCACATGCAGTTCAGCAGCCGTGGCCTTGGCCCCGGTGCTGGGGGGGCGGTGGCGCGGGCCAGGGCTGGCACATGGTTCACATCAAATTCCCATGTTTTATTTTCTCTAGTTGTTTTGTTAATGGCTGTTTCGAAGTAGACTTCCTGAGCTGTGCTCACAATGCACTTGCTAGTTTAAACTTCAGCCTGTTCACACCTCCAGCTGCTTTACATGGATACTGCATTTCCATGCCTTAGCTGTCCTTGGGTCTGGTTTTTGATGACTGGAAACTTGTATTTATCTTGAATTTCCATCAGAACAACTGAGGAGTTGTATGAACCCAAGGCAGCAGCTGCCAAAATGGTGTCACAGTGTCACAGTGTTGTCTTAATACCACCACCACCAAATTAAGATAAAGTTTTATTTCTTATCCAATATAATTTTTGTAAAATGAAGTTATTTCCCACAGCTTGAATACATCCTGTGTTTTTGTGCTGCCTTTTGTTTGTTTTTTCTGCTTGAGATCAATTAATTTTTCCTTAGATCTTGTCCTTTCTTGAGCCGCTGCTTTTCTTTCTAATTGGGATATTGAGTGGAGCTTTTTCAGAACCGTGGTCAGCCTGGACTAAGGACAGCACTGTGCCCCTTGGACATGAGGCACTGGATTTTAACATTCCTGTATAACTAAGACCTCCCTTTAATCAAATTATGGAGAAGACTGAAAAATCAGTGATAATACGTTAAATCCACATCTAACAGAGATGAATCATAGGACCATAGAATGGTTTGGGTGCAAGTGACCTTAAAGACCATCCCTTTCCACCACCTTGCCATGGGTAGGGACACCTTCCACTAGACCAGGTTCTTCAGAGAATGGCTCTTACAACTGGATGTTATCATACATGGCCCAAGTAACATGCAGCCCCAAAAATACTGGTGAACTCAGTGAACTCATGATTTTATGATGCCTGACCCTTTCGAACTTTATAGCCTGCGGTTAATGGAAATCTGATATCTGAGGAGCATTCATGTCTAATCCATAGAGCTGTGGCTCCTTGAATTCTGATGAGTAGTCTGCTTGTCTCCAGCCTAAAAGTTTGTTTTAAGTAAAAGTAGAACTCCAATTATATATTTTTTAATGCTGGTGTGTTTTGTAGCAGTTGGCATGGAGACAACCCAGTGACTGAGAGACACGTCTGTTAGGTTCATGATGCAGAGGGGAAATGCCTGTACAGAAATGTATGTGCTCGTTTGTGACACTTCAGGATCTTTATTCTGAATAATAAATTCCTTAGAACAAAATGGGAAAATTTCACCAGACAATACTTGCTTACCTTTTCTTGTTCTGTAATAGATTTCGAGTCCAAGCAGAATGGTGGGGTTCGTCTGCTTCTTCCTTACCACAGAATGTGGAATTAGTCAGTATTTCCTACACCCAGCTCTGCTGTCAAAACCTTGACAAAATACCCAAAAGCATAGGAAAGATCTCCTCTGTCCTGGGCAAGGTATTCCAGTGGTTAATTACCTATACATGATGTGGGTAGAAACTGACCTTTTTAAGTAGTGAAAGTGCTTCAGGAGTCAAAATTTTAACTGCACTTTCCCATTCATTTTTTACAGAGCCTTTTGAAGAAGAATTTCATGTTAATTTAGTCTTGCGTAAATTTAATGCTCAGGGAAAATAGGAAGTTAATAGCTCTGATTTCTTCCAGGTGTACGACGAAAATGGATTTGCAACATTAACTATGCTGCTAGTGTGCAGTGTTTTAGAAATATGCTTCATTTACCATTAAAATGAATATTTTAGCGGCAGAGGTGAGCCCAAAAGTATGTCTGAGCAGGCCAGCACATAAAATAAAAGCTTTACACCATCATCTACAGTCGATGACTGCTGTTCCACACTAGGCACCCAAGCTGAAAGTCAGACACAATCATCATTAGGAAGAGAAGGGCCAAGACTATTTTTAAAAACATCTGAGAGGGAAATCATTGCACAAATAGTCAAAGAAATTTTAAAAAAACGAGAAAAGCACAGAAAAAAATGAAAATCATAATCAAGAAAAGTATCTGAAATAACCATCAGTCCCCTTGCAAGCAGGAAGGTGAAGAATTTGTGAATTATTAAAGTACCTTGCACCATCCTTTCTGAAGTAAAATGCTGTTTTGCTTTTCTGCCATCAGATAGCTGGTTTTATTGTGCATAGAAATGAATCTACACCACATCTCTGCCGAGACTACCAACTTGAATGAGGTCTGATAGCTATGCTAATTGCCTCTCAAAAACAAAGGACATGACATTCAGACATGGCCACTCCTGTTTCCCTAGTCCAAATGAGTGGGTACCTAATCACAAGGGCTGGTTTGTAGGGAACATTTTTAGACT
This sequence comes from Dryoscopus gambensis, assembly GCA_013389985.1. Lineage (NCBI taxonomy): Eukaryota > Metazoa > Chordata > Aves > Passeriformes > Malaconotidae > Dryoscopus > Dryoscopus gambensis. Next base: position 72,184 of record WEIT01031831.1, on the reverse strand, counting down.
GGAAATTAATTTTCAAATCAGAGCCCTTTGCATATTCTTTATTACTTATCCTCCACTGAAATTTCAAGTTGCTGGAAAAATCAGTTTATTTTGGAAGCTACACAGGAGCCGTATTAAGAAATGCACAGTCTGAGAAAAGCAGTTTACAAATCCATATGGTCTATTTGGATATTGAGTGAACTGCTAATTATCCTGCAACATGTCTTACAGGAAGATGCCTAAGGAAAAAAAATGTAGGGAAAAACCACATTTAGCTTCCTAAGGTACTTTTTGAGCCAGACACAGAATTGACATTAGTTTATTTAATAGCTATCAATAGACTTGGGAAAACACATAAATAATTAGGATGATTTGTCTGAAAGTAGCTTCTTTTACACATCTCTGAATTAATCTCTGTGGCCTACTGATAGAAAAACAGAAATCATATGAAACAGATTCAACACAACATCAAATCCTATGACCAGTAATTATTTTTTAATATTAAATAGGGCACACCAAATAATAAAATGAGGCCAGAAAAGCAGTGAGGTTAAGGAAAGTACACAAGACACACTGATGAATAGGACAAGAGATACATCTTGTAGAATGAAGCATATAAAAAAAGTCTCCTGGAGAACACGTACAACAGAACTGATCATGGCCAAGAACATAAAAGATTTCTTAGAAGAAAAGGTTTTCTCAGAACTCATTTAGATAATGTGTTAAACCATAAAATTAACATCAGCTTTGCTATACATTTCACTAGGAGAGCAGGAAAATATTCCAGTAAATATCATTCAAGACACCTTTGAAACAGCCCTGTCAGTCTATAATTGTGTCAAAGCTGTTAATCCTTAGACAAAATGGATTGAAGCTTTTCGTCTTCCAAAGGCTGATGCTGTTGGTGACACCTCAACTGTGTCCATGCCCAACCACCACAACTCACTGGGATGTGATAGGTATGAGGTGTGATTGTACCTTTGGCACTACCAGGACACTTTTTTTAAAGGCAATTAAGGATTCAAAGTCCAAATGAAATTTCTGTGACGTGAGAAACTGAAAACTTACCGACGTTTTGTTGCCGATTAAGTTCTGCAGGGATATGCTCAGTATGGTAATAGTTTAATTAATTAATTGAAGTATAAAAGAGTAGGTCTGTCTGCTAAGATTCAAAATGATGTGAAGGTGAAGAGAAATCAAGGATGCAAGCCCCCTGAGGTCTAGAATTCAAGCTGATCTCATAAAAACTGGTGTAACTGAGGAGAAAGCACATGTTTCAGCCAAAAGAGTAGGGAACAGCCACTTTTTAA
>WEIT01031831.1:59490-70541 GCA_013389985.1 Dryoscopus gambensis | reverse complement strand
ACAACCAGTTATTTAATTTATAAAGAGACCAGGAGTAGACATCATAACAATTTTCAAGCACATAAAAAATACTGTGTTAGGAGGAAGAAGTAAAGCAAATGCTGTTGTTCTTTTTTCCTAGGTGTGGGATGAGTAATAATGGACTGAAATTGCAGTGGGATTTTTCATAGTCTAATAGCAGTGGGGGATTTATTATTGTATTATATTACCTAGGGATGTTATGAAAATCTTCAATAAGATGTTAGGAAAACATCTGCATGAATGACATAATAGATTTAGTTCTGTGTAAGGCATGGGAATGGCCTATGCAGTCTTTCCGTGATGCTCTTTTTTTTTTCTACTCTCAACCCTATAATTATAATGGAAATGGAAAATCAGGCATTCTGTGAGAGAGGAAGTTGGCAATTTCTGTGAGTCATTAGATCAAAGATGGATATCCTACATCTTATAAGCTGAATATGATCCAGGACTTTGTGCATATTGCTTGTCACCCTACCATATTTTGGGGATGTGATGTGGTTATGGAAGAAAAGTAATGCATACATTAATAGGGGAGTCAAGAATCGTGTCAGAAAATACTTAGACCTCACAAAGAAAAGGGTTTCTTATAAAAATGCATGTTCAAACTCTCTAGATTTTATGAATATTACTGAAGTATAATAGCTCAGGGAAACTACCAGTTGCCAAATTCTTAATTGAACTAATAGCTGAAAAAGTGGCAGTAGTGGCAATTAATCATAAAGGTTTTTTCTTGTAATTCTGCTTTTTTCAAGGGAAACAAGAGTTCCATAAGGTCAAATCTCCAACAAAACTACTTTTGTTGGGGAAATGTAGCAAGACCATTTGTCAACATTGAGAATGCTCATTTTGGCTGAAAGTAAATTACCTAGGGATCCAGAGAATGATGAATTTACAGATGGTTGATGTCAAGGCAAGTTGCCAGATTCTTTTCCCTGGCCTTTTCTACAGGAACAAAACAATGTTGATTTGATACCTCGAGCACCTTTTCTCTTCTTTCCTCAATGCATCTAACTAATAAGAGGCAAATAAAATAACATATGGTCAATATAACTAAATAATCAGGGTATGTGATATACAATTCAGTATGTGCACATTTCCCATTATAAATGTTTTAATAGTCATTTTTAGAGTTGGTATGTTTTGTCTATGTATGATTAATTATAAAATAATTATCCTCATCTCTGAGAATGAGAAACAATAATTGGGCCATAAAATCTAAACAAACACCAAAGCTGTTGACGTTTCTTTAAATCACAGCTAAGAATATTTACTGCAGTGGTAAAAAGAATGCTGAACCAGCCACCACAGGTGGTCAGGGTAAGTCAGCAACTGTAACAGCAAATACTACTGAGTAAGAGGAATTCTGACCTCTTGACCCCCCCCATTTCTATTTTTGATGGATCTTTCATTAGCATAACAAATAAAATAACTGCAATAATATTATACAAATTTGTAAAAAAAAAAAAAAAAAGTTCTTTCTCTCCCCAGCATGATTGTATAGAAAACAGTCAGTGAATGAGCAGCTCTTCTGCTTGCTGAGGGACGTATCCAGGACTCATTTTTTCTGACTGCACACTTACCTTGTATTTCTCTGTGTTCTTGCATATCAACACAGAATCATTAAATGGTTTGGGTTCAAAGGGATCTTGAATACCAGCTCGTTCCACCTCCTGCTGTGGGCAGGGTCACCTTCCACTACCCCAGGTTGTTCCAAGCCCCAGCCAACCTGGCCTTGGACACTTCCAGGGATGGGGCAGCCACAGCTTCTCTGGGCACCCTGTGCCAGGGCCTCACCACCTTCTGATTAATGAATGTCTTCCTGACATGCTCTATAAGAAAATATTCCCCCACCTGGAAATATTTCACTTGCTGAAATTGATGAAAATCTTAAAGTTGGAGCAGAAATACAATGGTTGTAAGTGTAATCCTCTCCTGTGAGAGCATTATCACAGTGACACAACTATTAATCCTCACTGAGAAGCTTATGATCTTCTCCATTCACAAGACATCCCTGAAATCCTTTGGGGTAAGGCCATCTAATTACCTGGCTTGTCTTGAATCTGAACTGTTTCTTTTCCCATCTAGATCACAAAAGTCTGTGAAATCATCCACTAGAAGCATATATATAAGCAGTGACAGGACTCAGTACATAATAAGAACACTAAAAAATTGCTAGAATGTGAATTATGGCGTACAGGCACTCAAAATGTTGCTGTCATAAGTCAGCCCATTCCAGCCACTGGTATTTCTAGATAAAACATGACTTCAAGCTCAGTGTTCCAGTAAGATTTTTGGAAGCTAAATCCTTTTTTTCCCATACAATGTTTGGTTTCTTGTCTAGAATACTAGACATGTGTGAGTGCAGGTGTGTATATATGTGTCTTTCTCACTGGAGGGGACAGCTTTTGCTGCTGTGGATAAGAAGACTTGTGTCCCAAAGATAATTTTAATCTTTAAATCCAGTTTCCAATATGAGGAAAAGATTCCAAGTACAGAATCTGATAAGAGACCTTTTCATGAAACCAAGTGCGTGACTCCTACAAAGTCCATCCTATCTCCTTTCTGATTCTAGCTTAAAAAAAAGAAAACAAACAAAAAACTCCCAAACAAAACAAAAAAACCCCCTCCACACACCCAGGAAGTCACCTCACAAGATGCGAGTGAAGATATTTATGCACAGCCAACATCTCTAATGGCAGGCACATTTCATATGCTGTTTTTATAAACTATTTTGAATTTGGCCAAGCCAATCACCTAAAAAACCTCTTTTCTGATGAAAAATCAGATAAAACTTCCACACAGAGAAGTACTAATTTCCTGGTGCTCCCTCTTCCCAAAGTTGTGTCAGGAACTTTGGGAGTTGTCTTTATTAGGTTTGCTTCAAGCCTCTAAGATGTCCAGGGGGTCCCTCCTTTAACTCGTTTTCCATCCTTCCCAGTGCAACCAACAAATTACTTACAGGCAGAAAGTGGATAGAGGATTAGGTGTGTGTTATAAAAGTGACTATTTTTTACTATGTCCTGACTTGGAATGATAGGGATTGAAGTTCATTTTCATGAAAAATATCAAGTCCTGAACAGAGATCAGTTTTACTCATGACAGCAATTATCCATGACCTTCAGAATTAGCCCTGCTCTCATTTTTTCATATTTGGGCCTCATCTTACAGCTGCTCTCTTTCCAGTTTCTCCTATTGATCTTGCTATCACTTGAAACTTATTACAGCTGGTAGCAAAATAACAGTTTTTATTCCCTAGAACATCACAGTCTATTTCTGTGGGCAAGCCTTTGTTATCCTTCTTTTGCTCCAGACGTGCAATATTCTGAAAATGCCACTTCTGCCTTCAAAACCGAACCCAGGTGTCTTTATTGAACCCACTTGACTAAACTCCTTTTCACCTCTAATTTTAATTAAAAAAGAGGTGCCAAGACCACAATGCACTTTTTCTTCTGAGCTTGTAACTGAACATTTCTTTCTGTTCCCCTGCACTGAAAGCCCAGTGTCTAGATGACCCAGTAAAGGCCCCAGGAAGAGCGTGGTTCAGAGGATATTCCACGGTGAATGGGTGGATATGAACTTTTGAGTGGGAGGCATGTAGCCTACACAGGCACAGAACCGCTCAGAAAAACGAGTGCTGCTGCTTAGTTCTCCCTTCTCCAGTTTTAATGCCTTGCCCTCAAACCTCAGCCCTCTTATCTGCTTTTACAGCTTCTCACATTGCCCCTGTCAGTTCCACTGAAAAAATGATGTCATCCTTGTCTGCTTGAATGTTTACTTCTTTCTGCACTGCCTTTGGCACACAATACTCTTCCCAAAACTAATCCATCCTGAAAGCCATTTTCCGTTTCCTTCCGATCTACCCTCGAGGCCTGCAGCAAAATGGCAACTGCAAGTGGCTGAGCAGATGCTAAGAACATAAAAGCTTTCTTTAAAATATCTGCCTCCCGAAGCCAGCTCTGTAACCTCAAAGGGATCACCTCAACTCCCAGTGTAGGCAGGGGAAGACCTAGGAAACTCGAGATAGGTCTGACTGCAGAAGGCAGGGAGGGGAGATGATTGGTGTTAGCTGCTGAACAGGCAGCTTTCAAACCTGCTCGGGGCTGGTGCGTGACTGAGAAAACACCACAGACTTTACGCCTTGGTTATCTCAGCCGGAGCTTCGGGAACACACCGCCCACCGCTCCCTGATCAAAGCCCGCAGCCCCCCGTGGAAAGAAGCCAAGGAAGCTGCTTTCCTGAACAATGGAAGGAAGCGGTAGCAGCAGCTGTGGCTGATGCCATGTGTTTGTGCACCAGCTCGCTGGCTGGGCTCTTCTGCCGGCAAGGAGAAGTCACGGGCTCGCACTCGGGTTTCTTGGCACACCAGAGAACATCCAAGCCTTTGCCATGCTTTGAAAGAAAACAGTAGGAAAAAAACTTCCTCTGGCAGTCGTCTGCTCCAGCAGACAAGAAATCAAACTATTACTCTCAAAAAATCCCACTAGGAGAAATCATGGAGGAAAAGACTCTATCTGTGAATGTAGATGGAGCCTGACCATGTGGGTGGGGATGTCCTGAAACTCAGTGTTGCAAACCTGGGAGCTTCTAAAACTGAGGGAATCCATTAGATATTTGGGCTGAGGTGTTGGCTTGGAAGGGTGTACCTTGCCAGGGACTGAGGTCCCAGGACCAGTCTCAGTTTTCTCTGGGTTTATATAATTTGTCTTTTGAAAGAGTGTAGAAGGTAACCACGGTTTCTAGCATCCCCTCTCCTAAGTCTTTCTGCCCTAAAATGCAAATACTTAATATTTCTAAGTTTACTGCTACTCTTTGGAGGACTGCATATTTATACATTGTCCAGTATACTGAGAGTGTAACTGTTTTGGAAAGGACTAATATAAATCATACGAGTGATAACATGAGAAATAGAAAAATGAATCTGGAGCAAAAAACCTGCTTCTTATTCCTTTTCTATGAGGTCTGCTGTACTGTGTGATTCTGTGCAAGATTCTCAGTGCGGTCTCCATTTGACATAATCTGAAAAAAAATTTAAAAGCATTTTCTTTTTGTCTTCTTACTTACATGTACCAAAAAGCCACCAAGTGAGCCATTCAAATAAAGTATATTACTTACCCTTAATTGAATTTACTGGTTTCAATATAATTGCAGATTCAGCACCATTATTTAATTTCAGGATTTAATGAATGCTGTCAGATCTCCTGAAGGAATACACATGAGGCTGATGAACTAGTTCCTGGTTCACTTGTGCTGTATAGTCTTAAATTTCATTTAACTAAAGGAAGGTTTGTTCCTTTCGCCTATATGACACATCTCGGAACATCTTTGTTTGTTGCACCTGTAGGAAAAGGCTCCCCTGTGCATGCAGCCCCCTCACACCTTCAGGGTCATTGCTAGCCTCTTGTTCTTCCTTGCAGCCTCTGTTCATCATCACAGAAGCAGAAGAGAACAAGTTCTATGTGGATTCAGTTAGTGCATTGTCTCCAGGTATATCTGCCTGACTGGGATGTCATCCAGGTCTGCTGGGCTTGGTGTGGCAATGCAGCACAGCCCCTATTGCCACAGGGAGGCATTTCATGATTTATCAGTGCAATCATTCAGAGGGTCCCTGCTCCCCCCTTATTATTACGCCTCTGCTGTGCTGATTCATGGCCCCAGTTTTGGGAGGTGATAAGGGCACCTGATACATGGAAACTCACAGTACTGCTGCACAGGACAGGCACGGATGTACTGCTGAATGTGATAACAAAGGTGGTTAGCAAAGATTAATGAGAAAATATTTCTGAGCTATATCATGGGGCCATTCCCCATTTTTAAAAAAGACACTATTATCAATTTACACATTCAAATAAATGTTTGTAAAAGACTTCTTGGAGTTCTGAATATAATTGAAGCTTGACTCACTCTCTGTGACCAACTAAACCAATCAGTGTCTCAGATAACAACCATGAATTTTAGTTTCTCCTTCCTTTTGAAATCATAAGCATCCATATTTTTGCCTTCAAAAAACAAGAAAGAAAACAAATCTTCTCAAAGACCATAAATTATTTCCCCAAAAGTATTAAGTTTCTTTCTATAAAAATGTTATTAAGAATCTAACCTGCATATAGAAATGGAAGATAAGAACACAATGAGAGAAAGTTGGGATCAACTATAGCAAATAAATTAGTTTTTTTTTAAAGTAAATTGAGCACAAACTATGGTATGGAGTGAGGGAACAACCAATTGTTCTTCCTCTGCAGCATGTTACACCAATACTAAAGAGAACTGGTTTAAACAGGAAATTAGAACTAGTAAAATAGATGAAAAGGAGGGGAAGAAATATTGATAAGAGTGGAGATAAATATAAGCAAGAGGTAAGGAGTTAAAAAAAGAGTGTTGGAGAACAATGACACACTAGAAAGGCATACTTTTGTCATGCTGCTTTTAAGCCCAATTAAATCTTACAGATAAACTGAGAGAGAAGATATGACTAAATATGCTTTAAGTTATAAATGTATGTTCATTGAACAAAAATCTCCAAGGCAGTGTCAACCTAAATACCCCTTGGTGTGGAGATATTAGTTTAGATCACAACAATACAACCAGACTGCATGACTCTGTCCCTTAGGTGAAGTAATTAAATACATAATTACACCATTTTTTGATTTCAGAGCTGGCTCTCTTGATGCATGCATAGCCTGCAGTCATTTCACCAAGCTCTTTATGCAGATAAATGTTGATCATGTTGGACATATCTGCTGTCCATTTCACTGGGATTACTTGGAACCGATTGAAAATCAGAACCTTTTAATGAAGAGTCCAGAAATTTAGCAGGCCGAGTTTGCTACCATAGTGAGCCTTTACTTTAACAATAAAAGAGGTTAACAAATATCTGCGGGAGCTCCAGGGAAAACAGGGATTTATTTACCCTTCAGCCAGCCTACATAAACAAGAAGGAGTTTTGTAGCAGAGCACACAGAGTTTTGCTGTGTGGCTTCCATTTCATCACACACTCCTAGTTACTCAACAGATTGAACCAACTACATAATAATTTAGAAATAAAGACACCTGCTTTTAATGGGTTAATGTCAATGAGTTAAAAAACACCTGCAGTAACTACTGTTCATAGTTCATGTTCATAGAATATCCTGAGTAGGAAAGGACTCATAAGGATCAAGTCCAGCTCCTGGCCCTGCACAGACACCCCAGCAATCCCACCCTGTGCATCCCTGGGAGCGGTGCTGCTCTGGCAGCCTCAGGGCCGTGCCCATTCCCTGGGGAGCCTGGGCAGTGCCCAGCACCCTCTGGGGGAAGGACCTTTCCCTGCTATCCAACCTAATCTCCCTGACACATCTCCTGCCATTCCCTGGGGTCCTGTCACTTCTCACCCGAGAGATCAGTGCCTGCCCCTCCAATTCCCCTCATGAGGAATCTGCAGACCATGATGAGGTTTTCCCTCACCCTCCTCTTCTCCAGTCTGAATTCCAGCTTTTGTTAAAGAGCATGCCCATTTTCCCCTCAATTATTTTCCAAAAGGAATATACTTGAAAATCACAGGAAATCCAAATGTGTGAGGAAGGTCAGCAAGCTTCTATAGAGAAACAGAATAAAAATTACTAAGCAGAACCTTACTGTTACCTAAAACATCTTCCCCCTCCTGTTTTAATCACAGGCACAGAATCCAGTACTGCCAGGAATAGTGTGCCAGATGCTATCATCTCACCTTCTTGGAAGCACTGGACAGATGTGTTTTCTGAGGCACTATCTCAGCCCAATCTTATAAACTTCTACAAAGATTTTAAAAGAACTTTTTCTGGATGAAAGGAGTGCTGATTGTCTCTTTTTCTCATCCTTAGCTGTCAGTCTGTAGTGATCAGAGCTGAAGGCTCTTCCCCATCAGGGAATTTGTTTAAATTTAAAATTAAATTTTAGCTGTGATGTTGAGATCCAAAGCTGATGCTGATGAACTGTTTTGATGCTGCCACTCCATCATTCGAGTAGGATGTGTGTTGCCTTTGTACTGTCTTTCTCCAAACTGTGCTCTAGTTGAGCATGAACCCTGTCTCTGACTACAAATAAGGAATTTTTCTTTTCTTGCATCAGGTGTTTTCCCATAATTGCATACCGCTCTCTCATCAGGTGATGATGAGTGACAGGTCTTTTCTCAAGATGCCTGCCTTGAACATCCCTTGGAAGGATCTTTGTATGGATTTGCAAGCAGAATGCTGTTAACCATTGTTTTCTCACAGGAACTGCTTTGAGTGTTGGGTGTAGTGTCTCGTGACACTCATGATCTATCCCACAGGAGACCTAAAATGTTGTTTTGGGTAAAGTACACTGCAATTGCTTTACAGGAGGCTTTCTATGGTAGGTTTTTCTGTTGTTACCAAAGAAAAGGAATTGAAACACCCCCTCGGCCTTGATTTTGTTTCTAAAACTTGCTCCAAAATTATTCAGTAAAGTCATGTAATGGGATTAAGGGCCATGGACCCATTCAGGAATCTGGAATCTCAGCTGATATATGATGTCACTGATATACAATGTCAACTCTCCTGGGACTCTTCATCTTGCTTGTATTTCTGCTGCTTCTGACCTGCTGCTGCCTCTCTTTTCCAAGTTAGAATGTAATCTCACCCAGGAGATTCACTGATTATCTCCTGTCAAAGCCGTACCTCAGTGCTGAGTTGGGTAACAGAATAATTAAATAAATAAATCAATCTGCTTTATTCAGAAGAATTGATTAGTTTTTACATATTTTTGTGTCTCAGCTGACCCTGAGTAAGTACAGTTTCTCACGTCATAACTTGAGCGTGAGGAGTCCCAGCTGTTTCCCTGAAGCCTGAAAGAGATGACTTGGAGATCACAGACAGAGGCAGAAAATAGGAATGAACCCAGAAACCTCCACAATGTGAAGTGGCAGGGATGGAACTGCAAAGGAAGAGTCTGTTTGGTCCTGCACTTCTACTACCCTTCCAGTGCAGCTGCTTTTTATCCTCCTCTACTAAAGAATCATACATTGCAATGTCACTGCATGAGAAACAGCTCCATACTGCTTGCCTGACCTGGGGTCCCTCTTTCTGCTCTTACAAGAGTCAGAGATTAACGCTGTGGTTGGTGGCTGGGTGCTGTGCAGTTGGCATCCAGCTGGGTGCTGCTCCAGAGTTTCTTCCTCCCCTCTCTCAATCCTTCTGATGTATGAAAATCTGGGTGCTTATTCCAAATCATCAGACCGTGTCATTTAATGAAGTATGGCAAGTTTTATTTATTACATTTTTTCCAACAAAAGCCTGTAAGGCAACAGAAAAGTAAAGCGTAAAATACATTTGACTTAATTGGCAGCAGCAGATTGCACGCGTCAGAAGGAATTAACCTCCAATACAACAGGATGTGCAGGAAACACAATGTCCTAGTTTGATATGGTCTTTCAAAGCCACCACTTCCTGAAACAGAGGCAGAAACACAGGTTGGGTAAGCCTGGAAAAGGTCTTTGGGCCGATGTATGTGCAACAGTTCTCAAACATCCCGCACATACATCTCTAGGAACCTAGTGAGATGGAATTCAGGATTCTCTAGCCATGTCAGGGGTTTTATACCCTTTTTCACCTTCAGTGTTTGAATCCAAGGCAGAGGGATCAACACTTATGCTTCCCCTCCTGTGATTCAGCCTCAACGTCCTTGCCCAGTTTGTGATCTGAATATCAAAGCAGCGGGAACAGACAGCTATCATTTCTGGGACACCCTCATCAGTGAAGACGTAAAGAGATGACTGATCCAAAACTGCATAGCTTGCATCTTCAGAAGCCCACTCAATGTGAACAGACAGGCTTGAGGACTATTTATAGAAAGCTGAAAAAAGAAATAATTTCATGGGGGTTTTGGATTTTTTTTCTCTGAGTTAATGAAGGATGGACAGAAACATATGGCTGCAGTAAAGAAGGACAAAGAAACCTGTGCCCTGGTTTAAAGATTCACTTTGACTTTGCCATGTAAGTGACATGGACTCATTTTTCATGGTTAAAAGAAATAAGGAAAGAAGCTGACTTGGAGACAATGCCCTGTCATTAAAGTCTTGATAAGGATGTTAGCTTATACAAGTTTCACATTTCCAGCAAGGAATTCACAGTCTTTTGGTACAGTTAGTGAATAGTCCTTCAATGTATGCAAGGACTACTCATGGTAAACTGAGGCCTGAGGCTAGGAAGACTCTGTGAGATTGTTTAAAACAGAAGTCTATTGATTCCTGTTTCCACTCAATAAAATAATTAAATTTCAGCTTGGCCGACTGGGACTAGGCGTTGGAATTGGAAGCCAGGTTCATTCTTGTAAGAGCAATTAATCATCTACTTAATTTTAAAGTGTTTAAGTCATATTATGTCAGTGGGACTAAACTAAAGCTTAAACATAAATTCTTGCTTATATTATGTCTTGAATTTCCATAAGCATAGGATAATGAGATTTTCTGAATTGAGATGACAGTGGTTTAGATTCCAGAGAGGTTTTGGCTTTTTGCTCTCCTTTTTGTTTTTCGTTAGGAAAAACAAAATCATTCTTGGCTGATGGAATTTGGACCCTCAGGGTCACCATGGCTGCTCTGGAGATGACATTCTGGCGAAACACCATTTGAAAGCAAAGTAAAACAAAAAATCTTCTCATGGTATCCTGAGCAAAAATATAATGACTGGCTTACAGCAAAATTCTTCATTTTTATTTCATTCACACTTTTACAAAAATCACCAAGGTACAAGTTTTGGGAAGTTTGGATCTAATAGACTTGTCTACTAAAACCATGGCCTCTTTCTGGGATATTTAGAAAACACAGAAGGGTGTGGGCGATTTTAAAATGGAAGTCTCCAATAGCACTGTACAATCTGGATGATATGGATGGACAGTCTTTCACTTGCCTTCTGTAACAAATGGGATGCTGGGTTGTTCTTGGGCACAAAGTTCCTTCCATCCCACCTCACAGGTGCAGATGTTTGATCCTCAGGTACTTGGGGCAGGTGTTCAATCTGTCCATGAGAATCACAGAATCAAGGAATGGTTTGGGTTGG
>WEIT01031831.1:28052-50443 GCA_013389985.1 Dryoscopus gambensis | reverse complement strand
AACTCGAATGAGAAATGTACAATTTGAACTGACCATTTAAAGAGACGATTTGTCACACACAGTTTGCATCCATGCAGACTGAGAGCTTTATAATTACATTATGTACAAAAAAAAAAATTATTTTTAGTTTATTAAGGCAACCACAACTTGGAGAACACGTCCAAAGTGGCATTAATACAATTGCAGTGGTGATACCCTTTGAACATTTTTATTTCTATTTTCAGATAAGAACACTTATTCCTTTTCTTTTTTTTTTTCAGAAATAATTGCCAAGAAAGGATCTATTATCCATAGGGTTTGTTCTATAGTTTTTTTAAAAACAATCTACTTTATCTATTTTCTTTAAAAGATAATATCAAGGCATTGCTACCCAATGCAAATTATTCATATTCTGGTTTTCCTGTCAATTTCACTGGGAATTGCAGATGGCAAAAACTTGGTAGGTTTGGGCCCTGTTTTTAATTCTATTTTTTTTTTCTGTCCTATTTTTTTTTTCTTTTATCTTTTTTATATTCTTTTTTTGGTGATTTTTTTCCATGTTTACTATAACTATTCCCCAGAAGTGTCTTGCTGTTCTCTACTCATATGTACCGAGCATCAAAACAACTTGGCTGATGGATGACCCCTTTTTCACATGCCATTGCCAAGTTGCTTCATATAAACGTGCTATAGTAACCAAATATCTGTGAATACCTTATTTTAAATGCCGTGATATTCCGTCATTTCTTGGGATAGCACTCAGAATGAGTGTGCACGCGTGTAAGGCTCTAATTTTCTATTGCCTATACTGCAGCTAGTTGTAACTAGGCAAGTAAATGAGAAAGAAATACATAGTTCTAGCAGGAGCCAGGCATTTTGGCTTATGCTGTCCCAAAGCCTGGTAGGTATATAAAACTGGAAAAAAAAAAAATTCAAATCGATTATAACCAATCTCACAGTTGAGAAAATGACATTATTTTTTGTTGGGTGTTTTTCTTCTTTGTTTCTTTCTTTGTTTCTTTCTTTGTTTCTTTTTGTTTTACAGTGATTTATACTATGGTAAAGTTACTCTTAGTTTCACCTGGCCCACCAAACAGAATCAGAGTCGAGCATGCACCCTTAGTGACAACGTTCAGCTCTCTGCGAGGATGACTTCCCGCCTCTGGGTACGGTATGAGAACAGCAATGCTGAGATTCAGATTAGTTTTGGAAACTCGGCAGAGTTCATGCTTCTCCAACTTTGACACACATCCTCCTCCCCTGTATCCCCCACTTTTCCCGCACCTTTCCCCCCTCTTTCCTGGGGGGGGGGCTTGGGTCAAAGCGATGAAGAGGAAAGATGCGAGCTCCAGCTGGCAGAGCTCTCTGCAATGAGTTCTGGCTGCTGAAGGGACAGGTCAGTCTGGTGCTGCCAAAGGGGTGAGGCGGACTGTGCACCTCCTGTCCCCCAGTCCTGGCGTGCTCCACTGTGGGCACCCAACATCTGACGAGGTGCACTGGCCTTAGGGAAGGCCTTCACTTTCGCTCCCTCTGCCTTTCCGGTGCCGCTTCACTTTCACGTCCTCCTCTTCCTCCTGCGGGGACTTGTTTTTCCTTTTTCCAACCCGGGGAGCCCGGGGCAGAGGGAGAGGGAGTGGAGGGGGTGGAGGAGGCAGAGGAGGTGGCAGGGGTGGTGTCTCTCGAGCCATGTGTATGACAGCCTCAATGGTGGCCATGATTGTATCTTGAGTGGCTGCTTGCTCCAATATTAAAGGGTTGAGTGTTGGTCTCTGACCTCTTTTGCTCGGAAGGTCAACGCATTTTTCCAGAACGGGCATTTGGTCTCTGGAGTCTTCGTCAAAGGAAGGGGGTTGCTTCCGAGGACGCCCCCTCCTCTTCTTCACGAAGTTATTGCCTGTCTTTGATTGTCTCTGCAGCCGCTTGGCTTTCAGGATCTTGTTCACATGATCCAGGTTCTTCTTTGTGGACAGGATCTTGGTGTAGTTGCACATCTTGCGCACCTCGCACTGGATCGCTTCAATTTCACGGCGCTTGAACCTTTTCTTCAGTGGTGAGCTGGCTGTTGGGAGACAAGGAGAGAAACAGGGGTAGGTCAAACAACAGTGACTGGAAACTCTCCTTTGACCCCTTCCAGCATCATGAAGACTAGATGAAAATGCAACTTTGATATGAGTAGTCTTCAGAGATTTCTCTCTGCCTGTTCCCTCTTCTAAAGCAACAAAGCTCTTGCTACAGCAACGTTTACATGTGAGTTTGCTTCATTCTCATTTTTCAGCCTTTAACAGGAGGGAAGGAAGCTTAGCATAGCTGTCATATTTGCCCACTTGAACTATTAAACCTTCTATAGCTCAAAGATATAATCCTGATGTCTTCAATTCAGCCTTTAATTCTTGTCATGAAAGCCAGTTAGTATGAAAAGTGTTTGTTACTGAAACTAGTGGGCAGAGACAAGATGTGTGGGTCACTTCATCTGTGGCAAATTCATTACCCTGCCTGGGTTTCTGTACTATCATCTCTACANTGATATGAGTAGTCTTCAGAGATTTCTCTCTGCCTGTTCCCTCTTCTAAAGCAACAAAGCTCTTGCTACAGCAACGTTTACATGTGAGTTTGCTTCATTCTCATTTTTCAGCCTTTAACAGGAGGGAAGGAAGCTTAGCATAGCTGTCATATTTGCCCACTTGAACTATTAAACCTTCTATAGCTCAAAGATATAATCCTGATGTCTTCAATTCAGCCTTTAATTCTTGTCATGAAAGCCAGTTAGTATGAAAAGTGTTTGTTACTGAAACTAGTGGNACTAGTGGGCAGAGACAAGATGTGTGGGTCACTTCATCTGTGGCAAATTCATTACCCTGCCTGGGTTTCTGTACTATCATCTCTACAGATACTAGCTGAAACTACTCAGTCATATAATTGACTTTAATGGCCCCAAAAGTAAGCTTACTCCTGGTTCAGATCACTTACTTTAGATCTGAATGAAGTCCAAAGTACTTAAGTCTCTTGCCAAGGTCACGTTGTGAGTCATTGTCAGAGCTGGAAAGAGTACCCAGAATTTCTTGGCTTCTGGTCCTTTCCTTAGGACACGAGACCTTGCTTGTTTTGCCTAAATTGTCTCATTGTCTTTTCCTGAACATGGCATCTGTTCAGAGTTCAGGATTTGCACACAGATTAGAAGTAATTCCTCCTTTGTGAGAGAAACAGAATGTATTAATTCTGCTATTGCAATAACTGGTGCTCCCTTTCACTCCTAACATATCTGTTCTGCGCTGCTGGGAAAGAAATGATGGAGCCCAGAATTTCTTTTCGGTAAAGAATAAAACATCCCACTAAATTAACCTCAGCCCACATCTACTTGCAAACTTAATTTACACCTGACTGTCAAGCAGTCATTTGGGTTTGAAAGCCTTGAAGTTTCCCGAGCAGGCAAGATTTTGAGAAAGGTTCATTTGGGGGTTATCTCTGCCTTCATGGCTAACAGGCTAATCTTCCAGCAGTAGTTTAAATAAAGTTGCTATTGTAGCGTTTTCTGTAGATAACCAGGAGCTGTCAAGTGGTAGAATCACCTCTTGCTCTCTATGGGCAGTGACAGATTCAGCATATAAACCTCATTCACTGGTCTCCCCTCTTGGAGAACATAAATTATTGGCTCTTATACCACCATGTTGCTTGGATTCAGCGAAGAGCTTGCATAAACAAACCCAAGTTACAATGTAAGAAGTAGGAGTGAGTCATAAACAAAACACAGACATATGCTCTCTTATAAATAAAGACCTGGGATGGCCAACTTCCCAAAGTCTTGTTTTCATTAATTACAAAACAAAATACATTTTCCATATGTAACCCACGCCCCACATCAAAAAGAAAAATAAAACCCACTTGCAGTTTGGGATTCACAAAGGACAAAAGAAAAGAGGAATGCAGTCGTTTTGGTACCAAAGGAAAAGAGAAAGGAAATGAAATATCCAAGTTGCTCAGGAGAAGCTAATTAGTTGCACAAAATTCCTCCCAAGTAGGTCACCCCTAAAAACTGTGGATTCAAGTTCCCTAAAGGCAAGTGGCAGCAAGCTATTTCCCAGAAATTTGATCAAAAAAGGTTAAGTCCCTGTCACAGAAAATGATTATTCTCATCTGTCCTCACTGGTGATTGACATAAGTAGTCCCAATAACTTTAGCCTTAAGCATTCAAATCCTTTGAGTCCCTCCCATATCCTGAGAGTAGCTTCAGGTCAGGAGATCTGAAAAATCAAACATTCGGCACGCTCTTCAAATTCACTGTCCACCTTTTGCCTTTTATTGCTATTGTCAGGGCACATTTTCAAGTCTTACGGGTTTTTTTTGGATTCCAATATTTGATTTTTTTTTCTCTAAAAAGTAAAGCTCAAATTTTTCAGCTGGTGATTGACAATGGAAAATTTAGCAGAAATACAGGAAAGCTTACAGGGTATCATGATGACACCAGGAGATCTGGCTTTACTCTCAATTTTCATTGGAAAGAAAGTAAGCCAAGGAACTGAAAAAAAAAAAAAATTAAATACAGCATTAGCCAAGTACCTGCAAAGATTTGATGTGTTTACTGAGATTTATCTGCAGCCAGTTGTTTCTGCAGATTGGTGTTACCACCTGAACGTGGTCAGTGGAGATCTGGTCTATACAGTTGGTAGAGGACAACCTCAGCTTCTAAATTCTAAAATAGGAACTCAATGCAATTCAAGATGACCTTGCACATTGTTTTGATGCCCTGATACTGGGTGAGAACAACAGAGCAGTCCTGTCCATCCTGAAGCCCAGTGAGTGTCTTAGGCACTCCAGAGGTCACTCAGGCTGAGACTCCTGCATGGAGCCTAATTCTGAGTAGGCACTGCCCAAGTGGAGGAAAGGTTGGCACCTGCTTTCTGCCAAACTGCCCAATTCCCCAAAATTAGCCGATTTGCAGACAGTTGTGGGTAGGTTTCTGCTTCTGCATGTAAATGTACGAGCTTAACACCACTGTCTTCCTTCATGTTTAGATACTTTTTTTTCCCTTATAAAACTTTGCAAGCTCACAAGTCTGTTCATTTTTGTGCTGAAACTCATTTTTGCATTTAGAAAAAAAAAAAAACCAAACAAACCTCTGTGCTGTTCTGTGCTGGCTTAGTGCACTAATTTTTCCTTCGTAAATGCTTTGGGGTGTTTATGGCTTTCTCAGGGAGCTTGTTAGAAGCTACTAATAATTCTTTTGCTTTCTTCCTAGCAAGCCTCTGAACTTGCAGGCTCTAGAAAGCACTTGAATTGTTACACAGTCTGCCAGTAGTCAGAATGCATGTACTGAGTAAGTACATATGCTTTGAAGTCAGGCTTTTAAAATGAGATATTGGGAAACCCAACATTATTTCAACTATTGAATG
Source organism: Dryoscopus gambensis (assembly GCA_013389985.1). Classification (NCBI taxonomy): domain Eukaryota; kingdom Metazoa; phylum Chordata; class Aves; order Passeriformes; family Malaconotidae; genus Dryoscopus; species Dryoscopus gambensis. The sequence goes on along the minus strand of WEIT01031831.1, from coordinate 45,077 downwards.
TCAGGGACATCTGATTCTACATTTGGTGTAGGAAGACTATGCAGAGAGAGTCTGATGTGTCTGTAGGGGGAAGCTTTGATGAGGTGTGCATATGATAAAATATCAGGGAGAATTGCCAGAGTAAACTGCTATTGAAGTGAGAGCCATTAGGTGTTATCAACTCATCTGGAAGCTGTTGGTGAGCAATCAAAATATAAAATATTTTCCTATATTGCCATGTGATATACTGCTCTGCTAAAAGCCAAAGCTAAGTATTAATCTTTTCCATTTTATCCAGAGCAACCCTGCCCAGCCATGGACCCAAGTTGGTCTGTGTTGGTTTTAGATTTTTGGGGTTTTTTTCTGGTCTGTGTTGGTCTTGTTTTTCGTTTTTGTTTTTTTTTTTTGTTGTTTTTTTTTGTTTGTTTTTTTGTTTGTTTTTGGTTTTGGTTTTTTTTTTTTTTTTTTAAATTATTTTTTTCTGTTTCTGCACATATTTTGTTGTTTGCACATGGGAATCTTGCTTTGGGAGGAAGACTTCTATCTATTTGCTGGAATTCCTTTAGAAGGGATTGAGGAGGAGATGGGGAACGGTAGCTTTATGTCTGCATGCAGGCATATGAAAAAGTGAATGGGCTCCCATGGAAGAGGTGTAACATGTGGCAGCCTCCAGGCACCGGCGACGCACAGGGGGACAAGTTTTTACCTGGGCATATTGACCTCCCTCCACCTCCCTGCTTGCTGCCTCCAGGAAGGCAAAATCCAGCCCCAAATGAGTTTTGTACTTTTCCTTCCTCAACTCTCCAAACAACCTCACCTATCTGCCCCAAAACAAGCAAGAGCCAAGGTCAGTCTTAAACCACAGTTTTACACGTTTAAAATAAGGCACATGGAGGTCTGGTGTTTCTCCCCTCTCCAGGGTCCACAGGTGTGGTGAGGCTCAGTCTCACAAACTGAAATGGCTGCAGGCCGTGCTGGGAGGCCATGCAGGAATGAGATGATGCTGGAAATAGTTTCTGAAGCAAAGAGAGCCATTTCTACCAAAAATATATATTTGCAAGGTAGCATAGAGGAGGCTGAAACACCCACTCCAGCACAGTGATGATGAAAAAGGAGGTGACCCAGGTAGATCAGACTCCTTGGATGTTTTTCATTGGCCCCCTAATTTTATTCTGGATGACTCTGTTATGTCTGAAGCTCTAAAATCATTTTTGCTGCCTGTCATTCTCCATCTCTTCAGAGGTGCCTGAGACCACTTCCAAGAACATGACACAGAAGAGGCTGCTCAAAGCTGGGCTCAATTTGTTGACTTGGTTTGAAGGGAGGAATTTTCAAAGAGCTTCCTATTAATTACAGGAAACCCATAGCACTGTCCTGTTTTCCCATTAACACAGTTTCTTTTAGTTTTCGGCTAAATTATTTCAACATCTGGGCTACAGATAAACCAACAATTTAATTAGACTTCTGAAAATGGAAAGAATGAACTATGCAGTCAAGCATACACTTTCATCTTGAAACGGATCATAAAATATTTGTGTGCTTTCATTCTCTGCTACTTTAAAAATCTGTCCTTGGTTTATATATGGGAAAGTATTAAAGACTAAACAGACAATCCTGATTCTTTAATATAAAAATTTATCTTTACAGAGGCTACTTTGCAGCATGAAACCCTTGTTTTCACTACTTATTCAAGAAGTAAGAAGGGAAATAAAAATAAGTACATTGAAACAGCACTTTCAGTTGAATGATTAAATATGCAACAATTCTGTAAATCAGTGATACAAATATATTTTTTGTGAATGTGGCATCAGAAGTTTGACAAGACTATGAAACTCCTACTGGCTGCATGTAGGGTAATGAACTGTGGGTTCCCTATTCCCTGGAAATTAAGAAAAAATGCAAGATTAACTTCTCTGTCCATGCCCAAGATAAGGCATAATGATGCCCGAATGACTTGGCTCAATTTCCAACAGTATGAAGATATCACCTTTCTGCTCTGATTCAAAATAGAAGCACAAAATATAAGTTGATAGAAAAGCACGCTATTCTGACTTATTTATTCTGGTATTTTAAATCACTGCTCATTGCGCCCCAGACAATTTTGCAATTGCAAGACAGAATATTACACTAAAATCACTGAAATATGCAGTAAGAAATCTCATCTTCTCCTCAGCTATTCACTGTGTATTTGATTTGCTCATGCTACGGGGATGGGAGCATTTAAAAGAAAGGAACAACAGGGCTGAGAAAGGAACCCAGGAGTCTTGCTTCAGAGTGGCCTGCTAGACCATACAGGCTGGTGCTGCTCGTGTCCTTGTTATTGCATGAGTGGTGGGATGTGAATGAAGTAGATTTGATATGCCGAGATACACAATTATGGCAAGAAAGAGCTGGGAATATTACAGCCTGATTATCACATTAGATATGCACATTTGCAGCCACTTCTCCAATCAGGTGCACATATTGTGCAGTTGCAGGAGGAAGAAGATGGGGAAGAAACGGGGGGGGTGGAGTGAAAACAGCATTACCTGCTTCAGATGTTGCTGATGATGAAGGTAGGAGAGATAATACTGGACTTGGCATTGCAACACTGTCAACAGCTGCTGGTTTCCTTCTGGTCATCACATTACAGGCAGAACTTTCCATTTTACCATGAAGTGAAGTCTGGTCTGCTTTTAAGTGGGGACCTGCAATTCCTGGGGAAGGAAACAAAAATTGGATGAATATTAGTGAAGTAACATGTCTGGGAAATACCTGAAAAAAAGAGACCGTTGCTGTCCTTGCTACATCGATATATTTCCATATTTCCTTGTGGGTGTATCTGTAACACAGTCTTGACGCTAGCAAGGGTCATCATTGTTATTCACTTCTGATTATTTTGCTGAAGGGTGTATCATCAGTGGTCTCTATAAACAGTGGTAAAACAACAAAATAATTCCTCGTTACTACTTTTTCTTCTAAAACCCCCTGATATATACATAAGGACAGACATCCTTCGTAACCCTGTTTAGTAGGAATGTCTGTGTGTCATTTCCTGTGTAGTTCATTCTCCACACATTGTTACACACTTCTCTGCTATAAACACCTGACTTAGTGGGTGTTTCATCTGAGTAAGGAGCAGGCATCAGGAATAACCTCAATATGCAATTCCAATCTAAAGCACATTACATTTATTTTTCAGGAATTCACCTCCTAATTAAATTTGCCTTGCAGCTCATCAAAGGGAAGTGAGTTAAAAAAAGAAAGAGTCCTTTGTCATATGTTTTTCTACCTACAGTTTACAATGCAGAATAAATGAGTGGTAAAAAAATGCCAAAGAGGTAAAATATTACAGAAATATGGGTTTAACAGCTGGCAGATTCCTCCACTAACAGTATTTCTCAAACTCTTTTATAGTTTGTAATCATTTTGTTTGCTTGTAAATGCGTGAAATTTAAACTGCTGGCATTGAAGTTTGAAAACCTATCCCAGTCTCTGTGGTGCTGGGCTTCAAAATGATTAGGGCAGCTATTCATTTATCAGACATAATCCTTCATAAACTCCTTTTTTCAGATCTCAACCTGCACACGGGCCTCAGATAAAATTCATCGGATTTCTGCAACTAAATTACACAAAGATTCAACAAACCACAGAGCAGCTGAGGTTGGAAAGTTCCTCTTGAGACCACCTTGTCCACTTCACTCTGCTCAAGCAGGGTCAGCCAGAGCATGTTACCCTGGACCACATCTGGCCAGGTAAGAATATCTCCAAGGAGGGAGACTCCACAACCTCTCTCTACAACCTGTTCATCCCCTCAGTAAAACTACACTGTTCAGGAACAACCTGCGTTTCAGCTTGTGCCCGTTGACTCTTCTCCTGTCACTGGGCAGCACTGAGAATAGTCTAGCTCCATCTTCTCCACTCTTTCCCATCAGACATTTGCACACATGGGAAAGATCCCCTTGAACCTTCTCTTCTCCAGTCTGAATATCCCATCTCTCTGAGCCTTTCCTCATTAGAGAGATATCCCAGATTCTTAATAATATTTGTGGCCTCCCTTTGGACTCTATCCTATATGTCCATGTTCCTCTGGCATACCAGCCACTCGTCTGAGTTCTGAAATTCTCCAGATTTGTTGAGGATGTTCTCTACCCTGTCACCCTGCTCATTAATTGACACATTAAAAGTTTTTAGTCCCCATGTCATGGGGTGCACCTCTGCTGACTGGTCTCTAAGTGGGCTTTGTGCTACTCATCACAGCCCTCTGAGCCCAGCCAGTTTTCAGTCCATCACAGTGTACATTTATCCTGCCTGTGTTTCATCATTTTGTCCATGAGAAGCTGATAAAACCCAGTGCCAGAACTCTCGCTAATGTTAAGAAAAGAAACATCAGACTTGTGAGGCTTGATTTCCCCTTCAGACATCTGTGATAACTACTCCTGATCACCTTTTCCTCCTTCATATGTTTGGAAATGCTCTTCAGAATTATTTACTCCACCAAATTCTGGGGATTGAGGTGAGACTGAACGGCCTTGCTGCTTCCTTGCTTTTTCCTCTTGCCCTTATTAGACTGACATTTACTCTCTTCTAGTCCTCAGAAACCTCTCCTGCTTTCTCCAACCTTTCAGACACAACCAAGAGTAGCCTCACAAGGATTCCAGCCAGATCCCTCAGTACTTTTGGATACATCCTGCCAAATCCCATGGATTTTTGCATATCCAGTTTGTTTAACTATTCCCTAATCAGATCCTCCTCCAAGAGTAAGCGTTCTTTTGCCACCAGTCTCATGGGCTTGGGATTCTCAAAGGCCAAGAAGATAATCAGTCTTCTGCTGATCTTTTTCAGCCAGGGTCTCTGTTTCATTCAGCAAGGGGCCCATATTGTCCATAGGCTATTTTTGTCTGCTTAGATGTCTGTAGAAACATTTCTTGTTGATCTTCTGCCCTAGATTCAACTCCAGATAAGACTTTTTCTTCCTAAGCCCATCCCTGCATGCTTGGATGTTGTAGCTCTAGCTCTCTGGGTCACCTTCTTCCATGTCTTTTTTGCTTCCTTTTTTGTATCTGAAATTATTCAGGAGCTTCTTGGTAAATCATGAAAATTTCCTGACAGGTTTGCTTGCTTCTATTTGCCACTCTGATCTGGTTTTGCGTGTCTCCACAATATTCCTGATCCAGGCCAGCAGCAAACATCCCGGCACAGCAGGGGTGGAGGCCTTTATCCCCTGCAGGACTGAACTCCCTCTGCCACCCCTGGCTGCACCTGGATAGCAGCTGGTGGTTCCTCGAAGTTTCCCCAAGTGCTCTGACACCTACAATCGTAGAATCATCTAGCCTGGGAAAGGCCTCTAAGATCATCCATCCCACTGCTCCCCCACCACTACCAAGGCCACTACTAACCCATGTGCCCAAGTGTCACATCCACATGGCTTTTAAATCCCTCCAGGACTGGGAGCTCCAACACTGCCCTGGGAAGCCTGTACCAGGCCTGGATAATCCTTTCTGTGAAGACATTTTTGTTAATATCCAATTTAAACCTCCCTTGGCGCAGCTTCCTTCTTGTTCTGTCCCTTGTTCCCTGGGAGTAGAGTCTGACCTATACCTGGGTATGCCCTCCTGTCAGGAAGTTGTAGAGAGTGAGGAGGTCTCCTCTGAGCCTCCTTTTCTCCAGGCTGAGCACCCCCAGTTCCTCCAGCTGCTCCTGGTGCTCCAGGTCCTTTCCGAGACTTTTGTGTCTATTGCCTGCACTCAGCTTCTTCAGATACCAACCAAAAATTCCTTATATTTGCTATTTAGAGTTGCTATGAACCATCCCTATGAACTTATGCTTCTGGCACAGATGGGGTTACAGAATGGCCAGTTTGGGAGAGGAGTCCTGATGAAACCATGACCTGATATCAACTTGTGGATTTAAGGGAGGCAAGAAAGGGCAGAAATAGTCATAAGTGAGACAATACTACAGGTCACAGCTTGGTGAAGATAAACAGAGCAGTCTCTGCCTATTAGACCACACATCTTTCCAGAGCCTCAAATCTAGTATTAAGCATCTCAAATTGTATCCATTAAACTTCAGTCTCTCTCTGCTCAGCTTCTCTAGTGCAAATGAGAACAATAATATACCCCTCATCTCAAGAGCAGTCCTGAGAAAATAAAATTATCAACATTCATGAAACATTCATCTATTCATACCAAGGCTTAGAAATGTGGAATAAATGAGACATGATGTCACACACTGAATAGCAAAAGGAAAATCCAGCTTCCAAATAGCTGTTCATTAGGTGAGCTCTATACACTGAATAAAGCAGTGTCCCATAGAATAAGTGACATATTTGGCTAGGTAATTGCCCTGTGGAACTGTGTGCATGCACACCTGAGGTTTCACCGCTCCACAGCGCTTGAGTTTGTGCCTGAACATTATTTATTCATGACTGTACTGGGTGCACAAGAAATGTGCGCATGTGGGTGCATGTATCAATACACACACACATATATGCACGTGCATATGGTACATAATAATGCTAACAACCTCATAAATTCAACATCTGGTTCTAATTAAACTGAAGGGCCTGTATAAAGAGCCGTATGAAAACATGCAGCTGTAACCTGTTGACCTCTATTGATTAAAAAAAACCAAAAAAACAACAAAAAACACAACAAAAAAAGTCTGTGAAGCTGTGTTTCAACATATCAAGGGACGGTCATTCATTTTTTCAAAGGTAATCCCCCACAAACCACTTATCCTCTCAAATCTCTACCTGCACACCGTGTTTGCATTAGGGACCTTGATTTATGGATCCCCACTCCCTGGATGGAGAGGCCAACTTCCTGTTGCCGTGGTTACTTAGATCTTGGTTCAAGGTTAAACTACTCCCAAATCAAAATCAGTGGCAGGCACAGCATCTAACAGCCAGGTTATTGACTACCCTAGGATGCTTAAAGGTCAAAGACCAAAGTGCTGCTTACTGCCTTTGGGGTGAGTCAATATTTTCAATATTTTTATTCTGTTTCTTCTGAAGAAGTAGTTGCTGCTCAATTACCACCTATCTGGGTTTAGCAAGGTCATACAAATCATTGAGGAAAATCCTCCCCCTACAGAAGAGATACAAATGTAATGAATTACTTCAAAGTCTACATGGCCCAGTTGCAGCTCATCACTGGTGAATCATGGGTTCAGACATCTGTCTCTTGTTTTAGGAGCTTGGTTTCTTCAGCCTGTATCCCTCACCTCACCAAAAATCTCATCTAAATTGAGGAAGAAGAGTAATTTATGGATCTGGAGCAGTCAGTAAGGGAGGACCATCAGTTTTCTTTCATGGATACCACAATGCAAACAGAGACTCAGAGGCATTGTTGGAAACACACAGAGGTGCAGCAAGTTGCTCTCAAGGCTGCAGTAGTGGAAGGTGTGTCCTTCAGTGGATGGACCTGCTGGTGCAGTATCATCACCTCTCACTGGACTTTCCCTTCTCATTTGGAGTGCTCTGTTCAGAAGGCCTTGGGTGAGAGAAGGCCCTACTTCAACTCATCTATGATTTATTTTCAGGTGAAAATAAATGATTTGCAACACCATCACAGGAAAGTTAGAGTTTAAAATTCACACACTGATTCATTAAACCAGTATATTTTGTCCACTGTCACTGCCCCAGAAAGAGAAGATGCTCTGAGGGCTGGAGCACCTTTGCTACGGAGACAGGCTGAGAAGAGATGAGAGTTGTTCCAGCTGGAGAAGAAAAGGCTCTGTGGAGTCCTTAGAATCCCTTCCAGTACCTGAAGGGAACTTAAAAAAAAGCTGAAGAGTGACTTTTTGCACAGACTGAGAGTAATAGGACAAAGGGGAACTGATTTAAATTGAAAGAGGGGAGACTTAAAAGTTACAAAGAAATATTTTCCTGTGAGGGTGGTGAGGCCCTGGCCCAGGCTGCCCAGAGAAGCTGTGGCTGCTCCACCCCTAGCAGTGTCCAGCCTGGACAGGGCTTGAAACAACCTGGGATGGTGGAAGGTGTCCCTGCCCATGGCAGGGGGGTTGAAACAAGATGGTATTTAAGGTCCCTTTCAAACCAAACCATTCTAGGATTCTATGACATACACTTGTGGCCTGATTCAGACCTTATTTAACACCCATGTGTTAATCTTTGTACATTTCCTCTAAATTAGAACCCTTTTCATCCCATGAAAGACCCATACTTTAACTCCCCTGAGCCCCACTGATAGCACAGACAATGCTACATGCACATGCACGTGGACAATGGGCAGCAAAGCAGGGAGGAAATCAATCATTACGCATATAATGAGAAAGGGCACGGGGAAAGGACAGCTTCAAAAGCAGAGGCAGACACGAAGGAATTTATCAAGGTCCCAAAAGAGTGATGGTATGATTATAAAGAAATACATAATCACCATAATCATAAGCAAAAGCGTGATTCAGGAGAAGCACGATTCTAGTCCAGGGCAAACTGGCAGAAAGCCTGTGTAGGAGGCAAGGCAATACTGACTTGAAACTGGCCTTTCCTTAAAGATTTATTGCGTTCTTCATTCACTGGCTAAGCAACTTATGATCTCTAACCGATATTAATACATTAATTTTAAAGACCTGGTAATTGTTGTTATTGTTATTAAGTGCTAACTTTTCAAGCAATGTGGTCCAACTGCATTGTGCTGGGCTCTGTACAAATGGATTCATTTAGTCGCCTTGCCTTCCTGTTAAGTCATGATCACCATGCTTATTGCATTCATCCGTTTTCTCTCATCGTGTACTTGCACAGAAAGACTCTTGGACAACAAGCACCTTTTCTTCTTTAATCTGTGTACAGAATCTAGCACAACGTGCACCCAGGTTCCTGGCTGGAACTCAAAGTGCCAGTCCAAAGGACATAATGAATGTTAATTTGCCATTGGAAAACGGAGAAATCAGCTGATAAAAATTGATTTCAGCAAAGCTTCTGCTAGGGAAGATTTTTCTTTAGAGAGTTCATTGGATTGGATTTGTAGTCCCCACAGATTTCTGGAAATCCAAGCTATACCTAAATTGTTTATGCATCTGACCATTGTTATTGGAAAACTCTTACAGCTGTTTTTTTTTTCTCCCGGTGTCTTTGCACGATGAAGCTATGCAATGCAGCTGTACAAGACTGCACATCTAAACATGCAGTTAGTCATAGTATTTACATTTTGATAACTCCTCAGTTTGGAATAAAGAACCAGAAGAAGCCTCATATCTGGGTGAATCTTTTCTTAAGGCTGGTTTCAAATAAATCAGTCAAAAGTTTGGCATTGCATCATATTCCAGAAGGGAGAACTGAATTACTGTGTGATAAATGTAGTTAAGGAAAGTAATTATTCTTCTTAAAGTAATATTATTACCTTTCTAACTCATGGAAGTCATTTCCCTGACTTCTATTTGACGTGTATTATCATTTAAAATAACTGTACTTTCAATGTAAAGCACTGCTTTATGACTTTAAGTCCTTTTATCTTCCTCCCTTTTCCACCACCACATTAAAAACTTCCAATTCCACCTTTTTAAAGAGGGATTTTCTATTCCGCAGAATGCGTCCCCTGAATAAAACCGAGATCCTGTGGAATAATAATACAAAAAAATTACTTGCATTGCCAACAGGCAAAAATTTAAGAGAAGGAGTCTGCTTTATTTTTTTTTGCAGCTATTTTCCTACCTTTTTTTTTTTTTTAAATCAGAATAGCTTTAGAGAAAGAAAGAAGGAGACTGAGAAAGCCATCATTAGATAGATCTTCTGATCTTTATCTCCAGTAGCAGAGTCAGAGGAGCTAATACTATGATGATAGCTTTGAAATCTCTTAGGAATTGAATAAAGAGAAGTGATAGTGATGAACTCCCAGCTAATAAACACAGAGTGCTTATTTCTGCAGAATGATCAATTTCCAGATGTCCTGAGGCTTGTCTGATACAGTTGATTTACTCATTCTCCCTCACTTCACTAATAAAGCTCAAGTCCTACATCAGATTAGAGAAGAGCCAGGTTTCTTAAAGGGGCAGGAGGAGGGCTGGCATCATGGCACACAAATGCTGGGAGACACACTAATCTCTTCTGCCTCCTTCTATAACCACCAAGCTGTCTTAAACAGCTGCCTTCCTCTGCTGAAATCATACACTTTTCTGCTTTGGGTTAGTACAGTAATACAGACAATTAATTTGTTATCTTGTTAGTGGAAATTTAATGCAATGATCTAAAAGAACTCTTACATATTGTGATAAACTTTAGCGCCTCCAGGGCACTTCTCCTCCATAGGACTCATTTCACATCCCATCCATTATGTAAATGAGATGTGGAAATAGTTTAGTTCCCCTAATGTATCTGTACACTGATGGATTGCACAAAGTCAGCCCTACTGAAACTAATGAGGTTAAATGCATCTTGCCTTTCCTTTCTACTTGGGTGAATCTCTGTGCCTGTGTTCAAGAAATGCAGTGTGAGTCTTCCTCTTCACTTCTTTATGAAGATAATTCTGTTTCCTGACAGGGAGCACAGTGGCAACTGCTGTAATACCTGAAGCCTGGCAAGGCATCTCTCCAGCGAGCAGAGCAACTGCTGTGGGTCTGTGCAGCTGTGAGATTGTCTGGGGAGGCTTCAGATCCTCTTCCAATTTGGGAACAAGTTCCCAGGGCCACGTGGAGCTGCATTCAATGACATGCAGTATTTGACAACTAAGTAGTTGTCAGCATTATCAATGAAAGGATTAAACCCCAGGGGAAGAGGGTGAGAAAGCGTTATTTTTCTGATCATCTGGATGAGTCTCAAAGCCCCGTTGCCCAGCCACAGAATGCAAATAAGAATTTAGATGCCAGAAAAAAATTCTTCACTGAAAGAGGGATTGGGCAATGGAATCGTCTGCCTAGGGAGGTGGTGGAGTCACTGTCCCTGGACATGTTTAAGAAAAGACTGGATGTGGCACTCAGTGCCATGGTTTAGTCGATGACGAAGTGTTAGGTTAGGTCATAGTTTAGACTTGATGATCTCAAAGGTCTTTTCCAAAATAGCTCATTTTGTGATTCTCTGATTTCTTCCTAATATCTAATCTTACCCAACACTCTGTCGGTGTGAGGCCATTCCACCCTTGTGTTGTCACTGCAGGCCCTTTTCAGAATCCTTCTCCAACTCACTTGGAGCTCCTTTAGGTGCTGGAAAGGTCTCTGTGGTATCCCTGCATCCTTCTCTTCTCCAGGTGAACACCCCAGGCTGTCCCAGCCTGGCTGCAGAGCAGAGGTGTTTGAGCCCTCTGAGCACCTTTATGGCCTCCTTTGGACTTCTTCCAACAGGTCCATATCTTTCATGTGTTGGGGGCTCCAGAGCTGGACACATCACAGGTGGAGTCTCCTCCCAGGAGAGCAGAGGTGGAGAATCCCCACCTTCAGCCTGCTGCCCACGCTCCTGGGCTTGCAGCCTAAGAGGATGAGCAACTGCAACTTGAATTTTAAAAGACCAATCTCCTATCTTTTTCATATTTGCAGTGAATTAGACTTCCTGGCAGATGCAGTCTTGCTCTTTGCCTTTTGGTTTGGCTTTGGGTTTCCTCTTTCCTGTACCAGTACAGGAAGAATCAGGGACCTTCCCTCCTCCTCTGCATGTTGCCAGTGTGAGCCAGGAGACAGAGGGATAAGGGACACGCAGCCCCAGTCCCTGGAGATGAAGTGTTGTGTGTCTGGAAGCTCATTTTTTTTTGTAAATTCCAAGATGAACATTTAATGGAGCTGGTGGGAGCAGTTCCCAGTCCAGGCACAGGACAGTCACTCAAGGTGACTGCAAAAGTGCTCCCACCCCTTGCTCTCCAGCCCCACTGTGTGCCCTTTCCAGGCCCCCAGCCCTTCAAACAGTGTGGGACTGGGATTCCAAATTATCATGGAAGAAGCCATCTTCTTTTTTTTTTTTTTTTTTTAATGCCAGGAGGTAATGAACACGTGAAATTAGGCTTTTTAATGGACATTGGATCAAAGTAGAAGAACACGGTAGTTATATGCAGGTGACAGCAATAAATAAATTTAATGAATGGAAAACTCGAGGGGTCAACAGACTAATTCAGAGCCAAAGGCTCTGAGTTCCCAGGCCTTGTGAACAGAGTTTTAAGGTAAAGAGTTCAGAATCAAAGGCTTTTCCTGCTCAGAGACTGAAACTTTAGGTTGAACAAAAAATTACAGTTTACAGTTGTTGGAGACTGACAGAATCAAGAGGGACAGACAGAGACTGAGAGAGTCGGAGAAATTAAATTTGCCATTAGATATCTCAGCAAATGAATAATTTAATACACAGTGATGAAGAACTAAATTCTCTCACATAGGGGATAGGACAAAAATTAAAATCTGTGAAAGGTTAGGTGGAAGAGTGAGACAAAGGGCTCTTTTTTTAAAAAACATGAAAAACCATTAGGTGCACTGAGGGGCAGAAATGAAAAGATCTCCAGGTAGGAGCAAGGAACTACCTAGAATGAGTAGTCATTACAAGATGAGCTGTCACAACAGATGAGGATTTGCTCACCGGGGAGAAAGAAAACAGAAGACAGGATTTCTTTCTCAAGAACAGAGCTGAGGAAAGACAGATGAGGAAATTTCAGTCTGTAAGTAATGAGGAAAGTCAAGGGTGGTATTTTGAGTTGTTGTTTTTCTAAACAACAGGGATGATCATTTTTAAATGTGGCAGATAGAGCTGATATCCTCTAGGCAAATAGGGTTGGGAGCAGTTTGTATTTATCACAGATTAAATGGGACACTGGCAGCTCTGGTAGGAGAGTGCTGGCGTGAAGCATAGCCAGAAGAATCAAGCTGCCAGCGGGGAAAGGACGAAGGATGCACAAGGGCTGGACTGGTGTAATGATGGGAGTCATTTTTCAGGCACATCCATAGTACAAAAAGTGATGAAAACTAAGAGAAGCTATCAAAATAATTAGCAAGAATCTTGCTGAGCAAGTTCAGCTGAGACCTTCACTAGGGAAACAGAGTGTTCCTCCAGAAATGGCCCTGTTCTCCCTGTGTATGCATTCAGCAAGAGAAAATATCTGTTTGATGTACGAATTCAGCTGATACATTTTTCTTGCTAACATAAATATTATATTTGCACTACACCAACTTCAGCAGTCCTGTGGTGATGTCTGCGTTAGAGAAGTAAACTGTGTCAGGGATGTTGCGTGAACAGAGAAATCCCTCTGGTTACACAAAAGGAGAAGAAGAGAACCAGATGAGCACCTCCACCGTGGAACTTAGTGCAGTAATATCTGAGCTGATCCCCCGAGGGGTCTGCAGCTTTCTGCTCACTGCAGCTGCAGCTGAAGGTGGCTAAGAAACCACAAAGGTGCTGGGGGACAGGTGGGGTGAGGATGGGCAGAAAGTCACAGGGCTGATAAAAGCATCCAAGGCTGTTGATTTCTAAGTTAGCATTTTCCCTGCTGGGCAGGGCAGCAGAGAAATTTCATTTTTCTTCTTTATCTGTAATAGGCTGTGCCACAGTTCATACAATCAGAAATACTCTGAGTATGACATGCATTTGAAGTGAAATCTCAGCGCTTAATAGGAGCCTCCATAGACCCTGCAATCTAGAAAAGGTAAAACTCCACTGCAACAGAGGAGTTTTTATTTTTAGAGGGTCTCATGTTGGCTTTGTTTTAAAATCTGAGTCCATTCATCCCACTTTAATGCTCATTTATCACTAAATGAGTGCTTGCTTTATCAGCAACAGAGATGAAAAATAATGCACACTGGGAGTGCATCTACCATTCTTCTTCTCTCTTTTCTTCTTTATTTCAGATCCATAGGTAAGGGGTGTTTTCTTACCTTTCATGAGGAAAACTACAGTAATTTACTTTAATATGAAAAGTGAAATCTGTTTAAACAGATGTATAGGTAAGCTCGTGAGTATTATTGACAATTAAAATCAACAACAAAGAAGTTTAACAGCGTTTGAAAACTACTAAAATATGTAAAAGTTATCAAATGCAGCACAATGTTTGGCTTTATTTAAGTAGCACAGTGTTCGTATGAATGGAGAAAAGACAGTCAGATATGGAAATCAGAATTTTTCTTGAAGTTCATCCTTTTGCTTTTATCCTCTTAAAAAACCCAGTGACACACTGTTGTTCTGATATGAACCTTAGTGTAAAATCTTCGGTTTTACATTCTTTTCAAAGGAAAATTCTGAAGGAAATACTTTGCTCAGAGTGTTTTTCATTAAAATTCTTGCTGGAGACTGCTCCCTATAACAGTGGAAGAAGGATGACAGAGAGACCACGTATAATAAGGTCAGAGAGTGCCTCTATGGAGCAGAGACACAAGAAGGGATATGACTGATGAAGAAAAGGTTAAAGAGGTGAAGAGTGCAAAGTGGAATGAAATAGGGAAATAGATGGAAATAGGAGACAAAGAATAGATTGGAAAGAAGTTGGTGGAGGGAAATCACTTATTACAGACGTGTGAAAAGCAGATTGACAAGAACCAGAAGGAACAGCATACATGGAAAAGCCTAAATGCTCTTAACCACTGACATTTGGAGTTATGCTATCAACTTTAAGGTTGCACATCTATGCTTGAGTCACTCTGAATTTGCAGAGAGCTTTTCTTCATGGCTTTGGTGCAAGCTGGTCTTCAGTTTTCACATTTACTGGAGCCAAAACAGAGTATTTTAGGTTCTCCAAGCACTGAACTGCTCTCCCCATAGCTTTATAGGCTTATTTTATAGCACCAGGCAGACAAAATACAGACTGGTGGATCAGGGTAGGAATATGTTCCCTTTAAGCATCCACTCTGAGAGAGCATCATGATGAAGCAAAGATTATGCAAGCAAAGATTTTTCAAAAAAGTATGACTGCTTTCCCAGGGTTCCAGAATTTTATCGTGCAAAAGCAAGGATGGAACAGAGACAGAATCTGCTGAAATTCTGACCCTGACTGAGACTTTGGTCAGGTCATAGCCCTATGGAAAAAAACAATGAACGTCAGGAAACTGACAAGCACAGGCTCTCCAACCTTTATGCCTAAAATTAGGTTAATAGGGTAGTTTCTTTTTTCAGGACTCTGTGTCCCAGTACAGATTGGCACGAGGATAGGTCTCAGTTTCAGACAATTGTTTGTAAAAGCTGGCCTTGTAAGTTTTTCAGAAAATACAGAATTCTGGAAAGAAGAAATCTAAAGGGACTTTATTTAGCAGTTTGGGTGTAAAAAGTCACTCAGGCCTTGTTTTTTCCTGCTGGGACAAGTGCCCAGGAAAACAGCTCAATCAAATTCAGTGTTTTGAATTTTCTCTTCATAAACAATTCTATGGATTTGTACTTAACACCCTTCTGACAGCACTTGCTTTTAATAACGAAGGGAATAGTGGGTTCATCTCACTTTAGGTGGCAGCAACTCATGTCTACATGAGAGTTATGTATTTAAGGCTACAAAGATGAAATTAATGCAGTCAGAAGAGTGGAGTGGGCGTTTCAGCTGAAAAAGAGGGGCCTACTTTACTGCAAGATTATTTATGTTCCAGGCTCAGTCAGCTAAACTTTCACTGCCCATAATGAAAGCTGAGAAATCTAACTCAGGCAGCAATCTTATGCTGTGGATATCCAGATTTGGGTGAGAGGAACCATCCTCCCCCTGAAGCTCTGTGGCCAAATCACCACTCAAGTGTAAATTCCTCCCACTCAAAAGGAGAGGCTCAGACGTGGATGGTGCATCTCTGGGCCAGGAGTCTGAAGTCTGTGCAGGCACCTGGTTGTATTTGAAATGCCCTGAGGTATTTGAAACATCCGAGGGAGGCTGGCAGATATGATAAAGGGCTTGAGACAAGACCTCTGCCCTTCTGCAAGAGCAGCTGGAGGCCAGGCAGGATATTCTAGGCATCTCAAATGACAGTTGACAACCACGTGTGGGCAAGTGAATCGAGCCCTGAGCCTTCATTCTTGCTTGTCCCAAAGTCTCTGGTGGGTAGGTAAATATCTCATGACAGTAAATATCCCCTTGTCACTTCTGAAGGAGCAGCACAAACATGTCCTGTCAACTCTCCCCTGAGCAGGAGGTAAAATGGCTGTGATGCAAGGCATCAAGGTGTATGGGCAGGGAATTTAAACCATGCAAACACCCTCTGATCCTTTAGGATGGATTTGTTGCCCAGGCTGAAAATCAGGAATATTTTTTTCTGCCCCATGGCAAGGGTCTCTGGCTTCACATTATGAAGGAGCGAGCATATTTCAATTTCCAGTAAAGAGAGCACAAAAATTGAAAATAATAATAATAAAAAAAAAAAGTCCTGTCAAATCAGCAATTTAAAATCGCAGGTGAGAGAAAAACACAGGAACTTATGGGATACAACCCTACAATTTCTGGTCTGTACAGCAGAAATCAATGAAAAAATAAATATGGCCTATCCAACTGATAGAAGAACAAGCCATTCCTAAGTGCATAATTTGCTTCATCTGTGTTTGAAACTACCTCAAAGCAAAATAGGCAATATGTCTCAGAATGATGAGACAACTAACTAAGCTTAACATTTCCTCTCCCCTCTTGTTTATCCATTCTTCATCATTAATTTAGTGTTGGGAAAATACTCTGGAAGCAAAACTATCATGATGACTTATGCACATGTATCACTTAAATCCAGCTCAACCTCTCAAAAAAAAAAAGCCTCTCAAGGCAGCCTAAGTTATGGTTTTGTCTTAAGCTGGGTTTCTCCACAGGAATTTCTCTCCTTCCCACAAACAAAAGAGCCATTTCATCTAGAGCTGTGAATCCTCAGAGATAAAAAAAAATCCCCCATGAAATGCCAAAGATGCATGAGTAAAATATCTTCATTGATGAAGATTAACTGTTTCAATGAAGAAAAAAAAAAAGTGTTGAGCAACTGGTGGGCATTTCCAGGGCTTGCTGTGCTATTTCTGTATCGCTGTGCGGCTGTTTCTCATTCCAGGAGTTAAACAGGGGAAAAAAATAAGTCTTCTGTTTTTTTAAATGATCTGGAACTACTTGGCATGTGACTTCTGAAGTGTTTAGCACAGACTTACAAAAACGTCATGAACATTTATCAGCCTAGGCCCAAAATCTACTTGCCTGCCTTGTATCATCAGTCATC
>WEIT01031831.1:1430-17929 GCA_013389985.1 Dryoscopus gambensis | reverse complement strand
GGTTATTATGCCAAATCTCTGATACTGGATCTCTGCTCAAGATGCAGCTTTTGATGGGGGAATGCCTGTGTAATTGGTTGTTGTAGTAATCCTACAGCACTTATTTTTTTTCCTGAAAGAATCTCATCTCATTGCAGTAGTTAACCTAATGCAATTTGTATACTTAATTTATTCTTCAAGCCCAACTTTCAGAGGTGGAGGATGATGGAAATGTTGAAACAGATATTCCTCAAAGAATTTGGGTTACAGAAACTGAAATGAAAAATAATAAATATAAATATATACACATATAAAAATATATATATACACACATATATATAGGTGTATGTACACATATGTACCCACACTTAGAATCATGCACATCCTCAACAATTACTATGAAAATTAAGTAATATTTAATTTACTCGGACTCCACAGGTCATGGCATGTGGGAGGAGAAAACAAGTTATGTCTGAACATTAGTACCTGTGTTTCCAACTCAAAGTTTATTTTTCCTTCTCAGAGTGATATTTGTCATTTACGTAAAACCCAAACCATAACAAGGCGTACATTGATATTACAGTTCATTTTTCCTTCAGTGTTCCTTCCATAGTCTCCTCCTTTCTTTAACTGTTTCCCAAGTTCCCAAACTAGATTACATCAGTTCAGGAGCAGGAGTCCTGAGTCTTTTCTGCTTTTGAAGAGTAAAGTGACTTAGCACAGAAATTGGAGAGGGAAGAAGACAAAAAGCCACAACTGAATGTCCAGGGATCCTGTGGTTATGACTTGTCTGCCTACTAAAAATGCTGTTCTTCATTTTCTGGTGCGTTCCTTGAAAGCACATCTGCCTGCGTTGGTGGCTCTCGACCGTCCAAGTTTAGGTCAGATGTATTAGAAATGGAAAAGCCATATTAGCTCAGCTGGCCCATCCTTCCAGCTGTCCCAGAATAGGTCAGTTCATTCATCCCTAAATGACTGGGCTTCCACAGCTTCCCTGGGGAACACTATTTCAAAGTCTGATAGGTTTTCCTTCTATAACCCTCTCCTGATGTTAGATTAATTTAGTTTTGGTTACTGAAGGGGAGGGCTTAAAAACCGTCTTCTGATGTGGGAAGGACAGTGCTACGAGTGCTTAATTTCAAAGAAGAGATCTTTCAAGCTTTCAAGCATCTGCAGAAAAGGGTTTTTGAAGGACCCTCAACTGGCTGAGTGAGGCACTAGGCACTTTTAAAAGGTTGTTTCTGCATATGCATATCTATAGATGGATAAACGTATGTGAATGTATAGACAAATTATACAAAATAGACATATAATACAAAAATCCAGAGTTATTAAAAGCTGGTGTCAGGGCAGAGCTTGTCTGAAATCTTTGTCTGAAATCTTTCTGAGGGGTTATCTCACTGGTCCTTCTGTCACAGGCCTCCAGGGACAGACAAACAAGTGCCCTAAGTAGAATGGAACATGACACTTTGCTGTAAAGTAAATATGTTACATAACATCTTTTATGCTGTTTAGCATCATACAGTATGGCTTAGCTGTGGAAAGAGCTCTTCACAGCTGTTATGAGCACCCTTCCAGGCTGTACATACGTGTTGACCTAGATTGTCTAACCCTGCTCCGTGTATGAGACTGAGAGCTTTAATTTTAATGGTACAAAGTCCTCCTCAGGCTGCGCTTGCTGCAATGACAGCAGACATGCTCCTGTGGCTGGGAAGATGCTGGAGGAAGCAGGAGGAATGGTCTGGCTCTGGCACAGCCCCATTCAGAGTGACAGCCTTTTAGGGTGGTTTGTGCTGAAGCCAGTTCAGCAGTATTGTCCACATTAGCACTGTTGTTTGTCTTTCTCTGCAGGCACTCGGTGTTGTTACTCCCTTGTCCTGGCTCCAACATGCATTACTCACTGACCTCTTTTCAGTCTCTGTGGCTCTCTTCAACACTGGCTTTGCTGGCTTTAGGAATTAGGGTACTAATTTCCCTTACAGGCCTTGACTAAGGAATTGGCAGTTCAGCTCCATTTTCTATCTGATCTTGGTCTTATGCAATACCTTCCCTCCAGAAATTTGCCTCTTCCTATCTATCAGCTAAGCACCTAATTTGCTCTGGGGCCATAGAAATAATTAATATTTTAAAAATGCTTTTCTCACCAAATAAATGTTATTGGTCTCTGTTAGAAGCAGGGATAGAAGGAAGTGATTGGGCATAAATGTGATGCCACTTAAATTTTAAATTAAGACACCAAGGCTGAGTGTAGGCTGAGAAGGAAGGGGGATTAGAGAGACAACACGTGTACAACATTCTGACATATTTCATGGGACTGAGGGTCAGAGTCCATCATTCATCCAGCACAACATGACTAATGGATCTGCCAGCTGACCTGGTCAACAAACATTTGCCAAAGGCAATGCATTCATGTTGGAGGTGGCTATGTTGGCTCTACACCTGTTTAACAGAAGCCCCAAATTGTCTTTCATCAGGTGTGTTTCAGCACCTTCCCACTGACAATTTTCTGGGAAAAAATTAATCGGAGGAAAAAAAGCATAAAAACATCCCTGAAGACTTTGTTGAAATCTTCTTGTCAGTTTTTCTGTCATCCTTTTTTCTTCCAAACTTTGTGTGGTTTTGAGAAAGATCAAATTGAAATGCATATACTACAAGGGAAAGGCAGAAGAGAAACATTGTCCTTGGCCCTTGTGCAATAGGGGAAAAAAACGGGTTTTAAGGTGCAAATTAGGTGCCTCTCTATCCTTTTTATCCATTGGGGATTCACTGAAGTGGAGCGAGAAAAAGCATTCACTGAAAAGCATCAAAGGGAGAGGGCAAATGGTGACTCTGTCCAAATGAGCAGGATTTGAGTTCCTGGAGTTGAGGAGCACTGAAATTTTGTGCTGCCTTCTAGTAAACAGAGTTATTACTGCATGGAGCTGACAATAATGTGACACAGCCTGTGGCTGTGATATTGTTGCTATTTAAATAGATCAAAAATGGAGCAGCATGACCGCAGTGAGCAGACAATGGGAGGGATGTTCCTGTGAGAGCAGACAGGTAGATAAATGGGCAGGGAGAAAGAGCAACAAATAGTACCCTCTAATCTCAAACTAGAAATGAAAAGTCCCAAGGGTGGCTTTGCCCTCCTCCACAAGTTTGTCCTGAGGTAGTCACCAAGTCTCCCATTTCTCACCACAAATGCAGGGCAGAATCTGCAATGATGAGCAGATAGGCAGTTGGTAAAGTTATTCTCTGGAAATCATAAAATGCTAAAGACTTTTTTTTTTCCCAGCCATATGACTTTTGCTAATGGGAGACCTACAAAGAAACAGGCCAGCACCGGAAGAATGCCTGAGGCTGCTGCAGATGGCCAGGTCCCTCAGGATTTCAAAACCAGCCGAACAAACAGGCTGTGGCACTCCAAAAAGTTCACAGCATCTCCATATCCTGAGCCACACTGATCTTAATACCAACCCTTGCTCATCAGAAATACCCTCAGCACCCCAGGAGCAGCTTAAACCCAACCATATGCAGCTCTCTGTGTGATCTCTCCACAAACAAGTGTTAAGATTATTCTAAAACCCCATGTGTTCAGCAGACTCCCTGCTCCTATGGATGAACCAACCTCGAAGCTGTTAATTTTACAGATGCTACTAAGCCAGAACCTGAGTTATGAGAATCTCTAAACCTTAGCACAGCTGTATGCTTTTGCCCAGTCTTTGCAAATATCCCTTCTCTTTTTAATAGACTAGTAGGGGGTTCAGAGCCCAAATTCAAGTCAGGGATCTCAGCAGGATGCCAGACTATTTTGTGTATAAAGGACTTAAATGATACAATATGGATTCTTCAATTCTTTTTCGTTTTCTTTCACAAAATTTCTTTCCAGCCCACATTCTCTGGTCTGGGTGGCACAGAGACTTTCCCAGACACTTTTGCTATCACTTGAGCATTTACTCACATGGTTTTAGAATATAGTCCTTGATATCTGCTTTTGAGACAGAAAATGTAATCAAAACCAACCATAACCCATAGTAGCAAAAATTAATTGTCTTTAGCTTAAATATTTGCTTCCCTAGAAAAAGTTAGGAGAAACAGCTCTTGCACTTTCAAGTCACTGGTGGAGAATTGCCACCTCCTACAGCACAGAGAAAGACTCATAACATATCTAATATATTATTCCCAGTCCAGCACGATGTGCCTAATTAGTTGGAACACAAACAGCTGAAGATAAAATGCCAAAGACAGACTGTGACTGCATAGCTGTGAGTTCAAACCACAATGCCATGTTTCAAAGAGCTTTGAAGCAATAAGGATTGAAGCAACACAAACACTTTGTTGCCCTACAGAGGATGGGAGAGTGAAGAAAAAGACCTGAGATTACAACTTTGCAGTTGACTTGTTTTCAGAATTTGTAACGTATCGGGAAACCTCCTGATATCAGTAAAGTTTTGCTGATTAGAGGATCAACAGATACATCCAAAGTGCAAGCCAACGGTTCATTAAACATAAACTGGGTTCATCCAAACCCTGGATTAAAAGCTATGCTGCTGTCTCTCCATTTAACAGCAAGCAGAGACTCCTTTTTATTGAGAAAGCAACACAACTTTATGATAGCACTAAACAGATACAACTGTCTTCTTATCTTATAGAAGAAAGGGTGCCTGCTGAAATAACTACATTATTGAATAGCTACTGTGTTCCCACAGCACAATAAACTCAAAGTTCAGATCAGTGCCATGCCAATAATGAGTCAACAGCAGTCATATATAAGCACAGATAATCAGGAGAGCAGGCAGACAGTGCTAAACTTTTATGGCCCTCTTCATTCAGATATAGGGGAAACTGTAATGACTACAGAGAATTACATTAAGGGCGAAAGAAAGAATAGGAAGCCTCTGGCTGCTCCAGGTGTTTTGCTGAAGCTTTGGAGTGTCCTGCTCCTGGAGCAAATCACTCTCTCCCCATGCCTCGGTTTCCCTCCTGCAGCGAAGTGCATCAAGGATAACGCTTTAGTGATGTTTGGCTCCTTCTCTAAGATCTTTCTCCAGGAAAAACCCTGAGGATGGGTCAGGAAAGCTGTGTTGATACGGTGATACAGATCCCAAACCTCAGATGCTGAGGGGGAGCTGGGACTCCCAGACTGCCTGGTCCCTCTATGTTACCTGGTTGGGTGCCAAGAAAAGCATCTTTGAGAGTTGACACTCCTCCTCCAATACTAGTTAGCCAGGAGAAAATGGGAGACAAAAACTCCAGTTGGACCCATCCTTCAATTCCTTTGCCCATTTCAAACATGTTTGGTGCCTATCTGGTCAGCTCACATTCCCCTGTGGACACACAGGAAGCCCACTGCTGATATGGCAGCATTTACCCAGAAAAACGGGAAATGTGAGTTTAACCCATCCTCACGCTCTGGGGCACCCAAACCTCCCAGCTCCCAGGACAGTCTCAGAACACTGCCAGCACTCAAAGGCAGTCCGAGGAGGACCAGCTCAGAAAGTTGTGGTGGTGTGGTGAGCAGCCTGCCAACACAACTCATTTATCACCCAGGGAGGACAGACCTGCCTTGGAAACATCCCTCATTGCCTGTTCCCAGAAACTGGGACTAATCAGACTTAACACAGTTGTTGTCTACAAGTGGAAACAACTGATATCTGAGCAAGTCCTTTATCAGTAGCAGAAACTAGACATTATGGCCAAGAAGAGTTTAAGGGGCAACTCAGCCCAACCTTAAGTAGATGCTTTTGGACGAATGCTGCACTGAATCACGACGGAATCACTGCTGCACTGATTCCTTCCTCATCCACCTTTCTCAGCCCATGCTGGCTTGGTTTGGCCAGCGGTTCTGGGTCTGAGTCCACCTGCACGGCGCTGCATTTTAGGTTCTGCAGCCCTTCACCTGTGGCATCAGCAGAAATGTGTAGTGCAAATGAATTATCAAGAGTGCTACATCCTTTTACCTCAAATTGTGCACAGGTCCCACCCGTGCCAGCTACAAATGTACAACAAGGGAGGACGAGACACTCTGTTATCCCCTTCCCCTACCCTGAGCCTTTTGAATGTGTGGTTCTTGCCTCACACTCCCTGGGACAGGCAGCACAAAGGACAAGAGGCCCTGGGATATGCCCCAGCAGGCTGCAAAAATATCTTTCTTCTTTAAATATGCTTTGTGCAGAAAGAGGGCCTGATTCTCATCACCACCATGGAGTAACATCCTTGCAACCAGGGGGATGAGATGAAAAAGCCTGGGAGACAGGGACTGAATGCTTGATTGATTTATTGCATCGAAATTTAAGCTTTCAAAGCTTTTCCCTTCCTTTTTTTTTTTTTTTTTTTTGTGTGTGTGTGTGTGTGTGTGTTTTACCTGCTAAAGGGTAGGCACTCCAGTCTGAAATAATCATAATCATCATAAAAGGAGTCAAGCTGCTTCTCCCCTAAACAAGTTCATTTTTTTTGATTCCTCTCTTATAGCAGGAGAATTGAAGCAAGGCAGATAAAAGCTGGAGGCTGAGAACAGAAAGGGTAAAGCCACACACACATTGTAATAACAAGCAGTATTTTAAATCTGGCACTACCTTTGGAAACATTTACGGTCTTAAAACATAATTATAAAGATACGGGGGTTGAGGGGGGCGGTGGGAAGAAAGACACACACTGAAAAGAAGAAAAATGAGTGAAATGACTGTTTTATTTCTTGCTGTCATTAATACCAGAGTATTAAATAAAATCTCGCAGATGAATAAAATGACTCTGCTGAGACAAAAACAAAATTCCATTGGACTGGGCCTGGTTTTTGCAAATAGCAATATGTGTATGCAAAGGAATTCCTTGTCCCTGAAAATGTTTACAACTCAGAAGTAATTGAAATCAGAAGGCAATCCTTTCCACAAAAGAAAAAAAAATGTAGGGGTTTTTGTGCGTTATTTCTCTTTCCTTTTCTTTCTCCTTTTCTCCCTCTCCATTCCTGGAGGTAAGACTCCCTGTAATTTTAACCCCTTCCAGCTCAGATCAGAACGAAAACCAAAACTGCTTTTGTCATGGGCCAGGTTTTCCCTCAGTGATTTTAACATTAACAAACCTTTCTGCCTGGGTCACTGTGGCAGAAGACAGGTGAGGCAAATCACTCAATTTTTGTTATTTAACGTTTTTCATACAAAGACAGAAAAACAGTTGAAGCATTTTAGTGGGTCAAACCTCAAAGGGCCTCTGAAAGATGTGGAAGTATCAGCATCCCCCAGTTGATTTAGACGTTTCTTAACAGATCATAATTAGGCGTTATTGAAAGGTGTGTAGAGAAACAATTCTATTAGAATAAAAAATGTCCTGGTGACTCCTGTTTTGCCTGCTTTCCACAGCACAAGGACTGTGCAGCCCAAATTCCTCTAATTTCCCCTACCTGTTCCTTTATGGGTACCTTTAGTTAAGCCTATATGCTGTGAATGCAATAGGTATTTCATTTTTCTTTAAACTTAGTTTATTACTTCTGTTACTCCTTTTCAGACATACATGCTTTCTATCAGAAACACCAAATTAAGCTTAAATTTTATTATTTTTAAAATTTTTTATTGGAAAGCATTCTGTTTTCAGATTAAAAAACCTAATGTGCACAATGGTACTTGGACCAGCAGCAAGCTCTGGGAGGTTTCCTGAAGGACCAGCTGCTTCAGTTATTAGGCTGTTTTGATATATTCCTAAGAAAACCATGGCCTGTTTTCTTTCTTTAAAGGCATGTCACAAGAAATAAAGTACTGTATGGTAATTTTGATGTAACCTGAAGCTTTCAATTTTCTCAATGGAGAGGGGGAGAGCTTGTCGTAGACAATTTTCTCTATATAAAGTCCCCAGGTTCTTGAAAAGGAAAAGCAAACATGGGAAGTTGAAGATGTTTTATTCTGTTTCTCTCTCGAAAACACTCAGAAGTGTAACATCAGCTGTGCTGCCTTTGTGTTTTGGAGCGTGACAGTAGGAGGAGGCAAGTTTTCAGCCTTGGAGACACCTCCCATCACATTGCTTCTCCGACATCTTTGGAAATCACCAAAGGCTTTCACTAAAGATAGAATCTCAGAATCATTTACTTTGGAAAAGATCTCCTAAGATCATCGAGTCCAACTATTAACCCAGCACTGCCAAGCCCACCACTAACCCATGTCTGCAAGGGCCACAGCTACATGTCACACTTCCAGGGATGATGACTCCACCACTTTCCCAAGCAGCCTGTTCCAGTGCTTGACTACCCTTTCAATGCAGAAATTGTTCCTAAGACCCAATCTAAACCTTCCCTAGTGCAAGTGAGGCTTTAACTTCTCAGAAGAGGAAGTCCTACTCACTGATCATGTCAGAGAAACATATCAATGCTCACACCCTACTTTGCTCTCACACATAACAGGGCAAAGGGATGTTGCCATCACTGGATTCAGCTTCTTGAAGAAGTGCTTGAACAGTTTAATTTTGAATAATTTTGGATCACACTCTTTTTTCAGAGTTTTTGTAACTTATACGTGGCCTCATTTTTTCATCTGAGAAAACTGCAATGAACTTTTGTGGTCTTTTTCTCACTACTTGTTTAAACACTATGTCAAATTAGAGAAATCATTCAACGAAAATAAATTGTTTGGAAATGTAGAAGGAGGGCGAAAGAGCACCTGCACTTCTTTCCTCCTGATTTCCATGAGGACATTTTTTGTTTTGTCCAAAATGGGATCCGTTTCTCATGTTCAGTTACGACTGGACCTGAACCTCAGCTGTCCTGTCTGCAAACAACCCAGATCTTCACAGGCAAGAAGAAAGCCTGGGTATTAAGAATGGAAGTCCTGTACCTGTGCATTGCTTTTGGGCCAAGACTCTCAGCCCCAAGGAAAGCAGGTGGGGGGTGGTGGTGGGGTCAGAGATCTCTTGACAATCTGCTGATCTCTTGACACACAGCTGAAAAGCCAGAGGGTCCAACAAAGAATCCAAGATGTCAGAGTTACTGTGCCACTTGTAGGGTATTTTAATTAGTAAATTAATTAGTGATCTCAAAACAGTGTCAGCTGGAAAGGGATATCGTGTAAGCACAAACTAGACCGTGATTTGTTCCAATTCAGTTTGGTTTCAGGGCATATGAGATTTTCCAATAAGATCAGGTCATGCGTGTCTTTGTCCATGAAGATGAAGAGTGGCAGTGCAGCAGCAAGGCAGCAATCTCCTGAAAGATCAGTGTGTGGCTCTGTCTCATAAGATTGTACTGAGAAATGCTTAAGATGAGGTGAATTTGTAGTGAAAAGACACAAAATCAGAGGTCAGTGGATCTCTTTTGCTGTGCTCAACACTCACTGACTGCCTACCCTGAAATTACTACACGCAACTGAATGGAGACTGCACCTAACATAATGTATTTTTAGTGTCATTAGCAAACTTTGTGTAGCAATTTCAGTCTCTTAAACAGGCCTGGGATTGGCAAGGATGCTGGCATGGAGACTGCGTCCTGCTTCTGAAAGTGAAATGGTGCTGATGACACCCAAAACAGCAGTGGAAAGTATATGCTGTTGCATGACACGGTCACCAACAGACAGGAGTGACCTTCAGAGGTAATGATTGCAATATTTAAGTGCCTACATTTCCCCAGATGCTTGCTCCAAATAATAACAGGCATTAAGACAGGGTCAAAATGGGCTGAATTGCAAAAGTACCATATTTAGCATACAGTCTTGAGGCGTGTGTGTGACATTTCAGCTGAATCTGATAATACCTGGCTCAGGTCTGTGTTCGGCCTCTCACATCTGCAAAACATCCCTATCTAATGCCCCTTCAGGTAGCATTTGGTGCTGAACGGCCTCTCACTGCCTCCAAAACGTGGTGCTAATTAAAGTGAACCAAGTTACAATGTGTGCTAAAGATTCCAGCTTTGTTACTTATTTAATGAGCTTTGTGGGATTTGAACATGAGGCTCAAAGTAGCAGGGGAAACCTCGTAATTAGTTTCAATTAGAAGAAGTTCCTACACATTACAACTATTTGAGAAACTGCAAAGAACTACTGAACAGATACAAATCACTGGTGTTGTTTCATTTGTTATTATACTTATTTTCTTCTTAATTAGTGCTGATTAGCTCATGATCCTAATTAATGCAAAGGAATTTGGAATAGTATACAATGGTATGGTTTAGAAGATGCCAGAGTGTACAACTGCTAAATTATTGCTAATTGTTATTTACACGAGGACAGGAAGACTAAGCAATGTGCTGCCTAATTAGCATTAAAGATATGCTTTCCATTTCCAAATTAAATGAAGGCAATTGGGATAAAATCATTACAGTTACCAAAAAAATCCTCATCCTTCTCTCTAAAAGTCAATACTTGTATTGCTAACATTTTTTAAAAAAGAAGCAGCCCAAACCAGACCAGAAATAAAAGACCTTCAAGAAAATGTAGACCCTTAATCCAAAGTGGACACTGCTAAAACCTTTTCAGCTGCCACTTCAAAATGTTCAGTGCTATATCCATTACAAGGATGTATTACGAGCAGCAAGGACTGTGCCAATCTTAATTAGGGAAGACTGCAGTGATTTTAGCAGCCAGTACAGGTGTACCCAGCCAGCAGAATTGCTCTGCTTCAGTGGTTACAAAGAGCTGGTGTCTTCAGTTACTCCCTCCAAAGCTACTTGGGAAGGAATCCAATCTTGAAACACCAAAAAAAATTGGACGAAACTCCTGAATTACATCCTGGTTTGGGCACTGGCTCACCAGTTGGCCTTCATATTCACTTCACCTCTGCTTCATCTTCCTCATGGGCAATGCAAGTGTCTTTGGTCAATCCACTGGCACTGTTAAAGAACTCATCAATACAGATTTACATACCCGTAACAAGGTCTGTGTAAGAACCACTGGATTCTTTAATACATAAAATGCTGTGTCAGTGTCATGGTAATTATCTCCCCCTTTTTTTTTTTTCCTTATTTTTAATCACTCAACATTGGAAACAAGATAAAAAAGTCTCAACATTATGGTTTATGGAAAACTTGTTATGTGAGAAAGGAAAAGCCCAAGGCATTTTAAAGAAAGCTCCAAATTCTTTTTTCTTTCTTTATATCAGTTTTGACGGGTCTCAAACAACATAATGTGCAGTGGCTGTCGCAGGACTTCTGTTTGCACTGTGATTTCTGAAAAAATAGACATTTCATAGCAGACATTTCATAGCTTTAATGCTCTTTTTTTTTGTTTCTTTCTTTCTTTTTCTGCTCTCCTGTATCTCAGTGCCAGGGGAATGGCCAGGATGATCTAATAGGTCTTTTTTATCTCTGATTTCCATGATTTGATGAAAAACTATATTCTGCACACTCCTCAGCCCCATACACAAACATTTTTCTTGGCCACTGGTCTATGTTTAAGGATGTCATTCATTTCTCAGGGTTTCTGAAGGTTACATTTTTATGCATACATAGGCAAGCATATATTTGGTCTGCAGTACCTCCAATTTTCTGGTTTTGAAAACCTTTGAAATTTAAAAAAAAATCACCCAAAATACCTTAAATTAAGAGAGACTGTAGATATGTTTTCTGACCAAATACTTGTGTACACATACACATCTATGTTATAAACATACAATTGCATATAACAGGGCACTGCCACTGCTTGTCTGAGTTGTCTTGTTCCAATCTGCTTCAGGGCTCAGGGAGTTTGTGCTTCGCTGCCAGCAAGGGGCCTTTCATTTACCAGATCAATGCAGATAGCTCAGCACAGCCCTGCAGTGCTGCTGAATGAAGATGCAGGCTTGTGCATGAAAAATACACAGTTTTCCTGGAGAAAAAATGAGCACTGGAATCTGAGCAACAGACATTTTTGTGACAAGCCTGCACTGAAGGCTCCAATCCAGCAGCACAGACCAAGTTCACTTGGACTTCATTCTTACTTATGTGAAGTCCTCTTTTAAATTATAAAAGTGGCATTTTTCCCTATTAGGGCTTCAGCCTGCCAAACCTACCAAAACAGGGCTTGCTGGAAATGGGAACGCAGCATGCAGACTTTACTGATGCCACTCGCAAGCTTGAAGCTGAGATTGTGCTTAGGTTGCTTGCTGGAGCCTGAAAGCCTTTAAAAGGTTTAATTTTTTTGTCTTGAATGCTGTTCACTTCTTTCATTCCCAGTGTAACTCATCTCTTCTCTCCTTCTCTCTACATGAACAGATCCACTCTTCCTCCCAAGCACCCTCAAGACCCTCTTACACCGAGTAAAGCTGCTGGGTGCCATCCTAGACACAGTCTTGGTGCCACTGCAGTGGTGGGTCACACCAGAGGACCCATTCAGAGGGATGTCAGCCCTATTCCCTGCTGTACCTTTCCCTGGACCATCATCTCAGATTTCAACAATGTTTTCCCCAGATGAACCATCCTAAAATACTGCAGAACTACATCATACTGGTATGCCCCATCCCTGGGAGTGTCCAAGGTGAGGTTGGATGGGGCTGGGAGCAACCTGGTCTCGTGGAAGGTGTGCCTGCCCCCGGCAGCAGGAGTGGAATGGGATGATCTGTAAGGTTTCTTTCAACACAAACCATTCTGTGATTCTATGGTCTCACAGCTTTCAGGTTTTATGTCTTCCACCTGTCTCCTCTGGCTCACCTCTCTGCCTGCAGACTCACATATTTTAACCTCTCTCATCTCTGGGACTCTCCAGGCACAACCAGCTCTTGCTCTTTGCCTTGCAAGCATCCTCAGAAACATTGCTTTGCTTTGCTGTGGAGCTGGGGACTGCCAGCCATCCTCTGCCCTGCTGCAAAAAATTCACCAGCTTTCAGCTCCCACCCTGCACACCCCTGTGTGTCTGCTGACCTCCATTCCCTCACTGAAGCCTCAAGGTCTTGCTGGAAGAGAGCACCGTGAGAGACATGAAAACGTGAAGGGCCTTGAGGGGAAACCACACAAGGAGCAGCTGAGGTCACTTGGTCTGTTCAGTCCGGAGAAGAGAAAACTGAGGGGAGACCTCGTAGCTGACTGCAACTTCCTCGTGAGGGGAAGATGAGGGGCAGCACTAAATTCTTCTCTCTGACAACCAATGACTGGACCCAAGAGAATGCCTGAAGCTGAGTCAGGGGAGGTTTAGGCTGGGTATTAGGAAAAGGTTTTTCACCCAGAGGGTGATTATGCACAGACACTGGCTTCCCAGGGAAGTGATCGAGGCCCCAGTCCTGCCAGAGTTCCAGAAGCATTTGGGCAATGCTTTCAGCATGCGCTGGGATTCTTGGGGCAGACCTGTGCAGGCAGGAGTAGGACTCCACGATGGTCGTGGTTCCCTTCCAGCTCTGGATAGTCTATGGTTCTGTGCTGAAGACAGACTTGCCAGCTAGGCTCAACTCCAGCCCCGCTCAGCAGTGCCGGCACAGGGGGAACAGCACTGGGCATACCAGGCCCGAGGTGAAGCGAGGTGTCCCTGTCACCAGTGTGCCTTTCGGGCCCTGTTCCTGGTGCACGGGGTCCCGTGTGCTGGCAGTGCCCCGGCGTGGTCCCGCACGTCGTCCCCTCGAGGAGAACGTGGCACGGGCACCACGGGAGGTGTCAGCAGGGCTCCCTGCCTTGCCAGCCTCACAGGTGAGATCCAGCACATTTCCAATTCCCATTAAATTGTCTTCTCTTCCTGGCTGCGGAACAACTGGATTTTATTTTTCTCAGTGGGTTTTGCCAAGTCAGAAGCCTTTTATTGTCTGGTTTGAAGCACAATCTGGCTGCAAGTGAAATTAATGGCTGCTGCATTGTTCATTTCACCTGAAGCAAGAACAGGTCTAGGTGTTTATCCAGGGTCTGGTACTGGCACTTACCAGAGGAGCATCTGAGAGGCACTGGAGTCCTACACCTGTTAACTTTGGTTCAGTCAATTGACCAACATTAAGGAGTAGAAGAGGAAAAACACTCTATGTTCTCCATTTACAGGCTGATGGGGGAGAAAAAGAGCCTTGGGAACAATGCGGATTAAAGGAGACATTCAAATTTGGAGGACATTTCCTAAACCTTATAAGAAATTTATATAAGGTCACACTGAAGAGCTCCTTGAATATGTATCTTTCAAATCATTTGTACCTCTCCAATTGACAGACTGACAACGTTAATAAAAATCAGAGACCTTGAACTAAAATCAGAGCCTGCCTCAGACTTACACATTTTCAATTCACAGAGCACTGCATGCAGATAGCTTGCTGGACTCAATGCCTTAAGCTAAAAATCAGCTTCACATTCTCCCTCCCAGGCTGCTGCAGTTATCATAAAGTTGTTCCCATCCAATGGCTACAAAGCAGTCTCTGTAAAATGAGAATATTGCCATTCCTGTTGCTAGTGGAGATGATCCTGTTACAAGAACAGCATGAAACAGGCACTAATTCTTTGAACTGCTTTCTCAGACCTTGATGTAAGGGTCGAGGAAAGCTGGCTGTAGAACACTGTGGACATTTGCTCTGTTAAGGATTTACTGTCCTTGCTGAAGAGAAGGAAAGATATTTTTCTGAAAATATTACATCCAGTACTTTTCTTGTAATCATTAAGCCCAATTATCTTTTCACTAAACACACAGGAGAGCCTTGGAGGGGGCCATTTAAATTTGTGCTTAGCAATTTATCTTGGATAGATTAGTAAGCAGATTAAAGCACTACTTATATTTTATCAAACACCGTGATATTAAAAACAAGCATCATGAAAGTGCTCTGTTTCTCCCTAATTTTAACTGGGATTTGTTGACCTTGTGTTTAGCAAGCCTTGAGGACTCACTTCACTGCTGTGACCACATCACACTGGCAACTTTCTACCGCTCAGGGAACAGAGTGAAACCCATCCACCAAGGCACAAGGCGAGGATGGCTCGGTTGGAAACTCTCTGATCACAGAATGATAGAATCATTAAGGTTGGAAAGGCCTTCCAAGGTTGAGTCCAGTCACTAACCCAGCCCTGCCAGGTCCACCACTAGACCATGCAACCTCTGTATATCCACTGTTTAGGCTAACCCCCAAAATATCCCCTGGAGAGAGTGTCTCTGGTAAAGGCATCAGCCACACCACGAGCAAAAAGAATGTCGTGATTTGGTCCTAATACATAATTACGAACAATAAGTTATTTGGGAGGAAGGCAACTGCAAAGAAATAATATATACAACACACACATGTGCGGAGGTGATGTTTTCAAGAACCACATAAAAATATGTAGAAATATGCAGAATGCATGCTACTCTTGACTCTTAATGCACAAAGGCCTTGAGATCTACGGAGGAAAATTCCTACAGCAGAAAAATGTCTCTCTTTATTACCACAATTATTGATCCAATGAGTGGTTTTTTTAGAACAACACATGGCCATTTTCCTCATCTTTTGCTGGTAACCAAATCTCCCTCCTCCCTCTTATCCACAGTTTTACTGTTATTGGCTTTAAATTAAGTCAGCAAACGATGGAATTTTTTCACAGTCTAACCAGTAAAATGGTGAAGCATAAAAAGAATGGTGTCAAATCATATCCTCAAAGCTGATTAAAAGTAATCCTGCAGATGCTAAATATGGATTACCACAGCAATTACTGAAAATTCATAACCTTGCTAAAAAGGCATTCTAATGGAGTTCTGCAGCATGCTGTAGTTAAGGGCTGTTTGCTTTTTTTAAAACAATTTGCAGTTAAATGTGTGGAAGTGTGGTCTCATACAAGCTCCATCCAGTTCTGAATCAAAAATTGTTTATGGCTGTTGAGAGCTCTCCTGTGGTATTTGAAACAGCCACAAACAGTGTTTTGGCTATCTCTATCTGTGCTTGGACCAACTTTGACCCACATTATGTCCTCGTTATATCTCTTTTACAGTTTAAAAAGGTTTGAAATCTATTTCATTCCTAATTTAAGGCCATTTCATGCTATAAGTTGCTCTAGGATAAAGACGCTTATTGCATTAAGGTCTGTATGTTCAAGCCTGTCTATTACACAGATTTTATTTAAAACACCATTACACTCTATCACTGGTGATAAACTAATTAACAAGAATCTGGCCATTTTTAACTCACAGCCATTAAATAATACATGTGAACATAGTAATTATGGAAACCTTTTCATATCCATGCTTTAATATAGATTTAGCATTATTTTCTGTGACAGCCAAATCTTTTCTGAGCTTCAGCAAATTTTTGCATTGGCAACTCCACTACAGATGTCATTTGCACCAAAAATCAGAGTTAAAAGTTGTCTTTTCCATGTTTGAGCTCAGATGGCAAGAGAAAGTCACCTCCCAGCTTCAGAAATGTGGAAAAAGCCCACAAATATGAATAAGTGCTCCTCTGTGTTTTGCCTTTCTGGAAATGCAACTCTGCTGACAGCAGCAGAGAACTAGGAATGTAACTACAGTAGACTGTTCCTGTCTTCCTGAAATTAATTTTTACTAGACTGAAAATTTATGACTTTTTTCCCACTAATAAAAAAATAGATAAATTTGGATTTCACTCTATTTTGTCTAAGTTAATTAATTTCCTATAGACCTTCTTTTGCAATACATGAGGCGATGTTATAGCTGTAGGCTTTTTTTATTCTTATCACCTCCACTTAAACAACA
>WEIT01031829.1:133929-162635 GCA_013389985.1 Dryoscopus gambensis | reverse complement strand
TATTCCTCTTCCCATATCTTTGCCTGAAAGCCCCATAATTTCAAAATCATAGCAATTCGGAGGTGGGGGGTTTACATTCTCTATTCCAAGGGAGGCTCTGGTTTCCCCTGGCAGTCACCTGTCTTCTAAACTAAGACAAGAGGATGGAGCCAAACTCTTCCCAGGGCTGCATCATGAGGTTTAACGGAGAATGGGCATGAGCTGCAACTGGGAAAATTTCCGGGGAAATGTTCTTCACTTTCAGGACCAGAGAGGTGGGGAAAATCTCAGGCCCTGGAAATTTTCTAAACAGACACTGAGAAACCTTGTCCAGGTCTAGAGTTAGCCCTGCTTAGAGCAGCAGAGGGAAGGAGGGACCTCCAGAGGTCCCTGGCAACCAAAATCTTTCTATTATTCTATGACAACAACTCAGCTGGGCATTTGCCACGCTCAGCTGTTCTGGGCCAGGCTGGACGGGGCTTGGAGCAGCCTGGGGCAGTGGGAGGTGTCCCTGCCCATGGCAGGGGTGGCACTGGGTGGGCTTTAAGGTCCCTTCCAACCCAAGCCATTCCAGGACTCCACAACTCCATGATTTAGGGTCTGAGTAGCTCAGGATAGAAGGAGCAGCTGTGCAGAAGGCAAAGAAACTGCAGAGGAGCTGAGAGAGGAAATCCAGTGCCCCCAAAAAGGGACAATCCCTCAGGCCAAGCACACTGGCTGCAGGATTTTGTTCCCTTCCCGAGGGATGAGATCCTGGTCCCTGCTCTTTGACCAACTCTCTCCAGCATTTCTAACAGCACCCCTGCTTGGGAAGGCCATGGGTGACTGAGTGAATTCCTTATCCCAGCAGGAGATGTTTTCTAGGCCACTGCTCCTGGTTTTCACACTTGTGAAGGTTTTAAGTTGTTTTCCCTATTTGCATGACAAATATCATAACATTTGTGGGCACACAGAGCTGCATCCCCAGACTGCTCTTCTCTCAGGCTGCACGCAGCTGCACGGCACAGATTGTCCCCCAGCCCTGCTTCTCCCTGGGATTAAACAAAGACATTTTCAGTAAGGTACAGGTATCTCTCAGGTAGATATTTTATTTTTCTTTCCACAGTGCCCAGGATTGTCCACAGGGGGAAGGGAAGGGAAGGGCGGAGAGAGGAGAGAGAAGAGAGAAAAAAGAGAGAAGAGAGAAAAAAGAGAGAAGAGAGAGAGAAGAGAGGAGAAAGAGAAGGTTCTCACCGGGCAGAACCAAAGGTGCAGCTGGGTTTGGAAAGGCTCCCTGGACCTCAGCAGGAGGGTCAGAGAAACAGGGGCTCAACCAGCTGCGCTTGGCTTTGGGCTGGAGAGCGTGGAAGGAGCCCTGGGGGTGGGAGAAGGGGCTGAGGGGAGGTGGGATGTGGTGGCTCAGTGCTGTGCTCAGGTGTGACAGGTCTGGAGGGACAACCAGAACCCTCATGCCAGGGCTCCACCTTCCACCACCCTATTTCTGTTCATATTTGCCTGGAGCAGAGGGCAGATAAATTCCTGGTGAGCTCTTAGGAAATTTATCCATGCTGGGACTCGGGGTCACCTGCACTGGGGGACATCCCGCTTTTAGTGGCAGGGTTGCACATGGATGCCTGGGGCTGTGACAGCTCCGAGCTGCCTGGGATCCCCCTGCCCACCGTGGTGAGGGTGGATACAAAATGCTCTGACTCATCCTCCCAAGAGGCACAGAGCCTGACCCCTGCAGGAATCCATCCCTGCCTCCCATCCTGCCCTCACAGTTCCAGGCTGCCTGTTGGAGACACTTTGCCCCAATTAACAAATCCGTGTCAAGGGTCTTGGCTCCTTTTCATCTTTTCATTTGGCTAAAAGGACAACAGGTCCCTCCAAGGTCTCGAGTCAAAGCCTGGCTGATGCTTTATCTCCATTTCCTTCCTCTGCTAAACAGCAGTGAGATAAATCCTGGATTTACACAGCCTCTCCCAGATTCTCAGAACCATGGAATGGTTTGGGCTGGAAGGGACCTTAAAGCCCATCCAGTGCCACCCCTGCCATGAGCAGGGACACCTCCCACTGTCCTGGGCTGCTCCAAGCAGCTCCAGGCTGCCCCATCCAGCCTGGCCTTGGGCACTGCCAGGGATCCAGGGGCAGCCACAGCTGCTCTGGGCACCCTGTGCCAGGGCCTGCCCACCCTCCCAGGGAACAACTCCTTCCCAAGATCCCATCCAGCCCTGCCCTCTGGCAGTGGGAAGCCATTCCCTGTGTCCTGTCCCTCCAGCCCTTGTCCCCAGTCCCTCTCCAGCTCTGCTGGAGCCCCTTTAGGTGCTGGAGTTCTCCTGAAGGAGCAAAGATGCAGCATCACCCCCTGCCAGCCTGGCAAGGAGAGGTGTGTGCCATGTCCCCTCCAGGGCTCCCAGGGACAGCTCAGATGGCTGGGTCACATGAATTTGCTTACCAACTGAGGATTACAGAGGGGTTTTAGAAATGTTTGGCCTTGGGAGTTTTTTTAAAGCTTTTGTATTCTGCTCCAATGGTGCTTCTCTCTGAGCAGAGCAAGCTCCACCCCAGAAACACCCCCCACCCCCCCAAAAAACAACAAAGAAGAGGTCAGGCCAAGCCTGTGCTTGGATGAAATCCCTGGAAGAGCCGGGCTCACTGTGCAGCTCAAATGCTGCATTTGCCTGACTAAGACATGGCCTCTCCTGCCGGGCTTTTGCACGAATTCCAGAGCTTAAACTGGATTTCCACTGAGGGTGCTCTTCCCAGTGCTGCAAGGGAGCATTTCACTGGGGCTGCGGAGCAGGAGCCACCTCCCTCGCCGTAACTGCTCAGTCGCTGCCCAGTGCAGGCCCAGCGAGGTGCGGGTGCCAGCGCCCTGCTCCGTTAACATTCCCTGGGCTCCCGCCCGGCCGCAGACAGAGCAGGGCAGGCACGGCGTCATTAGGGGGCCGTTCATTCAAATGTTACATTTCCACCTCCTCCAGAGCTATCGGGAGCTCTGGCCGGGTGCAGGATGCCAGTGCTTGATTAAATGTTCGGCTGTGGCCGTCTGGCAGCGCCGAGCTGGGGAATGATGCTGGCCCAGCAGCTGGGTGCCAGCGTGGCCCAGTCCGTGCCGGGATGGGAACAGTGTGGGAGCAGCCTCCTCAAACCAGGCACAGATGGACAACTGGGGAGCTTGGAAAGGGAATGTGTGTTCGGAGGGGGAGGTTTGAGGTGATTTTCACAGACTCACAGAATGTCCTGGTTGGAAGGGACCCAAAGGACCATCGAGTCCAACAGTGAATGGCCCACGTGGGACGGAACCCGCCGTGGCGTTATCAGCTCTGACCCGCCGAGCCCACCCCAGCTCGTCTGTGGATGAAAGCTGCAGCTGGGCTCCATCCCCGATGGAATCAGTGCTGTGAGAGGAGGCAGGGTGGCAGCCTGAGCGGGGCTGGGGTGGGCAGAGGGAGCTCCCCAGCCCTGCCCTGGCTCCCTCTGCCCATCCCAGGCCTTTGTGGGGATGGGACAGGACAGGCCCTGTGCACAGGGTGTCCCAGTCGGGCCTGAGGGGGCTGGTAAGACCAGGGAGCACAGCTATCAGCCCTCAGCACCGCGGTCAGCGGGATCCCAGGCGGCTCAGTGCTGGCACTGGTGCCCAGTCCTGCCACTACAGCGTGGATGTCCTTCCGTGCAGGGTGACCCTGAGTCCCAATGGGGACAACTTCCCCAGGAGCTCGCCAGGGATGTATCTGCTCATCCCAGTCCTTCGTGGGCATGGAGACAGGACATTGCACCTGCACAGAGGCCCCGTGAGGCCCGAGGGGGCTGGTAAGGTCAGGGAGCATGGGCAGCAGGGGTTTGCCTCCCTTGCCGACTCAGGCATTATCTGCACCCCACAAGCCTGGCAAAGGCAGGGGGAAGGTCCCCCACCCTCCCGGGGCACAGAGGGCTCTGGCCACCCTGACAGGTCCTTGCAGCCCCTCCAGGCTGGCTGCTGGCCCAGTTTCACCTCTTCCAGAAGTGCCTGCTGAGTGCTGCTGCTGAAATAACCGTGGGCATCAGTGTCCTGCTGGCATCAGGCCCTGGGTGCTGAAAGCCAGTCTGGGTTCCTCTGGAGCTGATCAGGCCATGCTCATGCTGGTGGGTGCCAGAGGACTGCTCTGTGGTGGCTCCTGCTCAGGGTCACATCAGTGTGGACACAGGGGGCACTGCCAGGGAAAGTCCCCAGCTGTGAAATCAGACAGAGGCCTCAAAGCGAGCGAGCACCTGGCAGTGTCAGGAGGCAGCAGAGCTGCAGTTGTTGGTGTTTTCTGCTGGAAAAAAAGACACTGAGGGAGTTCTTCTGCCCACGGAGGATGTTTGCCCTCCAGGCTCCATCCCAGGGATGCAGGCAGTGGCACATGGCTGCCTCGAGTCTCTGCTGCTCCAAGAGAAGGAGCTGGATTAACAGGAAATGCCCCATTGGCTTCTCCCCTGCTGTCATCCCCGAGAGACAATCCCTGCTTGGCAGGGGCAGGAAGCCCTTGGTGCACTGCTGGAGGCACACGGGTGGGTGGGGAATGGCCCCGTGCAGGAGCCAAAACCAGAGCAGACACAGCGGCCACTTCACAGCTTCAGCCACTCTGGATGGCAGCAGGGGTCAGGCTGGAGGGAGCACAGAGGGTCCCTGGTGCCACCCCCCTGCTCCAGCAGGGCCACCCCAGAGCACGGGGCACAGCAGTGTCCCCACAGCTCTGCAACAGCCCCAGGGAGGAGACCCCAGCCCTCTCTGGGCTCTGCTCAGGGCTGGCACTGCCCAGGGCACAGTTCTGCCTCCTGTGCAGGGAATTGCTGGGCTCAGCCCCTGCCCGTCCCTCTGGGGCCACTGCTGGGCCCCGGAGCAGAGCCCGGGCCCTGCCCGGAGCCCTCCCTGCAGCCAGGGACACCCAGGGCTGAGGGCCCCTCTCCCTGGGGCTCCTCTCGAGGCTGCCCAGCCCCAGCTCCCTCAGCCCTTCCCGGGCACGGAGATGCTCCAGGCCCTTCCTCAGCCCCGCAGCTTTTAGGCACTGAAGGGGCTCTGAGGTCTCCCCAGAGCCTGTTTTTCTCCAGGTGAACACCCCCAGCTCCCCCAGTCTGGCTACATAGGGAGGAATAAACAGACATTTCTGGAATTTCTACACACCACACAGACTGGGTCTGCCAGGCCAGTCCTGCAACCCCCCAGGACAAGGGAAATTTTCCTTTCTAACTCCTCTAGGAATCAGTGTGTCTCCAGGCAGTCCAGGGGCAAACGTGACCTTGGTGACCTGAAGGATCAGTCTGGTGACAGGTAGAGGATACCAGGAGTTTACAGGGTGGCAGAGAGAACAGGAGCTGCTGGCCATGGCAGGGTGATGAGCAGGGTGGGCAGGCCCTGGCACAGGGTGCCCAGAGCAGCTGTGGCTGCCCCTGGATCCCTGGCAGTGCCCAAGGCCAGGCTGGACATTGGGGCTTGGAGCAGCCTGGGACAGTGGGAGGTGTCCCTGCCCATGGCAGGGGTGGCACTGGGTGGGCTTTAGGGTCCTTTCCACCCAAACCATTCTGGGATTTTGTGACTTTGTGACACTCAGGTCCTGGTCCCCCTTTCCCTGATCCCCCTGTCCCTCCCTCCTCTCTGCCTGGATGTTCACAAAGCTGGGAGAGGCCTCTTTATGCATAGACCAGAAGGGTTCCACATCTTTCCCCAAGTCCCATTCAGGCTGCAGGAACTGGGCACTGGGTCCTTGGTCACCTACAAGTGATATTCTATAAAAACACATCCAATTGCTGCTGAAATCCCAGGCTTTAAGCCAAGGCATTTTTTCACAAATAAATCCCTCAGGTGTCAGCCGTGGGGGTCGGGCTCTGCTCGCAGGGAACAGGGACAGGAGGAGCGGCAACGGCCTCAGGCTGGGCCAGGGGAGGGGCAGGGTGGACATCAGCAGGAATTTCTCCACGGGAAGGGTGGTCAGGCCTTGGCAGGAGCTGCCCAGGGAGGTTTGGCGTGCCCATCCCTGCAGGCGCCCAAGGAGGGCCTGGAGGTGGCACTCATGGCATCGGGCCCCTGGGCTGCTCTTCCCTCCTGTTTCCCCGGGCCAGGCACATCCTGCTGATTGGAGCCCTGGCCCTCCTGCCCCAGCACGCTTGTGAGAAGTGCAGGAGTGCTGGGAGTGCCAGCGTGTTCCCTGCGAGCCCAGAGCTCCGTTGGCTCCGTGATCCCAGGTACGCCGCAGAGCAGCTGTGGGCTGGAGGAGCTCGCAGCAGCAGGGCTGGCTGTGTGAGGGACGCCTAGGGAGGGCTGAGCATGTTAAGCAGGGCTCTGGGTGGCCGCTCTTACATGTGTCCTTCATTAGCAGGAACTCAGAATGGGCAGCTGCCTTTGCCTGGTGTGAATTAAGGAAAAAAGATGTGACATTTACAGCTTCTCACAGCACCGTCGTGTGCTACCTAAAGGTGCATTCTTTCAGCAAGGACTGATAAAAATAATGAGCAGGTGACTCTCCTTGCAATTTCTTGACATTTATTTTCAGTGTCCTTAACTGCTTCATTCCCCAGAGCGCTGACAGCAGCTCCAGGCAGGTGTATTTACAAAGACTTTCTTTCCAGGGACAGATATCCCATGGAAACCCTCCAGGAACTGATCTGAATGGGCCAAACACTCCTGGTTTGTGTCACTGCAAACCTGCAGAGCCACTGGGACATAACTCATGTAGTGAAGCCAGAGCTCAGCGGAGGAAAGTTCAGCCCCAAATTCTGGGCTGTGCCTGGATCTCCTCAAACTCCACGTTACAAAATAGGGGCTGGAGCCCCAGGAGCGGCTGAGGGAGCTGGGAAAGGGGCTCAGCCTGGAGCAAAGGAGGCTCAGGGGGCCCTTGTGGCTCTGCACAAGTCCCTGACAGGAGGGGGCAGCCGGGGGGGTCGGGCTCTGCTTGCAGGGAACAGGGACAGGAGGAGAGGGAACGGCCTCGGGCTGGGCCAGGGGAGGGGTAGGGTGGATATTGGGAACATTTCTGCATGGAAAGGGTGCTCAGGCCTTGGCAGGGGCTGCCCAGGGAGGTTTGGAGTGCTCATCCCTGGAGGTGTCCCAGGAAGGCCTGGAGGTGGCACTCAGGGCTCTGGGCTGGGGACAAGGTGGGCATCGGGCACAGCTGGGACCCGATGGGCTGGGAGGGCTTTTCCAACCTCAGTGATCTTGGGATTCTGTAAAAATCTCTGTGAGCACCCAACACACTGAGCCCATCCAGGAGGGAAAGGCCAATGCCAGAGACTTCTGAGGGATTTATTTGTGAAAAAATGCCTTGGCTTTAAAGTCTGGGTTGTCAGCAGCAATTGGATGTGGGTTTATAGAATATCACCTTGTAAGTGACCAAGCCAGAGAACCTCCATCTCCATCCTTCTCATTGTGGGTCCACCCCCAGCACCCAACTCAGCCTGGCAACTGCGTGGCCTCCAGACCCCATCTCTGCTCTTGTGCCTTGGCAGTGTCTGACACAACCCCTCAGCCACTGCCAGCGCCCCACTGCTCTGCCTCCGCTGGTCTGGGACCTTCCTCTTGTCCTTAAGGGGCTCAGGTATCACCCAGTTTGTTCCACTGACCTCAGCCTGGGTCATCCTCTCCAGACACCCCATGGCTCTTCCCAGCAGGGTTCATCCCACCTCTGCCCCCACAGCCTGCACTGCCCATCAGGCCGTGTCACCATCATCACTGACAGCTGTCCCCTAGGCTGGGACAGCTCCTCCCGAGGGCAGATCCGAGCTCTGCTCCCTGGGCCAGGGACAGCACCCAGGGAGCGGCCGGAGCTGGGCCAGGGCAGGCTCAGGCTGAGATCAGGGAAAGGTTCTTCCCCCAGAGGGTGCTGGCACTGCCCAGGCTCCCCAGGGAATGGGCACGGCCCCGAGGCTGCCAGAGCTCCAGGGGCGCTTGGACAGCGCTGCCAGGGGTGCCCAGGGGGGGGCTGTTGGGGGGGCTGGGCAGGGCCAGGGGCTGGGCTGGATGGTCCCTGTGGGT
Source organism: Dryoscopus gambensis (assembly GCA_013389985.1). NCBI lineage: Eukaryota > Metazoa > Chordata > Aves > Passeriformes > Malaconotidae > Dryoscopus > Dryoscopus gambensis. Next base: position 154,687 of record WEIT01031829.1, on the reverse strand, counting down.
CCCTCCCAATTTAGGACATTCTCTTGCTCTTACAGAGCTGCTTTTTGTCAAGTCTGGCATTATCCGGAATATTTCCCTGTATTCAGGAGAGCAGGATTAACAGGATCACTTTTAGAACCTACTTTTAGGTGCTTGCACAGAGAAACAAGATGTGCAGATTTTGATGGATAAATCCAGTTTTTCTTTCCTACTCACCCAGAATACCAAGGTTTTCTGTTTCCCCTGTGACAGACCAGGCAACCTGAGAGTTCAAAAATTATCTTTCAAAAAAGTCCTCAAAAATGAGGAGGCTGCCTTAAAAATAACAAGATTTTTTTCAGAGTTCTCCAAATATCCTTGAGTTTTACAGATTTTTTTCCTTTTGCCCTCTTTCCCTCCTTCCTCCCCTGCTCCTGAGCCCTGCTGCCTTCACAAAAGATAAAGCCACTTCCCAGTAGCCACAAATATCCACAAATTTAACTCCAAGCTGTTTGAACTATTTGTAGGACTCCTGTTGACTCTGCTGATGGCAGCAGCCAGGGGCCCTGAGCAGGAAACGAGCAGCCTGCGAGCACCACGCACCAGCTGGGGAGCAGCTTCTGCGGGAGCCTGGGGAGGTCCTGAGTCCATCTGGGATGCCGAGGCCAGACCGTAGAAGCTTCCTGCTTGGAGCCCACCCTGGCTGCTGCTCAGCTCCCCCTGGCCAGGCAGCTCCCTGCTCCTTCTTGCCTCCCAGCAGTCCCCCAGAGCCAGGAGATGGGGACTGGGCCTGTGCTTGCAAATTTGGTTCAATTAATATTGAGTTAATTAGCTTGAAACACCAAAAATTTGGGGTTTTTTCTGTCATTTTGTGGATTTTCAGGGAGTTCCCAGTGGCACAGTTTGCCCACAACTCTGCAAACTCCTAGGAGGCACCTGGGGTGGGGCACTCAGTGCCTTCCTCTCCTGGACTGCCCAGTGACCGCCCCATGACAGCCCCAGCTCAACCCAGTGCCTAGGAAAACCCTGCCAGTGCTGGCAGCACCAGGAGTGGGGTTTGAGGTGGCCCAGGAGAGCAGCACAGCCCGGCAGAGAACACGGCCACAGCTCCTCCCCAGCCTGACCGCTGCTCCCAGCCCAGCCAGGCGCTCCCTGAGCTGCTCAGGCCCGTCCTGGCCCTGTCTGACAAACAATGCTGCTGGTCACTCTAGCTCTGCCTGGTTTGACTCTTCCTGCAGCTCCCTGCTCCTGTCCGAGGGGCTCAAAGCCAGGCCCTCTGTGTCCCTTGCCCTCTGCCTTTAGGCCACTGGAGGGTCAGGTCTCCAGGGTTTCAATCCTTGCTCTACACACCAACCTCCCCCGAAAGTTTCAGGTGAGCTGCAGGTGGCGTCCCTTGACTCCAGTGCCTGGAACTGCCCCAAACGCAGCCCTGTTCCTGCTGTGGGCTCTGGGTGACCTCCCGTGGGCCGTTGGTTCCCAGAGCCAGCTGATCCCTCCTTTCCTCCTGCTCAGGAGGTCCCAGCTGGTCAGATTTAGGGTGCAGGAAGGATTGGCAGGGCAGGGCTGGGGCCTGGCAAAGTGGGGGAGCCCACTTCCCCAGCTGGGAATCCAGGCTCACAAGGCATCCCTGAGGGGCAGAATGGAAAATCCAGACACCTGAGCCACTGCTGGTGGAAGTAATAGCAGCAGGTGTTGTTCTAACACATTTGTAGGTACCGGTGTGATGGAAGCCTTCAGTCAGTGAGGGGGGCAGAGACCCTCCCCTGCTGGGAGCGGTGGGGAAACCTCTGATGGGAGAAGGTGCATGAGGCACTGGCACAGAGCAGCTGTGGCTGCCCCTGGATCCGTGGCAGTGCCCAAGGCCAGGCTGGACACTGGGGCTTGGAGCAGCCTGGGGCAGTGGGAGGTGTCCCTGCCCATGACAGGGGTGGCACTGGGTGGGCTTTAGGGTCCCTTCCCACACAAATTTTTCTGTGATTCTGTAAAGTTAAAAAGCCCACAAAGCTGGAGGGCCCAGAGCAGTTTCTCAGCTCCCTGCACTCCACTGGAGGGACCATGGGAACTGCTCTGCCATGGAAAGATCATCAGCTGTTGCAGATAAATTAAGTCCCTTAATCCCTTAAATGTCTCCAGGCTTTATCTCGAGATGGCATCTTGTAAATTTGTGCTGTTTGGATCCTCACTAAGCTGCTCCCAGGCAGTGCCAGGGGTGGGTGATGCTGCAGGTGAGAGGCAGATGCCCAGTGTGACAGTGGCCAGTTCCTGTGACCCAGCAGGACGTGGCTGTGGCACTGGACAACCCCTGAGCCAGCCTGTGAACGGTGCAGAGCCCTGGACCACACCTTGCTTCCCTGCTGTGATGTGTGGCTGGGGGTAGGTGTAGAGAGTCTGCAGCCCCAGATTAGATTAGGATTATTTGTAAAGGCTTTTCCTTTACATATGTTGGCCCTTGTGCTGCACAGCTGTGGGCAAAGCCTCTCTGAGCTGCTAATCCCCTGCACAGCTGTGCAGGCTGATGTGCTGCTCCTGCTAGGCTGGGCAGCCCTGGCAGTTCAGAGCATCCTCCTCCCTGCATTTAAACTCCTGCTGAGCCTCCTGCTGAGCCCCCACCATTTCCATGCCCTTGGCCCCTTCCCATGGGCTTGGACTCCAGGTGTGCCCCAGGTGCACTGGGGTCCTTCCCCCAGAGGGTGCTGGCACTGCCCAGGCTCCCCAGGGAATGGGTACGGCCCCGGGGCTGCCAGAGCTCCAGGGGCATTTGGGCAGCGCTGCCAGGGGTGCCCAGGGTGGGGTTGTTGGGGGTCTGGGCAGGGCCAGGGGCTGGGCTGGATGATCCTGGGGGTCCTTCCACATAGGACATCCTGTGACTGCAGGATTCTGTAACCTGACTCCAAAAGGACTTAATAGAATCACGGAATGTCCTGAGCTGGGAGGGATCCACAGGATCACCCAGCCCCACCCCCAGCCCTGCCCAGACACCCCAACAACCCCACCCTGGGCACCCCTGGCAGTGCTGCCCAAACGCCCCTGGAGCTCTGGCAGCCCCGGGGCCGTGCCCATTCCCTGGTCACTGTGCCAGGAGTTCTCCTGTGCTGGTTTGCAGCCGCTCCCCTGGGGCTCTGTAAGCTCCTGCCTCTCTCTTGCCCTGCTCTCTGGCAGTCTCCCTCCCTGAGTTTGCTACGATTCCTCAGTGAAACGTTATCAGTTCATCAGTGGCTGCTTCAAATGAAACACTTGCTGAACGCTTGGGATTGGACTCAGCTCTGGGGTGGTGCTGAGTTATGCTCTGGTGTAAACCTCAGGTGGCAGAAGAGTGAATATGGCACACAAAACATCAGTGAGGCGCCTTCTCTAAATCCATGGAATCATTAACTTGCAAAAGGCCTCCAAGATCATCAAGTCCAACCTTCGACCGAATCCCACCATGGTCACTAACCCATGTCCCCAAGTGCCACTTCTGCTCGTTCTTTGACCATTTCCAGGGATGGGGACTCCCCCACGGCCCTGGCTTTCCTTGGCCAAGGTCCTACACTCATTTCTCTCTCCAGACCCAGCTGAGAACTCTCCAGAGGAATCACAAGCTCTTGTTAAAACACACGGGTGACTCTGGCAATTCCCAGCCCAGCTGAGGTGAGCCCTGCGCCTCGAGTCCCCCTCAGGCAGCACAGCCTTGCAGGAGAGGTTTTTAACATCCCAGGGATTCTGAGAATGGTCTGTCCGTGGGGATTAGAAGGACGGGAAGGACGTGGCTGACTGTGCCTTGCTGGGAATGGGATGTCCCCTGGAGCCTTGGGGTGCCCCCAGCTCCTGTGTCCTGCCCAGGGGCACTGTGCCAGGTGGGATTTGGGCAGAACAGGGCAGGGATGAGACACCTGCAGTGACAAACCCTCCATGGCCCCTCTGTCCCATGCTGCCTGTCCTCTGCATGGGAAATGCACCCTTAAATAGCTGAGAAGCCCCCTTGACTCTGTGCCCAAAACCGCGGTGAAAGAGGCTCCATCTTTCCATCTCTGACAAATCAATACTGTCTGGGCACTGGAGATCCCAGCTAAATGAAGTGCTAATTACTAATTTAATAGTCAGAATAAAACTCTCTCAGGCTGTAAAGAGAAAGGCCGCTCCTCCTTGAAGGTGAATACAGCAGTGAGCAGAAAGAGAGGCTCAGGCTAAAATACAATCCAAGAGTTAGAGCATCTTAACAGAGTCTTCGCAAAAGGCTGAAGGCACCTCTCAGTCTTTTCTTTGCTTTAGTTCCTCTGTTTGTGATTTCTTAGATCCAGCAGCTTCCTGTCGAAGCCAAAATTTATTGCAAGGAGAACGTTGATAACAAAAGTTCAAGTGCTGCAGTCAAAATCTGTCTCCTCTTCTTGGAGAGCCCATGCAAAAAAAACCCTCCACCAGCAAAAATGCATGGAAATAAAACTAAGACATGCAGCATTTGGAGCCAGAAAATGAAAGCTAAAAGCTGTGGTTGCTCTGCATCTTAATCTGGCTGCCCTGGCTAAGGTTTCCTTTTCCATTAGTGCATTATTTAGCAGCTAAAATGTAAGAGAGGATGGGAGCTGACAGGGAGAGCCTGTTCTGGAGCAAGTATGGGGCTGTGCTTCCTCCTGCACCCACAGAGCTCTCTCCAGGTTCAGTGGATCACCAGGAACGAGGGCTCACCTGGGGGAGTGGATGCCGTGGTTGAACACGGGAATGGGGTGGGAAGGGAGAGCCCGGACCCACAGGGGTGTTTGGGCTGTGGGAGGTTCCAGCTGGGGGTGGCACAACCCCAGCACTGGGATCCCAGCGGGGCCTGCCTGTCCTCCCTGGGGCTGGGACTCGTCCAGTAGAAGAATCACAGGATCACAGAATATCCTGAGCTGGAAGGGACCCACAGGGACCATCCAGCCCAGCCCCTGGCCCTGCCCAGACCCCCAACAGCCCCACCCTGGGCACCCCTGGCAGCGCTGCCCAAACGCCCCTGGAGCTCTGGCAGCCTCGGGGCCGTGCCCATTCCCTGGGGAGCCTGGGCAGTGCCAGCACCCTCTGGGGGAAGAACCTTTCCCTGATCTCAGCCTGAGCCTGCCCTGGCCCAGCTCCGGCCGCTCCCTGGGTGCTGTCCCTGGCCCAGGGAGCAGAGACCAGAGCTGCCCCTCCCCTTCCCCAAGAAATTCCTCCTGTGGACACCTGAGCTCCTTCCCTCCGTGCTGTGCTGCCCCTGGGAGCTGAAGAGTTCTGGAGAACGATCCCAGGACAAGGTTCCTGCCAAGCAGGAGGACAAGGGACACTGCTCTGACAGGTCCCATCCGTGCTGGCCTGGCAGCACCACAGCACCCTCCGGCCCTCACCGTAACTCTGCAGCCACAGCTGGGGAGGAGGACTGGAGCTCCTGCCCATTATTTTTTGGTGCCTGGCACATTCCCAGCCATTCCCAGAGCAATGGCATCCCTGCCTTGGCTCGATGTGCTGGGAAACTGAGTCCCCAGTGCCAGCCCAGGTCTGCACACCGGCTCTGCTCACCGGGCTCAGCAGCAGGGCGGCTGAAAGCTCCAAGAGCTCTTCCTGTGCCTCTTTCTCCCCTGAAACCTCTTCCCTGTTTTCTGGGCTCCGGGGCTGCGTGGGCTCTGCCAGCCCCGCCAGGCAGAAGGCACAGCCGTAGTGCAGTTGTGGGTATCGACGTGCCCCGATATTCATGGCCCCATAAAGCTGCTCTACGGTGATATAATAACCCTAAATATGGCACTATTGGCAACAGAGAGTTCGCAGTGCTGAGTGCTCTATCCTCGGTGAAATAAATGCCTCCCAGTCATCAATAGAGGAGCTGGATGGAGTCAAGTAAACAGCAGCTTTTCAATCCCTCTCCCCGCTGCAGCTTCACAAGGTATCAATATATCTATTGGAGTCCTTTGTGAGCAGGACATAAATCTGGGCGTTTGTTTGCCGGGAACAAATGCTTTATTATTAGCAAATTGTAAAGCAGGGGCGAAGCACTCTGCTAACAAGTGCCCGATCTGCAATGCTAATGGCAGCTGGCTCCCAGTCACACTCACGCCCCTCCTGTAAACACCTCCGTGGGAGTGAGCAGCATCTCCCGGTGACTGAGAGCCCAGCCTGCCCCTCCCGCTCCTGCTGCCGCTTCAGCTGCCGAAAATAAGCTCTGCAATCGCTCCAGGCCTGGCAGACGAGCACGGGGAAGAGCTGGGCAACGCTCTCCACTTTGAGTGGCAGCGGAGCATTTTGACATCTTGCCAGAATTCCTGAAAAAGGAAGGGGGAAAATCCATTCTCTTTCCTTTTTTTCAGGCTGTTGTTATCAGGAGTGAGTGGGGAGCTGTGAGGCACGCAGGCTGCTCACCACCCGTGTGGGGCGGGGAACACGCTGGGAGATGTTCTGGACATGCCGCAGGGCTCTCCAAAGTCCCGAGTGATCAGAGCCCAATCAGGACCTGCTGCAGTCGGGACACCTGGACAGGACTGCCAGGGAAGCCCCGGGGGGACAGGGGACACCGTGAGCTGTCAGCAGCTTTGGAAACTTCCCCGACCCCACTCCTCCTTCACAGGTGCTCAGCTCAGCCCTGGTTCACGAGGAAAACCCCCTCGGTCTGTCCCAGCTCCCTGGGAAGGGGAACAGCCCCAGGGCGCTGCCACGGGATCCCACACGGGAGGTTAAGGGAAGTTCCCCCTGGTTTTCTATTTTCCAGTGCATCACCATCCTGGTCTGGGGGCCAACCCAGCCGTCAGGTATTGCAGCCAACTGAAAGGGGGAAAAGTGATTCCACCATGAGCTGAAGGGCTGGTGGGATGCTCAGCCTCCCTTAAAGACTTCCCTGTGCTCCTGGAGCCCATCTTCCCTCTCCAGTGACACACACACTGCTGTCATCCCGGGCATGCTGCACCAGCGTGGATTGCAGAGCTGGATATTCCCAGCAGCTCCTCGGGAGCACTGCAGAAGGCACCCACCACCCACTCCTCCCAGAGAACAGCAAACACGGCCAGATATTTGCAAGCTCCATTCGGAATGCTTTGAAACAGCTTCTCAAGTCAGTTTTGGTAAAGCTCCCAGTGATCTTCCCCACTCTGAGAATGTTTTACATATTCCAGAGCACTTTGTCACACACACACAGGAAGGTGCCCTTCAGAGATGGCTTCTCTGCTGCTTTAGGGTGACATCAAGTTGTCCATGTGCTTCACAGGCCCTCTGGAGCTGGAGGAAGAGCAGCCCCAGACACCAGAAGTCCTCCCGCACTCAGGCAGTGGTGCAAGAGCTTCCCAGGCTGCAGTTTTCCAGGGCACAGCCCCTCCCCACGAGGCTCTGCTGGAGCAGGAGCATGGTCCGTGAACATCTGTGGGAGATGGAGGAGTTCCAAGGGGCCTCCTGCTGCTGCTCTGGTGGGAACTCAGACAGTCATAGGTGGGACCGGCCAGACACACACCTGGGCACCTGCTCAGTCCCGAGTTCCTGCCCTGTGCCCGCTCTGAGGTGAGTACTCACACGTGAGGAGCTGAAGCAGGGTGGGACTGAGCCTCGCCCAGGCCCCTTCGTGGTTCTCCTTGGCTCCCCGTCCTTGGGACTGCAGCCCAGGGGGAAATGGGAGTGTCAGGAAAGGAAGAGCAGGACTGTGAAAGGTGGGAAAGGCATGAAGGGGGGGCATTGGCCAAAGGGCCAGCTGGGCTCTGGGCTTGGAGAAACCTCAGGAGGAGGGATAAGGAATCCCTGCTGTCCTTGCCATGCCAGCATCCATCTGCAGGGGCTGCCAGGGGTCGTGTCCTCCATGCCCTCTTCCTGCACTGCTCCCTGAGCATCACTCCTGATGCAGAGAAGGAGCTGGGACGTGGCCTCAGCACCATGGCCCCGTTCCACAGGGAAAAGGCCCCTTCAGCCCTGCCCATCCTCCCTGGGATGCCCAGGGCAGCAGCACACCTTCCACACTGCCTCTGCCTCCAGCCCATCTGCAAACAACCCCAGCGCTGCAGCGCTCCGCAAAAATGTCAGGCTGTACATCAGCAGGAATGTCCTCATGGGAAAGGTGCTCAGGCCTGAGGGGCTGCCCAGGGAGGTTTGGAGTCCCCATCCCTGGAGGTGTCCAAGGAAGGCCTGGATGTGGCTGGTGACAAGGTGGGGATCGAGCTCAGGTTGGAATCACTGACCTTGGAGGGCTTTTCCAGCCTCAGTGATTCTGGGATTGTGTGAATAAAGCCAAGGTTCTCACTTCCAGCAGACTCTGGGCAAAGCCCCCAGCCCTTGCAGGAGTCTCTCACAGAGGAAAGAAGCCAAAATTGCAGCTCCTGCAGCATGGAAATGTTCAGGGCTGTCACCTGGCACCTGCAGCAGTCTCAGCCTTGTGCTGGCTCTGCCTGATGTTCCCAGAATCTCATGGATCAACACACAGAGCCCATGGCAGCAGCCCCGTGCCAAGCGCTGACAGCGCTGCCCTTGGAGGGGGCAGAGGTGACAGTGGGGCACAAAGTGATGCCCTCCCCTCATCCCCCACCCCGAGCTCCGGGCGGGTCCGTGCGGTTCCTGCCTCCCTCATCCCCCACCCCGAGCTCCGGGCCGGCCCGTGCGGTTCCTGCCTCCCTCATCCCCCATCCCGAGCTCCGGGCCGGCCCGTGCGGTTCCTGCCTCCCTCATCCNTTGGGCCCGGCCGTGTGAGCGCGGCTCTGCAGGGCCGGCCAGGTCCGTGGCCACGGAGATAAATACCCCAAACCGCCGTGTTTGGACAGCGCTCAGCGCTCTGACCCGAGTGATTTCTCTCGGTTTCACCGTCAGCGCTGTCGCGCTTAAAATCCACATCAGCGCTGCCGCCCAGCATCATCTCCTGCTGTAAAATCCCCGTCTCTCTTAAAATCCCCGCTGAGGGGGCTGTGCCTGCCACCTCTGGACCCTGCTTGAGGCAAGCGCGGTGGTGCAGCTCCGCTTTGCGATGTCCCTGCACCGCCGCGGCCCCCGGGGCAGCGGGGCCGGCTCCCAGCACCCTGCCGGGCTCCTCTGTCCCTGCCAGCTCCCCCGAGGGCTGCCCCGCTGCTTCCTTGAAACTTGTCCTGTACTTTACTTTGAATGCAGCAGGGAGTCAGAATTCCGCCCACTGTTCCCTTCTATTCTTGGCCCTCCGCTTCCCTCACCTCCCAACCAAAATCTGTTCTCCTTCTGAAAATGGCTTTGATTTTCTGACGGCGAGAAAGCAGCTCTCCCACGGGGGCTGTGGGGCCGTGGGCTGGCACTCCCCGGCTCCGAGCAGCCCGGCCAGGGCCTGCCCTTGCCCTCCCTGACCCCTCTCTCCAGCCGCGCTCGGGCGCCCGGGCGCTGCTCTGCCTGGTGGCAGCAGTTCTGCTGCTCCTCCAGTTCCTGTTTGTTGCGTTTGTCGCCTGCTTTGTGCCAGCACTGCTAAATTTACGGGATTGTTGCTGGGAATTAGTGGCGTGTCCGTGTTTTCCTCCCTCACTGCCTGCGAGTGCCGGGCGAGGCGGAACGCGCCGTTTGTCCCCTTTCCAAGCGTCTCTGTCGAACCAACAAGAACAGATTATTCATCTGCTGCAGGAGGCTAATTGCAAACAGCCAGAAAACAGAAGATTGTTTCGTTGTGAAGGAATGGGCAGCGCTGGCTCGGCACCGTTTGGCAGCGCGGTTCAAAGCCGAGCTCACACCTGAGCACAGCCCTGGGGCCAGCACCCTCTGATGGCTTCAGGGGTCCCACTAGCAGGGACATGCTGCTCAGCGAGGCATCACTGCAGCCCCATCAGTCCCAGTCCAAGCAGCACCTGCAGCGCCAGAAACCCCCCCAGCTCACACTCAGCCACATCTGTAACACCTGCACCAGCTCCCCGAGCCTGCACTGGGAGCAGTCCTGAGCTCTTCAGGGCTTTGAGGTCTCTGGAACAAAAGAAAAAAAACCCAAACCAGCATCCTTTTGCTGCCCATTTTACATCCTTAGCCAAGAGGTGGCACAAACTGCAGCCCCCAGGGCAAGCAGGAGCCTCATGGAGGTTCCTCCAGCTCAGGAATGTGGAAGATGTGGTTTGTGTGTCACTCCCACAGCATCCTCCAGCACTCCTGGTGGCGTCTCAGCTCCACACATTTATGACATTCACCCTGGAGGAGCAGCATGGCCTGAGTGTCCTGAGTGCCGCCCCCTCCTCAAGGACTGGCCAGCACAGCCTCGGGAGCGCTGCTCCTGCAGGAGATGGGAACAAGGACCTTGGACTGCCAGATCCTGGTGCCGCTGCCAGGGCTCTGAACCAAGCAGCTGCTCTGCAGAGAGTCAAGTTTTCAGTGAGAGGAGCTGATTTCCACGGGCCGCTGAGCCTTCCCACAGAGCTGCATTCTGTTTTCCTGCAGCCTTCTGTCTTTTCCTGAAAACCACTTGCTTTAGGAAGCTACGTGGGCACTTCGCTTTTCCTGGGGACACTCTGCAGGAACAGTTCTCAGCTGTCACTTCAGTGTCTGCACTGCTCTGTGGAAGGGTGGATGATGGAGGAACCACCGGAGCAGGGGGTTCAGGAGGTGGCCTAATCCCAGGAGCTCTTTCTAGGCTCAGGCCACTGCCAAAACCACACCTCCCTCTCACTGTACTCAGTGGGTTTTTTGCCAAAACACTCAGTTCCATGACTTTCATTTGCCACTTCCCCTGTGGAATTGGGTGCCTAAATGTTCCCCTGCCCTGTGACAGTGGATCAAAGCCATGGCCCTGACAGGGATGTTTCCAAAGCCTTCACTAAGAGCTGGTTGAACAGCGCTGACAGCATTTTCTTGGGGTTATTTCTTGAAGCTGAAATACTTCTTGTAAAGCCCTGGAAGTTCCAGCACATCCCCTGGAAAACCTCTGTGGCCCAGAGCAGCAATAATGCCCCAGTAATTCTGTGGCTGGTGAGCAGGGTTAGCTGGGCTCTAACACCAGCAGCTCCAAAAGGCCAAACCCTGGCATTTGCTGGGGTCATGGGAGTTTGGGACAATAACTGCCAAACTGGATCAAAGGCAAATCCACCAGATTTGAGCTCACTGTTCGAGTACTTCTGCACTCCCCTGAATATACAGCAAGTTTCAGGGCAGAAAAAAAGGTTTGAAAAAGTCCAGCTTGCCACAGGTTCTCTCCAGGTGGTGTCTGGGGTCAGGTTTAGTCTAAAACCTCCTCAGAGTGTGAGCAATGCTTTGGCTCTCCAATCTTTTGCCCAGTGTGGCACGATCAGGACTGGAGAATTCCGCTCCGAACTTTGCCCTTCCCTGCAGTCCCCACAGGAAAACACACACTAGAATTTTATTTACTCGTTTAGTTCTAACTAAAGAAGACAATATTGCCTCAGACCTCTCTGTGAAGCACCTGGGTGTGCTCCAGCCCCCTCTGCTGCTCTCCATGGTGAGGTTGAAGACTTGGGACTGCACTAAAAGGGCTAAAAACTAAACAGCCGGATGGCGGCACCTGGAGATCCATGGGGCAGAAGGACAAAGCTGCTGAAACCTGGCCTGTCCCAGCTGAAGGTCCTGCCCAGGAGGACCCAGGAGCAGCTCAAGCCAATCTTTGCAGATAACTGAACAAGTGGTCACTGCTCTACCCCAGCTTCCCATCCTGCACCTTCCTCCACCTCCGTATGTTTCTCTTTTCCATGCACAGATTTTCTGCTCTTTAGCCAGCTTCTCCAGCACCAAGCCACGCCAAGTGCCACGCCAAGTGCCACGCCAGTCCCAGACTCATCAGGAAGCTGTGCAGGGGTGGGACACTGAGTCCCTGACATCCCTCAGGCACAGCCTGCTCATGGCTCCCCTTGCCTGGGGCCAGGGGGGGTTGTCCTGTTGTGCCCCTCAGGCTGCTCTTGGGGATCACCTTCTTCCTCAGGGCCGATTTCTCCTCCTCGGGCTGTTGGGAAGATTCCCAAAGGGTGGCTGGGCACAGTTCCTGGTGCACCACACGGCACCCGGCACCCCCAGTGCCCCTGCCCAGGACTGCCACGCCACGGTGGGCACATCTGTGTGTCCCACATGGTCTGCTCCAGCTTGAAGCTGTGATTTGCCTCCAGCCTGCCCTGCTCCCCCACTGCCGTGTGCTCTCCTTCCCCCATCCCCCATCCCACCTCTGCTTTGGTTCTTGCTTCCAGGGTGGCTCCTTTTCCTCTTTGTTGATGGCAGCAGCGAGAGGGGAAGAGTCCAATTTTTGGCCTGGAATAGATTTACCTTCGCTGCCTTTGGACCACCCATGGAGCTGGTCCGTGTTTGGTGGCAAATCCCATCAGCTGGGGGAGCAGAGCTGGCCAGGTGTTGATAGGATGCCCTGATCTGTCTCACATCCCTGTGCCTGCCCCAACACAGCTCTGCTCGAGGTGGAGGAGCATCCCTGGAAATCTCTGCAGGCCCTGGAGATTTTCAAGTTAAGACATGAGCTAGAGGAGTAATCTGAAATGAATAATTTATTTTGGTGAATTTTCCTTCCCTCTGTTTACAGATTGTCTCGGAGCAGATTGCAGCTTTCGCACCTCAATTCATTATTGGAAACTATTTGCAGATAGTTCCCGGTCTGCAACTCATTTGCTAACTCTGCTGGGAGCACTGCAGATCTGAGATGGGAGCTGTTGTGACTGGTCAGGTGGTGCTGCCACGCTCCCGTTCCTCCACGAGATCTCGGTGACGCTGGGAACGGGGCTGCAAGGGCGGCTGCTCCCGGTCACAAATTCCACGTTCATTCTCTGCCAGTGCTTCCAGCAGCCTTCCTGCAAGGCCCTACAGCTGCCCCTGCCAGGACAGCCAGGGGCCTGGGGAGAGCAGGAGTCAGCCTTAAAAACACCTGAGGAAATGGAAAACAAACTGAGGAGGAGAAGCCACGTCCCAGTAACTCAAGGCAGAGGAAGCCTGGGCAGCAATGTCCATCCCAGGCTCCATCCCAGTGGAGGCAGCGCTGGATTGGAGGAGAACACGAGGCTGACCCCCAGAGAACACGTGGCTGACACACGGAGCACAGCCCGGCCCATGGCGTGCTGCCCCGGGAGCAGCAGAGCCCCCGGAACACGGCGCTCGGACAGCGACAGCGCCGGGGCGCTGAACCCGGCTGGGTCCTGCTGCGGGACTGCGCTGCCTGCAATCCATCGGGGAAACTCTCGCAACAGCGCTGAAATAGTAAAATAAAAAGCTGACCTTTATTTGGAAGCTTCCAGGTGTCCCGGTGGTCAAGGGCACACCCAGTATTGGATTTCTACAATTTTTACAAATTTAACAAATTAGCATATCTAACAAACATTGTCCAATTGGAAGAGCAGTGGGTTAGGTAGTTTTTCCCCCAGGTACTGCCCCACTGGAGTTGGTCCAGAGCTTCTTTGCCCCACTTCTTGTTATGTCTTCTCAAACTCTGATTAGAAAATGGAATGTTCTCCTTGTAGGTCCTCTACTTGAAAACAAGACTAAGCAGTCTTTGAGGAATGTGTTAGAAGGTTAGCTTCTTACTCTAAAATCTAAGAGAAAGAGTAGGAAAAATACCAGGAGCTGTATTAATGGTCTACAAAGCCACAAATACATGAAAAATACATAAAAAGCAAAAATCTTCAGGCGTCAACTGGGATGGAGCAGCCATTCTTCAGCTGCTGCTCCCAGAGCTCTTCCCACTCGTTGGCACTGGGCACAGCATGGGCTGGTGGAGCAGGGACACCCCGGACTGTGCGGGATGTGCTCACCAGCTCTGGCCGAAGGGTGCTGCAAGGGCTTTTCATCCCAAAAACCTGCTCGGTTTGGGTCCTGTGTCCTCCTGGAGGTTTGGCTTCCAGGTGGGGGTGGGAGCTGCCAGGGCAGAAATGGAGAGGCCGTGGCTGTGTTGGGCTCTCAGTGATGCCTTAGGATTTTAGCTTTTATATTTTTCATACATTTGTGATCCTGCAATTCTTTAGTGTGTAACTCTGAACCCCACACAGCCTGTTGGCTGCTGAGCTCCCGTTTTGGTCAGACAAAACAATTCCTCTCCAGGCCTGGGAATCAAGGACATGTCACTGTCTCAGGCCTCACTGTCTCATGTTAACAACAGTGAGTTGGGGGAGCAAATTTGGGGTAATGACTTCATTACCTGAAGCTGTAATTGGAGGATTAACTCCCGATATGCAAATGGACCAAACTCATACAAGTATGAAAACCTGCGACCCGGTCATCCATTTTTGGGTGTAGCCCCTGGGGGGCTTCATCTGCCCTAAATGTACCTGAAGGCCCTTCAATAAATATCACTGCTTTTGATTCTCTTAATTTTGTCTGCCTTCTGTTGTCGGTAGCCCCAAAAGGCATCACCACGGCCGAGGTGCCTGGGATGGCGTGTGGGACACGCAGCACTCCCAGCTCAGCCCAGCCTCCTGCACCCCCCCACCCACGGAGTGCACAGCGCTCCCCCGGCCCCGCTCCGTGCAGGAGCCACTTCTACTCTGCGGTCTTTATTCAGATTTTGCTGCACTTCTCTCACTCCCCTTGGCTCCCCCTGCACGTGCAGAATCTCTGGGCTGGGTTGGCCCCAGCTGGATGTTGGGTGCCCACCAAAGCTGCCTTATCAGTGCCCTCTGCACCTGGGAAAGAGAGAGAAAATAAAGTGAGAGGTGAATGAGCTGAGATAAACACCAGGAGAGATCCCTCCCCAGACACCGTCATGGGCACAACAGACAGAACCTGGGGATATTGATTGAATTTATTCCCCAAAAAATCAGAGCAGGATAATGAGAATAAAATAAATCTTAAAAACAGCTTTCCCCCACCTCTCCCTCCTTCCTGGGCTCTCTGCCATGGAGCCAGGCTGGGAGAGCTGGGGGTGCTCACCTGGAGAGGAGAAGGCTCCAGGGAGAGCTCAGAGCCCCTGCCAGGGCCTAAAGGGGCTCCAGGAGAGCTGCAGAGGGACTGGGGACACGGGCTGGAGGGACAGGACACAGGGAATGGCTTCCCACTGCCAGAGGGCAGGGATGGATGGGATCTTGGGAAGGAATTGTTCCCTGGGAGGGTGGGCAGGCCCTGGCACAGGGTGCCCAGAGCAGCTGTGGCTGCCCCTGGATCCCTGGCAGTGCCCAAGGCCAGGCTGGACACTGGGGCTGGGAGCAGCCTGGGACAGTGGGAGGTGTCCCTGCCCATGGCAGGGGTGGCACTGGGTGGGCTTTAGGGTCCCTTCCACCCAAACCAGTCTGGGATTCTCTGATTGTTCCCAGAGGCCTCACAGCCAGTGCAGGGTGAGCTCAGGGCAGCTCCAAGCCCAGTGCCAGCCCTCAGCCAGGTGAGTCTCCCCAGGGCTGGAAACGGAGCTGCTTTCTGCAAGAGACACCTGAATAAATCTGCAGCCCTTCGTGCAGAGGCCTCTGAAGGATTCCTGGCACATCCCAATCTCAGCAGCACCGCCAGGACCAGGTGGGAACCTTTTGCAGAGGGGATTGATGTGTCAGGCTGGAGCGGCGCTGGGATGATTTACAGGAACAACTCGTCCACGCCGACCCCATTGCTCAGGCAGGAGAGGCCTGAAATGTGAGCGAAATCACGGAGCAGGAGCTGCGAGGGCCATAACTCACTCCTGGGAGAAGCAGCATCGGGGGAACCGCTGGTGGTGCAGGGGTGGATGCACTGACAGAGGGGGAGCTTTCCTCTCTCTGCCCTGCCCAGCCAGGCTCTGGTGCAGTTTTTCACGGCAGGAGGAGAAAAGCAGCCCATGGAACCACACAGACACTCAGTGCCTTCCCCTGAACTAACGAGCTCTGGTAATGAGCTGAGCTCTGGTAATGAGAGATGGAGTGCCCTGCCTGCCGGGGCTGGAGCCGGGCACAGCTCACACCAGGGCCCAGGGTCAGCCAGCAGCTCCCTGCCACGTCCCGTGTCCCTGCAAAGGATGCAGGGCTGGCCGGCCATGCCTCCGTCCTCTGGTCACCGGGCTGGCCCTGCCACGTGCTGGCCCTGCCAGGTGCTGGCCCCGTGCGGCTTCTGAGGTGCTCTGGTACCCGGGGCATGCCCGACTGCAGGGCAGAAACCAGACCTGGCACATCACCCCTGTGAGCTGGGAGGGACCCACAGGGACCATCCAGCCCAGCCCCTCCCCTGCCCAGACACCCCAACAGCCCCACCCTGGGCACCCCTGGCAGCGCTGCCCAAACGCCCCTGGAGCTCTGGCAGCCTCGGGGCCGTGCCCATTCCCTGGGGAGCCTGGGCAGTGCCAGCACCCTCTGGGGGAAGAACCTTTCCCTGAGCTCAGCCTGAGCCTGGCCTGGCCCAGCTCCGGCCATTCCTGGGTGCTGTCCCTGTTACCACAGAGCACAGCTCAGTGCCTGCCCCTCCTCTTCCCCAGGAAATTCCTCCTGTGGACACCTGGACTCCTTCTCTCTGTGCTGCACTTCCTGTGGAAGTTGAGATGTTCTGGAGAATGATCTCAGAACAAGGTCCCACCCACCACAACTTCATGTCAACTGCTAATACAGATATATGTAAAATATCTATTTTATATTTATATATATTTGGTGTGCAGGTAGGATGATACAGTCTTGGCATCCTGTTCTGCTGGAAGAGTCACTCTGCCAGCACAGAACTTCTCTGCCCACTGGAGTGCATCAGTTCAGGTCCTGAAAATGGAGGAGGAGCTATGCTGGGTGCCTGGATAAATCCTGTCAGCACAGATCATCCTTGTGTGCTCCCCTGGCCGAGGAGCCCTGCTGATGCAGAGCTTCCCAGTGCTTCTCAGTCTGTAGGCACCGTGTTCCAGCTGCTGGAAATGTCCAGGAGAGAGCCGTGGTCTTGGTGCCCTTCACAAAAGTCAACAGGTAGAAGATGTCAAACACAAACTTTGTCAGTGTCCAGTGGCGATGGGTCTGGGGAGCCCTTTCAGTTCTGTGTTTGAGAGTCTGCCCCATGGTGTGCCCACGCCTGGCCTCAGAGCAGGTGGGGGCTGCTTTAAGGAGCTCTTCTGGTGTCTCTGAAGGGTGACTCTCCCAGAGGGATCGTTATCCACTGCAGCAGGTGACGCTCCCTCAGCTGCTGATTGCCCACATGTGCTCCTGTCC
Source organism: Dryoscopus gambensis (assembly GCA_013389985.1). Classification (NCBI taxonomy): domain Eukaryota; kingdom Metazoa; phylum Chordata; class Aves; order Passeriformes; family Malaconotidae; genus Dryoscopus; species Dryoscopus gambensis. Next base: position 137,771 of record WEIT01031829.1, on the reverse strand, counting down.
CCCGCGAGCACAGGCAGTGCCAGGACTCAGCAGGGACACAACACAGAGCCCCAGGATGGTCTGCGTTGGAAGGGACCTCAAAAGGTCATCTCTTTCCCCTTACACTAGAAAGAGAAAAAGCCTGGTGTTTTGGTGCCCTTCTTCTGCCTCCTTGCTCCTCTCAGAGATGTTTTCAGATGCTCCCAGCTGCATATCACACGGGACAGGTGCAGCCACAAGGCTGTGGAGAGGAAAGGTGAAAAGCCTTTCCTGGACCAGCACAAGCTACACTTTCTCCAGTACTGGGATTCAGGAGTCGATTCCTTTAGGCTCTATTAAAAAAGGAAGAGGTGGGTGTGAGCAAGCAAAGAGCATCCATTTCATGTGCCCTCTCTATTTCCCCACACCCACCTCTCGCTTCAGTGCCCAGGGGCCCAGGAACGTGCCCTAAATCCTTTGGGGCCCCCGTGCTCACACCCCGGGTTACAGAGAGCAGGGAGGGGCTGGCACTTTGCAAACAAGACTCCCAGTGCGAAGGAAGAGAATTGATCCAAGTGTGATTAAGCATTAGCTAGAGACAAACGTGTAATTACCCAGTCAAAGCAAGGTGTCTTCATCCCGGGGAGCGCTGGCTCCTCTCCAGAGCTGCGCAGAGTTACTGCACCTGCAGCCCCCCAGCTCCCCAGGAGACCTCCTGCTTGGGAGACCCCTCCTTCAGCCAGGCCTTGCTGGACAGCCCCTTGCCACGTGGAGAAATGGGAGGCGCAGGTGTCCAGCAGCAGGCACGGAGCAGAGCCAGTTTCCTGTGCCCTGTCACACGGGCTTGGGAGCAGAGCTGGCCCGAGGACGCTGCGGAGCACCACTGCAGGCCAAGGTCACAGCCCCGCGCTGCCTCGTGCTGACCTCTGCAACAACTGCTGGGCCGACCCAGCCCAAGGAGGTGCAGGGATCTGCAGAAGAGTCAGCCCCAGCCCCGTGCAGATGTTCTCTCTCCGTTTCCAGATTAACCTTTCAGAAATGTCAGCCAAACAGCCGCCGCCTCCCTGGTACAACCTGGAATTTTCGGGCCTGTGACTAGAGCTTCAATTAACTCCTTCAGTGCTCCTGCTCACCTTCCAGCCCTCTCCCAGGAAATTCCAGCTCCAGGGTCCTTTCTTCTGCAGCTATTTCGATGCCCTGCACGTCGGTGACCTCTCTCTCCTGCTGCACCACTTGGGATGGCAGAGTCAAAGGGCACTGCTGAAACAAGAGTGCTTGAAGGTGTGTTCAAAAGGGAGGAGCAGCTCATGCCTAACCTGTGGTAGCTGGGCTGCCACTGCAGGAGGTGCAGGGCAGGGTGGGATCACCCTCCCTCCCAGAAGATGTCCATAAATCAACAACAGAGCGTGCTGCAGCAGATTGCACAGGAATGTGCCTTGTGTCTTCCCAGACCTCACCTATCCCGGCATTCCCAGAAATCCCTTCTGTTCCTTCAGAGCAGACCTGCCTTGGACTGGCCCAGGCACCCAACAGTGACCCAAGTGGCCCAGCTGTGGCCCAGCTGTGACCCTGTGGGCACAGTGCTCCTCTGGCAGCACGTTCATTAAGTGCTATCCTGTTCATCAAGTGTGTACAGGGCTCCTGGAAAATCCAGGATGGGCAGGATACAGCTGGGAGTCACCAGGGCAAATAGAGGGAAGAGGGCAGGCAAGGCAGGAGGGGTGGAGAAGGTCAGTGGTTGCCTGAGCCGGGCTGGAAGTGTGGGAAGGAAGAGGATTAGGGAATCATCTCTGCACCTTTGCTTTCTGGAGGAGCAGAAAGAGAGCGGCCAGAGGGAGCCCCCTGCCCTCCCCAGGTGCCACCTGCCCTCTCCAGGGGGCTGGAGGAAGGGGCTGCAGGCCGCAGGCTGTGCAGAACTTCACATGTGCACAGTTACAGGGTGTCTGAACAGCTCTCCTGAATCATTTTCAGAAGGGATTTCAAGGATCTAGTGAAGGCGTGCCTGCCCGTGGCAGTGGGATTGGAACCAGATGAGCGTTAAGGTCCCTTCTGACCCAACCCAACCTGTGATTCTGTGATTCTCAGCCCAGGACCTCGGGCCAGCTGAGGCTGTTGGCACAAATAAAGCCCACACGAAGTAAATCACCTCCATCTGCCTCAAGTGTCTGGTTAGGTGCCTTTGGTGGCGTTTCTTTTTCCCAGAGATGATTGTGGGTGAGGTGAGAGGGTTATTGCACACAGGAGAAACTGAACCCTGCTCACCTTGGAGAGACGCCAGCACGGAAAGGTGGAAACTGCGTAGGCCTTGGAGGATGTGGTGGTGACACCAGCCCTGAGGGCAAGCTGGAAGAGGTGGCCAATATTGGGGTGACAAACCGTGAGTGAGGAATGAAGGGTCAACAGCATTTCTATACCTGGGCACCTAGGTAAAGAAAAACACACACAGTGTAGAACGCCAGAGTGGTTTGGCTGGGAAGAGACCTTAAAAGTCATCCAGTGCCACCCCTGCCATGGCAGGGACACCTCCCACTGTCCCAGGCTGCTCCCAGCCCCAATGTCCAGCCTGGCCTTGGGCACTGCCAGGGATCCAGGGGCAGCCACAGCTGCTCTGGGCACCCTGTGCCAGGGCCTGCCCACCCTCTCAGGGAACAATTCCTTCCCAATTATCCCANAGGTGGCCAATATTGGGGTGACAAACCGTGAGTGAGGAATGAAGAGTCAACAGCATTTCTATACCTGGGCACCTAGGTAAAGAAAAATACACACAGTGTAGAATGCCAGAGTGGTTTGGCTGGGAAGAGACCTTAAAAGTCATCCAGTGCCACCCCTGCCATGGCAGGGACACCTCCCACTGTCCCAGGCTGCTCCCAGCCCCAATGTCCAGCCTGGCCTTGGGCACTGCCAGGGATCCAGGGGCAGCCACAGCTGCTCTGGGCACCCTGTGCCAGGGCCTGCCCACCCTCCCAGGGAACAATTCCTGCCCAATATCCCATCTAGCCCTGCCCTCTGGCAGTGGGAAGCCATTCCCCCTTGTCCTGGCACTCCAGTTCTTGATGAAAAGTCCCTCTCCAGCTTCCTTGTAGCCCCTTCAGACCCTGGAATGTGCTGTGAGGTCCCCACACAACCTTCTCTTCCCCAGGCTGAACACTCCCAACTCCCAGCCCGTCTCCACAGGGGACGGGCTCCAGTCCCCTGAGCAACTTCATGGCATCCTCCAGACTTGCTCTCACAGTTCCATGTCCCGTGTGTTGGGGGCACCAGGCGTGTATGCAGAATTCCAAGTGGGGTTTCACATGGATACAGACATATACACGCATTGTACGTGGAGCTGGTGGCAGCTGAACCTCTGACCAGCAGGGACAGAGCCACCACCTCTCCATATTGTGGATGTTCAGCTTTCCCTGGCACCTTCCTTCACTCCTCCTTTCCCCACTGAGCAAACGAGTTCACGTAATAAAAATCCATCTTTCTGCTTCCCAGGACAGGTGCAGGTGCGATCTGCCCGTGCAGGAGCCCTTGTCCCTGCAGGACAGGGAAGGCTGCCGGGGAGCTCAGCAGGGTGGAAATCCAGCCTCCCCTGCTTCATGTACAGTGTAACCCTCGTGCTCTTTGGGTAAACTGAGGCAAGCCGCTGTCCTTCCTGCCCGCGGGAGAGTGATCCCAAGGGGCAGGCATGGAGAGAGGCCTCAGCCACAGGGAAGATTTCTCCTTCGGGCTGTACCCAAGGGGCTCTTAGACATCCTTCCCTCGGGAAAGCAGCAGCTCCGTACCCGCAGCAGCCGAATCTGGTGAGGAAGAGGAGGCACCGCGGGTTCGGGTGTGTCTCGCCGCCTCCCCGGTGCGCAGATCCAGAGCAGGGGAAAACACCCGCCGAGGTCTCCGGT
>WEIT01031829.1:117471-132383 GCA_013389985.1 Dryoscopus gambensis | reverse complement strand
TCGCGCCGTGCCCTGGCCGCTTGCGGAGGCTGCGGGGGCACCGGGATGCGGCCCCAGCTCGGGAGGGACACTCGCGGCCAGGCTGCGGGCTCAGCCCGCTCCGAGGGGCGAGTGCCGCCCAGGTGTGCTTGCTGGGAGCCCAGCCCACGGATTGCAGTTTTTAACTGGAGGGATCAGCCCATCGCGGGAGCTCCAGGGCTGGCCGGGCTGCTGGGCAGGGGAGATTTGGGCACGCGGAGCCTCTGGCTGCACGGACTCTGTTCCCGGCTGTGCCGTCTCCAGCTTGCTTCCCGTTCCCGTCAGCGACACAAATATAATTCGCTTTTCCTTTCTATTTTGGAGGGCACTCTAGCTGATTTATTTGTGACGATCAAAGGACACATCCAAGCTGTGATCCACACCGCACACCGCCTCCTTGAGAGGCTTTGTGTCGATCTGAAACGGGAAATGGCCAATTTATTCCTGTTTGGGGCACACCTTGGGAGCCGGCTCCGCTGCCAGCTTCTCCCCGGGCCCTGGGGGGATCCTGACATCCGAGCCTGCATTTGCCGGGTGCCGTGCCCGGCGCAGGGGTTACCATCGACCTGAGCCCGGCGGCTCGGTGCCTGCGCTCAGCCCGCCGGTGCCAGGCTGTGCCGAGGGCTCTTTGTCACCCGTGGGGCTGGCGGTGCTGGCGGAGCAGCGTCCAGGTGCTGGGTGTGGTACGGACACCCCGATCCCCTCTGCTCCCATCCCCGACGCTGCAGCGCTGCTCTCCCCTCTCTGTGACATTCCCGGCTGCCGCCAGCATCGTGTGGAACAGCACAGAGGATAATGAAATATAAAAACGGTGTTACAACGGCTTTATTTATAGAACAAGGCTTGGAGGGGTTTGGGGTTGAATTATTTGCTTTTTTGCTGCAGTTTATGAATTGCTCCTGTGAGAGGCTGGGGAGCCTGGCTTGCTGGCAGGTCTGGCTGGAAAGTCCTTATGAACCTGGGAGATTCTGTTTAGCTGAGTGTCCATCCTGCTGGATCTGGGCTACATTTCCCACTGTGGGCTGCCAGGATGCTTCAAGTACCTTGTAAGCCAGAAATAGCCACCAGGGGCAGTTGGACAGGCAGAGCTTTCCCTGTTCTCAGCACTTGCTGCCTTATTAACACAATTAATTTTTACTGAAAAAGGGCTTTCTATGCTTATTCTTTTTTATTTTTTTAAACCCGAATACAAATCCCTGTAATATGAGAACCTACATCAACATCACCGGCATGAGAGCAGCTCTTTTTTTTCCTCTTGAGAGAAAACACCATTCATTGCATTATTCTCTATTTCCTGTCTTTATCATGTAAATTTTTTATCGAGAGGCGGCTGCATTTTCTGGGCTTTGTCCCCCCTTTCCCAGCAGGCGGCCCAGACCTCAGACCTGTATTCCATGGCCCCATCAGAGGCTGTGTTTGGAGAGGTTTTCTAAAGAGGAAGGTGCTTAAAGAGGAATTTTAGGGCAAAAAGGTGGAGGTGCTGTTGCACCACTCGGTGCCCGGGCATTGAACTGGTGCAGACGTCGTTGTTCCTGCTGGATCTGGGATGTTTTCCCAGACAAAGCTGGGCCAGAGGAGGAGTTAATGAGAAGCAGCGAGAAAGCGCTGAGGGCTGTGGGCAGCACGTGCTGAGCTCCACCAGCACAGGGAGCCGAACCAGCCGGGCCCCTCGTTAATTCCCTCCATCCCGAGCTCAGGAGCTGCAGGCTTGGCTTGGGAAAACCTCCTGGGAGCCTGTTGTGTCCATACCGGAGGGGGAAGGAGCGGGAGTCACTGGTGGGAAGCAGCGAGGGGACAGTTTGTTACACAGCGCGTCTCCCTCCGCTCTGCCCTGCTCCCCGCCCGGCCCCAGGGCCTGGAATGAGGGGGCAGGGGAATGGTTGTTCCCCATCCACTCTTCCTGCGGAGCTGGAAGCTGGCAAGGGACACGGGGACGCACAGCTGAGATCCCACATTCCTTGTGCCAGTCTGGGCTGCTGACACAGGCCCTGTGCTGTGTAATCTTCTTCTGACCCCAGCGACGACTTCGGCCATTGAGCCTTCCAGAGGAACAACCAAAATCCAGCAGCACAGATGTGAATTTTCCACGTTTTTCGTCTCGGAAGCAGCGAGGAGCCTGTGAGCTGGGGGCAGGGAAGGGAAGGATGCTCCGAGGCTGCTGCAGCCCCGCATGCACAGTGCTGCCGGCGGAGGGCACCGGGGCCTGCCCTGGGCCGGGCCGGGCCTCCCTCCCTTCCCATCCTCCCGAGCCGCGCAGAAGGAGAGGGAAAATCCAGAGCCTTGACACAAAGCAGGACAAGGAAGATTGCACAGAGCTGAGCTGTAATCTCTGCTCTGAGCCTGCCCTCGGCTGCTGTGCCGTGGCTCGGGCAGCTCAGCCCCCCGTGCTGGAGCCCACCCCGCTGGGAGGGCGGGTGCGCAGCCCCGGGAGTCACCCTGCAGGGACGAGAGGAGCCGGTCTGATTCGGTGTGCGTCCCCTTCCCCTTGGATTTGCGGTGCTCTCTGCTGCTGTCACCTTCACTAAGACAAATCTCCGAGTGGCACGCGCCTCTTTTGATGTTCCTAAAGAGGTTTTCTCTTTATGCAGGAGGCACAGCCCCAGTGGGACAGGGGTATCCTGCACCACTGCACAGAGGGGCTGGCAGAGGCAGCATCTCAGCGTGGGCCCTGCGAGGGCTGGAGTTTCTGGGAGGGCTTGTCCCTCTCGCTGTGTGGAAAGCTCTGTGCTGTGTCCCGGAGCCGGATGGATCCGTCTGGGATTTGTGGGTAGCAGGGTGTCAGGGCTTCTCCATCACACACACACAGAGGTGTGGGAGGGAGGAGTGAGGCTGGTGACACACAAAGCCCAGCTTCCCCTCCCCTCTCCTGCTGTGGCTGCAACTCCTGGAGGTTTCCAGAGGCTGAGGGAAAAGGGGACAATTGTACTGAAAAGTCTTAATCAGCCAAAAGAGGCCGAGGGTGGATCCTGCCGTGCTTGCGCAGAGATGCCGAAGGAATTTGTGCAGAGTTTGCTCAAATATGCAAACTCACCTCAGCCCGGGCTGTGTCTGACTGAGGCTGCTGGCACACACAGCAGTGGGAATGTGGAGTGGCAGTGTTCAGAGGGGGGTGGGTTCAGGGCAGTGGCACCAGGTGACAGGTGACATGGGTGTTGCCCTCGGGCTCGGGCAGTGGCACCAGGTGACACGGGAGCTCCCCTCGGGCTCGGGCAGTGGCACCAGGTGACACGGGTGTTCCCCTCGGGCTCAGGGCAGTGGCACCAGGTGACACGGGAGCTCCCCTCGGGCTCGGGGCAGTGGCACCAGGTGACAGATGACACGGGTGTTCCCCTCGGGCTGCGTGCAGCTCACGGCCCGGCCCTGCCTGTGTGGGCAGAGCACATCTCGTGGTGCAGCACAGACTCTGGCCATGCTTGCTTTGCTTTTAGAGTGCTCCTAGAAGACCTCTGGAGTCTGGTCTTGGCCCTGCTTCTGCCTTCTTTGTATCCTTGACCAGGTCAATGAGCCTTTCTGTGATGTAGTCTCAGCTTTTCCAGCTCTGTCTCTCAGAGAGTGGTGCTGAGTTGTCTCCCAGGGGACCCAGGATACGCTTAAATTCAGCCCAGAGCTGAAATGCGGAGGTCTGAGCAGTCACTGATCACCTCTTTAGCAGTGACACAGTGTCAGGTGACAAGACTGATGATCTCCTGCGGGGTGTTGCTACATCCACAGCAGGTTTGTGTCTCTGGGCTGGCCCACCTTCCTCCCATCCTTCACACTGGAGCTGATCAACAGCACCAGCAGATTTTACAGCATTTATCGTCCCTCTCCTGGAACCAGGAGATTAGAAAAGCACTTGAGTTTTATTTGGAATCCTCCCTGGTTGTCAAGGAAAGCAGAAACACTCCACAAGCACGTGCAAAGCATCAAGGAGGCTGGAAACAAGAAAACACAAACACTCCAGCGCTGGGATTTTCAGTTCAGTTTCTGGAGGGCTCGGTAGTTTGAGGCATCACCCTGGTAACTCTCAGCTGGGTCAGTGTTGGGTCCTGTCTGCATGGGTCAGGCAAGGCAGGGCTCAGAATATTTGCTTTCATGAAATCATTGGAGGAACCACCTGGATTCACCTGGAATACCTCTGAAGGCACCTAAAGAACCTCTTCCTCAAAGCACAGCTGATTTCCAAGCCACGTCTGGTTGCTCAAGGGCTTGTCCTGTCCAGCACGGACGTCTTCCCAAGGATGAGTATCTTCCCAAGGATGGAGATGCCCTGTCTTCCTCCACAGCTCCATGGCCTGTCTGGCCGAGGCGGCCCAAGCCCTTTGTCACCTGGCCTGGCTCAGCCCCACGGGTGGCCCGTGTCCCTCTGGCGAGGTGGGGGTACCTGGGCCTGTCCCTGGGCGTGGCAGGGCTGGGGCAGGAGCGATGCTGAACGTCGTGCTGGCTCCCTGTGGGTTCAGAGCAGGTGCTGGGGAGGTACCGAAGAGGGGCTGCAGCCAGGGGCCGTGGCAGGGACACTCAGCATGGCAGCGGGCCCTGGCAGACGCTGTCCTGTGCCCGTCCTGTGCCCGTGTTTGCTCTGCTGGCTGCTCGTGGGGACGAAGCCCCCGGGCACGTTTTGTGTGGACTGGTTCCAGCCGCCCCGGCCTGGTGTCCCGCATCGATGGTAATTAAAGCAGAGCTTCCCTGGAGCTCTGGAGTCCTCAGATGCACCCTGTGCTGGAAGCCTTTCCTGACACCCTGCAGGGGCAGGGACCTCTCTGAGGACACACAGCCCTGGACAAATCCCAGAATCCTGGAGGTGCTGGTGGGAGGGTCCAGAACAGGGCTATTGCACCTCAGCTCACATCTGCCACGGATTTCTCTATCCAAGCTCTGGAAACCTCCAGTGCTGGAGCCTTGCTGGTCTTTCCCAGTACTGGAGCTGATTAAAAAGCTTTTCCTGATGTCTGAACAGAACCTCCCAAGCTGTAGTTCTTGGCTGTGGCTCCTTGCTGTGTCACCTGGCCACACAAAGGTGTGCTCGGTTCTGCCATCCTTTCAACTGCCTTGGAGTAGCTGGAGGCTGGAATTAAATCTCCCTTCACCTTCTCTTTGCCAGACCCAACCATCATAATTGCCTCTGCCTGACCCTGCAGGACATACTAGGACATACATTAGGAAGGAATTGTTCCCTGGGAGGGTGGGCAGGCCCTGGCACAGGGTGCCCAGAGCAGCTGTGGCTGCCCCTGGATCCCTGGCAGTGCCCAAGGCCAGGCTGGACACTGGGGCTTGGAGCAGCCTGGGACAGTGGGAGGTGTCCCTGCCATGGCAGGGGTGGCACTGGATGAGGTTTAAGGTCCCTTCCACCCAAACCATTCTGGGACTCTGGTTCTCTGGTTCTATGACATTCTATAGGCTTCTGGTCATCCTGGGCTGTGCCAGCCCTGGGGTGGCAGCAGGAGCAGGGCTGTGCCCGTCCCCTGTGCTGGCACTGCTGGGGCACCTCCAGGGCTGGGGCAGCTCCGGGCCCCTCCTGACAGGAGAGTCCTGCAGGGGCTGGAGCGTGTCCAGGGCAGGGAACGGGGCTGGGAAGGGGCTGGAGCCCCAGGAGCGGCTGAGGGAGCTGGGAAAGGGGCTGGAGCCCCAGGAGCAGAACTTCCTGCACTTCCCATCCCACTCATGACAATTATTACTCCTTAATGCTGACCCCTTTCAGTCAGACACTGGGTGCCCAGCACATGATTTCTCTCTTTAGGGTGCCGAGGAGTTATTTAGCAGTGGGTCAGAAACATCCGAAGGAGTGCAGGGCTCCCACCCTGCAGATCTCCAAATCACCTGTGGAATGGGATTTGTTCCCTGTGCTGCTGTCCCAGTTCCAGCCCAGCCAGCCAAGGACAAACACTGGACATGGGCTCCTCCTTCCTTCCAGGATCTGCATCCTGAGGGGATCCGAGCCCCTTTGCCCCCTGTTGTGCCGTTCGCTCCTGGAGCTGACTCACAGAAACTTCCTTGTCCGGCATTTCTGTCCTTGATCATGGAGGTCTGGAGAGTCTGTACTGTCAGCTGTGCTCTGATCCCCATCCCCAGCTGCAATTCCACACGGAGGTGGGAACAGTCCAGAGAAAGTAAATGGATACAGCAGTAGGGAGGGAGGTTCAGTGCCTGGACGGGATATTCCAGCCCATCCCAGCTTATCTCCATCCCATGGGAGCTGGACACGTTCCCTCTGGGGATCCTGGTGCCTTTCCAGCACTCTGTGCTTTGTTTTCTCTCTCCGTGCTGTGCCTTCCTCTGGAAACAAAGGGATGTTTGCATTCCAGTGTGACGCTTTTCCCTTTCTTCCCCGAGTGCACGGGATAATTGCAGTGCCTTGCACTAATTGATCTGTTATTAGCGATAATTCTGATTTACGTGGTGCTTTAGGAAGGGGCATTTCTGTGACAGAAGTGATGCTCTAAAGTCACGCTCTGCAGTGACTTGTGATGTGCCACCTCACCTCCCGTGAGCTGCTCATGGGGGAAACGGGCTCACTTTTATTTTTTTGTTAAAAAACAATCTTTTGCAAGAACCATCTGGCTGCTAAATTCTCCTCCCGGAGCTGTGCGGTTTGCTGGGAGTTCATTTGCGTCTTTAGCTGCTAAAGAGGAAGTAAAAGTGACTGATTAGTCTGAGACTGGGACCATTCACATCAAAGTGACAGATTTTGTGAGCTGGATTTGGGGAAGTGTTTAAAACTGGTGTGTTTTCATTAAATTTTGAAGACTGTGGGCAGAAGTGCGCTCTCGGCGCTGCAGCTCAGCGCTCAGCCCTGCACCCTGGGTTGTTATGTCACAGTGAATTGTGGGGCTGCTCAAATTTGCCTCTGCTTGTTTGATGACTTTGAATATTGATTTTAATTGTGGGTCTTTCTTAAGGCTGTGAGTGATGGTGGGAGCCACAGACAATAATCCCTGTGCACAGCACAGCCACGTGCACCAGGAGGTGGGAACTCAGCCCGGCTCTTCAGCACAGGGGAGGGAGAGAAGAGGAAGATCTCTTTGGAGGTCCCAAATTCAGCTTTCCCTGCTCCCATGGGGGCTGTGTCAGGGATGTGCCATGAGCTGCTGGGCAAGCTGGGCTCTCAGAAGCCCTTTGGGGGTGCTGGAGTGAGGCTGGGAGGGCTCCACACCCTCTCCTGACCTCTCTTTGGAAAGCCTAAGAGCGAATCTGGACTTTGGGAATGTGGGATTGGTCTCTGCAGAGAGAAATGCTCACCTGGAAGCCACCAGGACCTGTAGGACTTGTATTACAAGGATCTGGAGGGAAAGGACACAGGGAATGGCTTCCCAGTGCCAGAGGGCAGGGATGGATGGGATATTGGGAAGGAATTGTTCCCTGGGAGGGTGGGCAGGCCCTGGCACAGGGTGCCCAGAGCAGCTGGGGCTGCCCCTGGATCCCTGGCAGTGCCCAAGGCCAGGCTGGACGGGGCCTGGAGCAGCCTGGGGCAGTGGGAGGTGTCCCTGCTATGGCAGGGGGGGCACTGGATGGGCTTTAGGGTCCCTCCAGCCCAAACCAGTCAGCGATTCTGGGATTGCACATCCCTGTGTGCACAACTGCTGGCATGTTTTCAGGAGCAGTGGGAGCTGCGGTGGGAGCAAATCCCTGTGCCTGTGCCCGGGTTCCTTCCCAAGCACACATCCTCATGGGCCTGGCCCTGATTAATGCTCTCCGTGGCCGTGCAAACACGGTTAGCATTGGCTTTACACTAGAGGGCTGTCTGTCCCTTTCCCTTCGGATCGCAGTCCCTGTGCCGGGAATGTTCCTGTTCACAGGATCCCTCCGTTTGGCAGCATCCCGTCCTGTCGGGTGGAGCGCGTGCTGCAGGCTGGTGTTTGCTGCTCAGCCCTGCTCTCTATGCTGCTCAGAACATCCCTGCCCTGGGCTGGAGGCACTTGGGAGCTGTTTGCCCGCGTGAAGTGGAGCTCTCTGGCTCTGTCCCCCCAGCCAGCTCAGTGGGAAGCAGCAGTTTCCAGTCAAGTTCCCTTCCCCTCTTGGTTTTCCAGGCCCCTTTTGCTGTCAGGAGTGCAGCACTCAGTGCTAGCACGAGGATGCTCTGGGGTTCCAGGAGTGTGGCACTCCCTGCTGGTGCCCCACACAGGTGAGGATCTGCAGCCCTGGCCATCTGCACCGGCTGTGGGCTGACTCGGACAGCAGCTGCTTTGGAAATGGCTCCTGGGGGTGCAGGAGCCTTCAGTGTCCCAGGGCTGAAAGAGATTTGGGAGCTTCTTCCTCAGAGTTCAGCTGGAACGGCTCCTCTGGCTCTCCTGCCACCAGCAGGGCTGGGACTGTGTGGAGACATTGCCACCATGAAGGACACTTGCTTTGGTCCACTGCTGTCACAGCTTTCATGGAATCACAGAATGTCCTGAGCTGGGAGGGACCCACAGGGACCATCCAGCCCCACCCCTGGCCCTGCCCAGACACCCCAACAGCCCCACCCTGGGCACCCCTGGCAGCGCTGCCCAAACGCCCCTGGAGCTCTGGCAGCCTCGGGGCCGTGCCCATTCCCTGGGGAGCCTGGGCAGTGCCAGCACCCTCTGGGGGAAGGACCTGTCCCTGAAATCCAGCCCAAACCTCCCCTGGCACAGCTTCCTGCTGGTATAATTTAATGGGTTTAATTCTGTCCCCACTCACCTTTAACTCAGGTAAAGATGGAACCAGCTGAGGTTTGCCCTTGTCTGACACACCTGGTTTGAATTCAGGCCTGTCCTTAAACCGAGCTGCCTGCCTGGAGAATTCCAGCCCCAAACGCAACCCCTCGGTGACTCCCATGTGCCTCGTGCCAGCTGCATTTGTGGCACTGCTTTTTCCTGTTCCTGGATGCCTGAGCAGTCAAGGTTTAGCTCAGTTTGGGCAAAAGTGGTGATAATTGAGAGCAGCCAAGTCCCTGAACCCTGCACAGGGGTCTGCCCCAGTGAGCAGTGAGGGGGAGTGGGGGAACGAGCTGGGATGGCCAGGAGCGAGTGGAGGGGAGGCACTGGTGGGTACTGGGAGTGCTCTGGGGCCGTGTCCAGCACACACTGAAGTGCAGAGGTTGGTTCTTTGGCACAAATTGTTTTATGAACTCCAGGCGCTTCTCTCCCTCCCTCAATTTGCCCCATATGTGTTCTGAAGGAGGGGTTTAATGATGGTGGTGGCAGTGGCTCTCCGTGGTGGCACTGGCCCCAGCGATGGTGGTGGGACACTGCTGGGCCATGGGACAGGGACGTGGAGGTGTTGGACCTGCTCTGCACCCACCCCACCCACGGCTGGGACAGGAGCAGCAGCAGTGGGAGCAGCTGGGACGTGCTGTCACCTGGGCTCAGGACGGCGATGCCCCCGGGCCGAGGTCCCACATGGGCCCCTGTGCTGCTCGGGGGTCACTGCTGCAGGCAGCATGGCCCGGCTGTCCCTGTCCCTGTCACCCAGGGCACAGCTGCGAGCTCTGGGCAGGCGGGAGGGCACCACCTGAACCCTCCTGGCGCAGAGCTGCTGTGCCCTGCCGTGTGCCAGCCAGGCAGGGCAGTTCAGGAATCCCAGAAACATGGACTGGGTTGGGCTGGGGGCAGCTGCCCGGGCTGGGTTCATGGGCTGCACACTCAGCCCACCCTGCTCCCCCACACTGACACAACTCTGTGCAGAGCTGCCGAATCCCCCGCCTTGGCTGGCTCCATTTCAGGCCACAAAATGGATTTTAGCCCTTCTGGGTGGGAAGCAAAGGGGTTGTGCCCTCCCTGGGGCAGCAGGGTCAGCTCCTGCAGGCCTTGATGTGTCAGGTTTGAACCTCAATTTCTGACATCAGGGGGTGAAGTGAGAGGAGATTTCAGCAGGGCTTGGAGGCAGACCCTGGCTGAGGGGCTTCATGTTCAGGTGACATCCAAGGTGACATCCTTGGGTTTGATGTCACCCACGAGCCCAAGGAGCCATTTCTCCCAGGCTTTTACCAAGACCCACTTTCTACCAGGGCACAGATTTTGCTGCTGAGGGCAGTATGGGGTCTGGACATCAGACAGCGGTTGTTTAAACATCATCCCCACTATTCCAGCACTGTTCCTGTTTTCCTGAGGCTGCACCCTCTGCTGGGTCCCCCAAGCCCTGGGAAGGGGCTCTGTGAGGGGCTGAGGGTGCTGCTGGCCCAGGATCGTGTCCAGTCCCTGTCTCCTTCTCTCCCAGGCTGGAAGGGAGCTCCAAGGGAGCAGCGCGGCCAAGGAGAGACATCTGTACCAGGGGCACAATAAATGACCCAAGCTGCCTCTGGGGAGCCAGCCCAGGAGAGCCTTTCCTTGGCCATGGCTTTCAGCAGGAAATGCTTTGCTTTCACTGTGTTTATTTTTCGCTTTCCTGGAGTTTCTCAAGGCTTACAATTAATCCTGAGCTTCAGGGTGGCCAGCTGGGCTGCGGGGACAGAGTCTGCCTAAGAACACGGGGTTTGGGCATTCCCTGGGGACCTGGGAGTTACTGGGAGTGTGGAATAGCTTAACCTGGGGACATGTGGGGCATGTGCAGAGTGCTTTGGATGGAGAGACAGCTGGGACAGGGGAGGGTGTCCCTGCCCATGGCAGGAGGGTTGGAGTGGGCTGGTCTTTGGGTACCTTCCAACCTAAACCATTCTGTGACTCTGTGGCTCTGTGGTTCTGTGATTCTGTGGCTCTGTGGCTCTGTGGTTCCATGAGAAGAGGGCCCTGTGGCTGCAGCCTGCACAGGGAAGGCAGTGGAGAAGCCCCTTGGCTCTCCCCCATCAGCTGGACAGGGAATGTGCCCTCCCCTGGGAGAGGCAGCGGCCGGGGCGTTGCTGCTGGGAGGTGCACGTGGGGAAGGGACCCAAACGTGCCCCAGGGTGCACCGGCTGGTGGCACCTTGGCAGGGGGTGTGCATGTGTCAGAGCCGGGCCTGCCCCTCGCCAGGGACACCTGGCAGGTTCCCACCCCAGTGGGTGGTGACAGGACAAAGGGGATGGTTTTAAACTGAGAGAGAGGTTTGGATTGGATGGTACAAAGTTCTTTGTGCAGAGGGTGGGCAGGCCCTGGCACAGGGTGCCCAGAGCAGCTGTGGCTGCCCCTGGATCCCTGGCAGTGCCCAAGGCCAGGCTGGACACTGGGGCCTGGAGCAGCCTGGGACAGTGGGAGGTGTCCCTGCCATGGCAGGGGTGGCACTGGATGGGCTTTAGGTCCCTCCCAATCCAAACCATTCCACATTTGTGTGATCCTGTTTTTCTTGTCATGAGAACCCCCCAGCTCAGCCTGTGCCTGCTCCAGCCCTGCTCCCTGCACAGCTTTAGGTGAGGTGCTTCGGGACTGAGCCCTGATGGATGGGCTGCAGGACTGGCGGGAGCTGTGCTGGGGTCCCTGGGACTCCCTGCCCTGCGTGGGCTCTGCTCTGGTGCTGGATGTGCCCTCTGACACGTTCCCTGCCCGCCTTTTGAGCCTGTTCCAAACGCGGAGGATGCTGGCCGAGGCAGCTCCTGGGTGCCGTGCGCTCTGACCCCTCCTCTCTCTGCAGCTGGGACGGGCCCTCTGGCAGTGCTGGGGCTCTGCTGGTTTCACCCGGGTTTCTGAGTGTTTCTAACTGGCTCCTCTCCTCCTAAAATTAAACCTTCACCATGGCCCATCTGAGCACGGCTCCCTTGCCCTTTCCTGCTCCTAAAGCCACCCCGTGAGGCTCAGTGTGGGAACAGTGATGTGAGAGCTCCTAAAAGCTCTGTGGGATGAGCCTGGGAGTGCTCCCCCGTGCTGGGGGGGATGTGTGCAGCGGGGCTGTGCTGGCACTGGGGTCACCGGCACGGCGGGAGGTCCAGCCCTGCTGTGCGGACAATGCTGTAGTGAGTGGCACACAGGGGCCGCGGGCCAGCAGCCCCCGCCACCTCCCCTGCGTGTCACAGAGCACGAGGCCCTCCTGATAAATCCCTGCCAGCTTATCCCAGCCTTTCTGCCCGGAGGGGAGGGGACATCCGAGTGTCCGAGGGCCCCTGCCTGTCCCCACGCCCCCGTGCTCAGGCTGAATGTCCCCAGGGGAGGAGCTGGGGTGAGCTGGTGCCCTGTGGCACTGCAGGGACCGGGCTGGCTGCTCCTACACCAGGGGCTGCGGCTAAAAAAGCCCTGGGAGCCCTCCCTGTTCACAGGCCTGGTGTTCGCTGCGCTCTCTAATCCAGAGAGATCCCGTGAATCAAAGGAATGAGCCCAACACTTGGCACCGGGAGAGGTGGGAAGTGATAAAGGAGACAGGGCTGTAATGGCACAGGGATCTCACCGTGACGGGAGCCAGAACCTCGCTGGGACTGTCAGGGAGGAAGAGGAGGGACCAGGGTTGGCAAGGGCACCCCACAGCTCCTGGGGAAAGGCCCTGAGTCGGCTTTGGGGGCCCCCTGCCAGAGCAGCTCCTGTGACCCCCAGCGGCCCCTCCTCTCCCCAAACCCCTGGTGCTCGGGATGGAGCAGGGCGTGGGCACAACCCCCTGCCAGGCCAAGCACAGCCTTGTGGGGACCCTGGATGGATCGTGGTGCTGGGCGTGGCTGTGAGGCCAGAAGAGCAGGGGAGTGCCTGGGTGTGTGACACTGTGTCACACGAGTGGGGCTGGGAGGACAGCTGCACCAGAGGCTGCCCCCGTCTGCCGTGGGACAGGGCTGAAAATCAGCATGGGATGGGCACTCATGAAGGGAAATTGGCCACGGCTTGTTTGTCACCCAAGAGGGACAAGAAAATCAGGGATGTGGATCAAAAACAATGAAACAAGAGGTCATGCTGGGCATAGGGTAAGGACAGGCTCTGCCAGGCATCTGGGCTGTGGTCAGCACTGCATGGGTGGCGTGTGGGCTCACGGGTTTAGAGCTGGTAAAAGGCTTCTCCTTCTCCTTCTCCTTCTCCTTCTCCTTCTCCTTCTCCTTCTCCTTCTCCTTCTCCTTCTCCGTCTCCTTCTCCTTCTCCTTCTTTCTCCTTCTCCTTCTCCTCCTTTCTCTCTCTCCTCTCCTCTTGGATGTGGGAAGGGGGATAAAACCTGGGTGAGGAGGAAATGGAAGGTGTCGATGTAAATTGGCGCCTCTCCCTTGGAGAATTATGGTTCCTTCCATCCCCTTCTCTCCCAAAAGACCCAAAATGCTGAGGGCACACGGAGAGTTTGGCATGGACAGGGCTCACAGGGGCTGCAGCGGCAAAGGGAGATGGGAAAAGGGGACAGTGTGCAAGAGACAGGGTGGTGATCAATGGCACAGGAGGTGTTCCGTGAGCAGGAGAGGCCTCCTGAGCTCCAAGTCCATGGCAGGTGCAGCAAGGGCCACACGTTTGTATTTTCAGACAATCCAGCCTGCAGCTCTCCCACCTCTGGCCAGGCTTGGAGAGAGCCCTGCTCCCTGGGGGAATGCAAGCAGGGGTCACCAGCAGTGCCCACCAGAGCAGCTCCTCCTGCAAAACAGCAGCTGGTGCCCTCTGGGGACCCTGTTTTCTCCTCAGGTGACAGTTCCGGGCTCAGGGGCATCCCCAAACCTGCTCCTCTTGAGCACTGCCACCTCGGTTTGTGTTCCAGAGGAGCTTCCAAGGAGGTGAGACCAGGAATGGGGATCCCTCAGGGCATAACACAAACACCTGGAGGAGCACCCCAGGCTTGGGAAGCAGAGGTGATAGGAAATAATGGGTCTGGAATGCTTTTTTAACAGTTTAGTGGTGCCGAAGGATTGAAGGATGGACTCCATGAACCTGCAGGTCTTTCCCAACCTCAGTGACCCTGTGGTTCCGTGACTGGTGCTGAGCTGGGGGGTCCTGTGCCCACCCTTGAGGGGACCCTCTGCACCTCCCCCATGTGGGCTGCCCCAGGGGCTCTCCCTGAGCCTGAGTCCTGTCCCAGAGAGCCCTCCCTGCTCAGCCACAGCCGGCCCCTAGCTCCCTTCCTTCCCTGCTGGGCGGCAGGGAAGGAACTCGTGGATCGGTCACCTGGATTTGGAACCACTCCAGGAGGTGCTGAATGGCAGCACTGTGCTGAGTCTGGGCCTTTGCAGCTCTGCTGGGGAGGTTTCTGTGGCCCCCC
Organism: Dryoscopus gambensis; assembly: GCA_013389985.1. Taxonomy (NCBI): domain Eukaryota; kingdom Metazoa; phylum Chordata; class Aves; order Passeriformes; family Malaconotidae; genus Dryoscopus; species Dryoscopus gambensis. Next base: position 118,373 of record WEIT01031829.1, on the reverse strand, counting down.
TGGCCAGCCTGGAGTGCTGCGGTGGCAGGGACACAGCTGGCAGCAGATGTTGTGTTAGCAAAGGCAGAGGTGGCTCCGTGGCCCTTCCCGGGGTGCAGCCACGCTGTCCCTCACAGGGGGACAAGGAGGGGCTGGTGCTTCCCCCTCCCTGCCCTGGGCTGCTCTACAGAGGCAGGGCCACAGCCGTGTCCTCTCCTTTGCTTTGCTCCCTCCCACAACCAAAGTCCACTGTGGAGAGTCATGGAATCATGGAATCACCAGGGCTGGGAAAGGTCTCCGAGATCATCAAATCCAGCCTTTGACCCACACTCCCATGGCCACCAAACCATATTGTGAAGTGCCACGTCTGCTCTTTTCTTGAACACCTCCATGGTGACTCCAGCCTGTTCCAGGGCCTGACCACTCTTTCAGTGGAGAAATTTTCCCTGATTTCCAACCTGAACCTCCCTTGGCGCAGCTCGAGGCCATTTCCCCTTTCCCTCTTGCCCAGGAAGGTGCCTGGTGCCACCTGAACAGGCCCCTGAGCCCTGCTGGCACAGGCTGCTGGTGCTCCCGTGCCCCAGGCTGGCAGCAGCTCCTCCTGGATGTTTGCCTGGCTCTTCGGAGCAGCATAGGGAATATGCAAATTTAACCTTTGAATTTACTGTGCTGTTCTTTTCCTGGGAAATGTCACTGGGGGCACCAAGCTGGGAACGCCTGCTCCTGGGACTGGGGGAATGAGCATTGCTGGCGTGTGCCCAGTTCCCGGGGATGATCCAGCATGGAGCTGGCTCCTCCAGGGAGCCTTCAGTGCTCTGGGAACACCAGGAGCTGCCCTGCCGTGCCCTGCTGTCAGCAGGGATGGGATGGGATGGGATGGGATGGGATGGGATGGGATGGGATGGGATGGGATGGGATGGGAT
>WEIT01031829.1:95620-107090 GCA_013389985.1 Dryoscopus gambensis | reverse complement strand
AGGCCTCTGGGGCCCCGCAGCTCTGCGGCCCTGCCTGGGGCGGCCTCGCGCAGCCTCAGCCGGAGCTGCACCAGCCGCCCGGAGCTCCTCGGAACCCAGCCCAGGGGAACAGAGGCAAAAACCTGACCCGCTTCTGATTGCCGTGCACAGCCCAGGCTCCTGGGCCGCTTTAAACTCCTGGCCTCGATTAGTAAAAGCGAAATTGTTTTCCTGTGGAATTGTTTGAGAGTAAAGAGAGGTCCGGGGTGTTAATTTGCTCTTTGTTTTTGCTAAAGGAACCACGGGGGGTTGGAGCCTGGCTGCTCGGTGAGCAAGGCAGGCAGGTTTGTGTTGGTTTGTTTGCAAAACAAAGTTTCAGGGATCGACTTTGCAGAGGAAAGCGAGCCAGGATGGAAGAAAAGATGTGAGTGCTCTCTCAGGAGAGCTTTAAAAGTCTGCACACCTTGCAGATGCCTTAGAAATTCAGAGCTGACCCTGCCCGCTTTGTTTAAAAAAAATTAAAATATAAATAAAATTCCGCTGCACACCCCCTCCTCCCCCTCATGGCTTTCTTTGTGAGGAACTTCTGACAGACTCGGAAATGCTCTGGCTGCTGAATAAATTATAAACCCCATCCTCGGGCAGAGGCTGCACAGCCAAAAGCAAATTAAATCCTCTTCAGTGTGATATCGAATGGAGACGTTCGCTTCAGTTCGAGGATTGTGCATTCAGAGTATTTACCTTTTTCGCAGCTGCTCAGGAGGGGGAATCTCTGCCTGGGAGCCTGGCTGGGGAGGGGTGGGTGCACAGGGCGTGTGATGCTCTCCAGAGACAGGGCTCAGGAGCCTTTCTGAAGCCAGGAGAGCCCAGCTGCTGGGGCTGGGCTGGGGGAGGGCTCCTCGTGATGCCTGGGATGGCCACCCAAAACCAGAGGCTGGGCAGGAGTGAGGGAACAAAGGCTGGTAGTTATTGGAAGGGCCCTCAAAGGCGACACCCAGGATGGACCCCGGGTCACGGGTTCCTCACACCTTTATAAGTTTGGTCCATTTGCATACCAGGGTTAATTCTCCAATTAAAGCTTCAGTTAATTAAGTTACCCCAAGTTTGCCCTCCTCTTCAGAGGCCTTGGTGTACACACTTTGGGCCCAGGACAGTCTGGGTGTCCTTGGAGAGCAGGCCTGGAGAGGTTTGTTGTGTCTGAGAGAACAGCAGCTAACAGGCCACAAGAAACTTCAGAGTTCCACACCAGGCAGCACAGGATTTGAAAAATATGAAAGTTAACACCTAAGGCATTACCCGGGCATCCCTTGGAATGGGGTCCAGGGTGCTGCTGGGTCTCCTCGGAGCAGGGATTGGCTGTAGGGAGCCAGAGCTGTCACACAGACCATTGGTGGCTGCTGTGCTTTGGGAGCAGCCAGAAGTGGCTCAGCAGGGATTCGGGAAGGTCTCGCCAGAGCGGTCCCCAAGGAGCCTCCCTGGGGACACTCTGCAGCCCAGGCCTGTCTCAGTGACAGGAGGTCCCTGGGATGCCACACTCAGAGGGCGGTGCTGCTGTCCCTGTCCCTGCGCCTGCTCGGCACCCCAGACATCCCAAATCCATGTGGGAGATGATGCTCCAGGTCTGCTGAGCACAGAGCAGCTGCAGCAGCACCTCTGAGCTGGGTGTGTGCTCCTTCTGGGCACCCAAAGTGTTGAAATTGAGGGGAAAAGTGGGGCCAGAGCTGCTCCAACTGTTCTCATTCGCCACAGGTGACAGGAGAGGCAAGAGCCAAAGGTTTATACATTAAATTATGTAAGGATTTAACAGCACTTTATGCTGCAGAGCAATCCCAGCTTCATCCCCCTCCTGCCTGCTCCCTGCCCCTGGGATGTGCCGCTTCCACGTGGGTCTGGGCCCAGCCCGTGTCAGCAAAGCTTCGAGTTTATAGGAAACATAAAGGAGAACAGAATCCCCCCCCCGTATCTTCTCCACGAGCAGAGTCCCGTCAGAAATATTACAGATTGATCCGTATTTTATCTGGGAGGGAGGATGGCTCCTTAACATCATTAAGTGGTGACCTTTAAAACTCATCTTCTCCTGCCAGCCTGGTCAGGCAATGGATGGAGCGGAGACGGATGGCGGCAGCGGGGAATCAAATAAATTGTTTGCTGAGATCAGTGCGGGTGTGTTTGCAGTGGTGTGGAGGTCCCTGAGCCACTGTTCACTGTCTCTTTCTTTTTTACAGCAGAATAAATCCAGTTTGGTGCCCAAGATGAATTTTCAGGGCCATATGTCATGTTTTACAAGGGGCTGACAGCTCAAATTGGGGCAGAATAATGGTGCCCAGCCCGGACTCACCTCGATGACTTTATTAGATTTCTCAGCCCAGAGCAGATGAGCAGGCTGGGTTTGGGGGGTGTTTTCTGCTGGGAAGCTGATCCTACTTAGTTCCACTGTGACTGCTGGCTGTGGTAAATGCTGCCAGGCCGGGTGCCAGCCCCAGGGCCGGGCTGGGGCACGCAGTGCTTCACACCGGGGGGCTCCAGCTCTGGGGCCCCTTCGCCCCTGGGGCAGCGGCCTCACAGCCTGGGAGTGTGAAGGGGTCAGTCCCACAGGGATCTGGGCAGGATTGCCTTGGACCCTCTGAGTTTCTGGCAGCCCGTGGTGATGGGGATCTGCTCCCTCATGCCCTGGCTGTGTTCTCCTGTGTTTGGAGCTCCTGCATGATCCTGATGCTGGGAAAACAAGAATTTCTCAGGGATGAAAGCTGGATCATGGCTGGCAAGGGCTGCCCCATGGCAGTGTCCTCATCTCCTGGCTGTCACCTCCCAACTCCTGCAGCCAGGGATAGTGGAAGGTGTCCCTGTCCCTGGCAGGGGGCTTGGAACCTTTAAGGCCCCTTCCAACCCAAAATCCGTGCTTCTAGGACTAATTGCTTGGGCAGGAGAAATTCCCACGGAGAGGCAAGGGAAGAGTGGGAAAGAGTGAGGTGAAAGTCAAAGGGCTGTAACTCCATGAGGGGTTTCAGCTGCCCCAGGGTGGTGGGGACTGGTGGATCCTGTTCCCCTGGGGCTGTTCCTGCCATCAGCCTGGAGCTGGATCCTGGAGGGTAAATCCCAGTCTGGGTCTGTTTCCATTTGTGTTGCTCTCATCCCTGGGGCTCCCAGCACAGCCTGGGATGGTGTTTGGGATGTAGGGTGGAGGGGAGGGTGGGACAGGGCAGAGGGAGCCCAGGCAGCCTGGGTGCAGTGGGGGTCAGCCTGGGGCTGGATGCTGAGCACAGACATGGCATGAGGGCACAGTGAGCCCTTACCTCCAGAGGAGGAGGAGGAGGAGGAGAGGCTCTGTGCTGGGCCAGCGCTGCCTCTGCTCCTGCCAGGACACACCTGAGTGTCACTGTAGGGTGAGGTGCTTCCAGAGGAGCAGGGAACTGCTGCATCCTTTTTATGGCCCTTTCCTTGATCTCTGGGAGGTCGGTGAGGACTCAGAGCTCATTCTGTGCTCATTCAGTGAGACCAAACCAGGGGCATGGGGACAGAGGAGCTGCATCCTGAGGGGTGACAGGTCCTGGGGACAGCAGGAATAGCTCAGGCACCAGCACTGCTCCCCTCTGAGGACAGAAACTGGGCGTTTCCCTTGACCCTGAGCTGTTGGCACAGCTCCTCTGCACCCCTGGGCTGCGGCGTGTTTGTCCCTTGTGCCAGGGCCCTGCTCCCAAGGGAAGTGAGGACAGAGTTCCCGTGTATCCAGCGAGGATGTGCCTGACTTTGGGATGTCTTTGCAGACTCAGACAACCCTTAAAGCAGAAGGTTACCCTAATTTATGGGCCCTGGATTTATGGGAGGTATATATCAAGGCACAGTGTAATAGCTTTCCTGTGGCCCATCTCCGGGGGGACATCCTGGAGTCTCTGGGAGCAGGGACAGCTGTGGGAACACTCACCAGTGTCACTGCCTTAACTCCTTCACCTCAGCAGCAGGGAAGGGACAATGCTGCCTCTACCCCAGAGTGCCCAAGGTGCTGATCCTGTGCTGGGAGGAAGCTGGGAGTGGGATCCACAGTCCTTTGGCCTCTGGCAATGAATGGGAAACTGAAGAAGGGAGCTTTCCCAAAGCTCAGCCCATCCAACTCCCTGCCCTTGCTGCAGGACCCTCCTGCAGTGCCCTGTCCGTGCCCACCCTCTCTCCGTGCTCCTGACCCCACCACGGGCAGTTTGTCCTTCCTGGCCCTCCCTGCCGGTACCCAGAGCTGGTGCTGCTGCTGGGCTCTCTCTGCCTCCTGGCCCAGCCCTGGGGACCTGTCCCAAGGTGTCCTTTCAGGCACTGCCACCTCCTGCTGCTCCTGCCTGTGGGAAGGGCCCCGTGCTTCGTGGGACAGGCAGAAAGGGCCAGATTGGCTTCTGTTTCACTTCCCATTCCCAAAGCTCTTCTGAGCATCCTGGAGCCCTTGGGAGGGTGAGGACGGAGCTGTGGGGGTGATCTCTGTCCTCTCCCTGCCCCGTGGTGCTGTGCCCATCACCCACCCCCAGAGGGATGCCCCAGGGGCTGCCCTGGCTGGGGAGGTGCCCGGCAGGAGACCTGAGCTGGGGGTGGCTGGGACCATCTGGGAACAGGGTCCTGGGCGCATCCAGCACTCAGCAGATAGGGACAGCTGGAATTCCTCTGGGAGCTGGGAATGCCAGCAGCTGCTGGATACCACAGCAGCACCCCAGTGGGAGCTGCTGGACTGGAGCTGGGGATCCCAGCAGCTGCTGCATACCACAGCAGCATCCCAGTGGGAGCTGCTGGGTGAGCCTGGAGCAGCCCAGGGCTGCCAAAGGCTCTGCTGGGTTCGGTGCTGGGGCTGGAGAGCTGTGAGGGCTGAGCTGGGCTGGAGCAGGCTGCATTCCCTGCGGGATAAATCCCTTTCTGACTCATTCCCGAGGCTGCAGGCAGGGCCTGGAGCAGCTGATGGTGCAGAGGCACTGGAAGGGGCGGGGAGAAGGAAAGGTGGGTGTAAGCAGGGTCCCAAGCCCTGGGTGCTGCACCCACCAGCCACACACAGGGCAGAGCACAAACCTTCCTCCCATCCCAGGAAGCAGAAATGGCTGGAGCATCTCTGTCCCCTGAGCCTTCGCTCTCGCTGAAATCCTGAAAAGCCTGAAATCAGCAGGAATTCCTTGGATTTCTTCATGGACCCACCAGGGCAGGCCGAGCCCTTTGCCATCCAGCTGCCCCTCCTGGCTGGAGCCGCACTTGCAGAGCTGCTTTGCTGTGGCTGTAGGAGGAAGGGGTTGAAAATCTGCTATTCCTGGGGCCCAGGCTCTCCTGTCCTTCCTCCTCCTCCTCCTCCTCCTCTGCAGTCCCGGCGTGGAAATGGCTGTGCCCACTCGAGAAGTTGGAACCGTTGCTTGAAGATGTTCTGCTTCTTTAACAGAGCCTCAGCCGTTACAAAAACTCGTCTTTAAAAATTCATGCTGTTCTGTATCATGTTAAATATTTATTCTAAAGGAACAATGCGTTCCCCCCTCCCCCCTTCTGCTATGATACCTATTTTGCATATGGGCTGATTAATTATTAAGCATCTACATTTTATTTTGACAAACAGAAGATGTGCTCCAGTCAGTTGGATGCTGTTGTGTTCTGCTGAGCTGTGAATTCACCTTTCCTCTCCAGGCACAGAGATCCTCTCTGGTTGTGTCCTGCAGCTCCCCCACGCCGGAATCCGAGCTGGCCATGGCCAGTCCCGGACCTTCGTGTCCCTAACCCTGCAGAGCCCTGGCCACGGAGAAAACGGCAGGGCCCCTTTCCGTGCGCAGCCAGCAGGGAGCCAGGGCGGTTTCCTCAGCCCAGGTGTGCGTGTACCTGCCCTGGCACCTCGCTGTGCTCAGGTGAAGGTGATGAACTTTTCCCGATGGAGACATCCCCCGAGGCTGGGGCAGGAAAAGGCGGTGCTGGGCCGGCCGGGCAGCTGAGGTGGCCCAGGGCAGCAGTGAGAGCCCGGTGCCAACTTCCACCCCTGGTGAACCAGGGAATGGGGAGAACCTGGGTGTGCTGGGCCAAGGCAGCTGAGCCCTGTTTGCTCCACGACAAACAGGGATGGTGGCACGAGGTCCCGGAGGACATTTCCTGCAGTGGAGCTTTGAGCTTCTCCAGAGAAGCCACTGCTGAAGCCGAGACCCAAATACCTGGAATGATTCCCTGGGGTGGGAGAGCAGAGCCGTGTCCTTGAAACAGGGAGCTGCCCTGGAGATATAAGCAGGGCTCATTCCCGGAGCCCTCTGGGCGCTGCTCCTTGGTCCAGCTCGGCACCTGGAGCCTCCTCCCGCAGGAGTTTTGTGGGAGAGGGCAGCGCGGTGCCTGCAGCCGAGTGGGACTGGGGCCCAGGCATGTGCTCCTGCCGGCAGCAATGGGCCCCTTCCCTGCGCAGCAGCTCCGGCAGCCGTGGGGCAAGTGCAGGAAAAGAGCTCTTGGCACCCTGGGGCCTGTCCTGCTGTGGGGACACCGCGTGGCACCGCTCCTCTGACACTGCCGAACGAGGGCTGAGCAGAGCTGGTCCCAGGGCAAACTCGGCTCTAGGATTATCAGGAATTAATCCTGCTAAAAAACCGGGATTACTGCTCAGGAGAGATGCTGAAAACCCAGCATTTGTGTTCTTTGGGAGATTCCAGTGTTAGCCTCTCTTCTCCCCGCCCCAGATTTCCCAAGGAAGAACAAAAATAACTCTGAAGTTTTCCCATGAAAATGCGATCTCAGCTGCTTTGCAAACAGAGGAGCATCTCTCTCTCTGCGCTTCCCAAGCAGGCCTTGCACCAATAAAAACGCAGCCGCGGGATCCATTTTGGAATTGATGTTCAGGAAACCAGGCAAATGAAGCAAATTGTGTTGAGGTGTTTGTTTGGGGGGCTCTGCCAAAGAGGTGTGACCGCTCTGTGTGTCCCTTTCCAAAGGCCCCGTCAAAGCCCCTCCTCTGGCCCCACCCTGGGGACTGGAATCACAAAATGGAGAGAGCGGGCAAGGCGAGATTGCCAAAAGCCTTGGAGCGGATTCTCAGGGAATGTTTGTGTCGGGATGGGTTTGGAAGCGCTGTCCCAACGAGCAGAGACTGCCCGGGGGCTGTGGGCAGGGGGTGCGCGGGGGATGCGCTGCCATGAACAGCGTCATTAGCGAGCGGCGGGGGGCACCGCGGGGGGAGCGGAGCTGGAAGGTGTCGCAGCAGCTCCGCGGGCGGTGGGAGCCCCGGGAGAGGCTGGAAAACCCGGCACGACGGGATCGTGCTCGGCNAACCCCCCCGGGTCACTCTCCCACCGGCTGCACTGGAATTCCAGCAAAATCCTGGAAACCTGGGAGTGGACGGGGCAGCAAGCGTGAGCAGGGCCCTTGTCCCATCCCTCCAGCAGGAGCTGTGAGCAGTGCTGGGCTTTGCCGGCTGCCCCACGTGTCATCGCCTGATTTTAGGAATTAAAGGGACCATGAACGTTGGAGGTCCCACCTTGAAAGGGCAGTTTTGGGGTGTCAGGCACTGGCTGGAATAGAAACAGGGCTGTGACATGTCCTCAAGGACCCAGAGCAGGGACCTCTGATGGGGAGCTGCGGGTGCTGGGTCCAGCCTGGGCCTGGCTGCCGCAGCCTCGCATCGCTCCTGAGGGGCTCTGCTGGAAGAGGGACAGAGCAGGGGCCCGGCAGTGGGGTGTCCCGGTGGAGGGACAGGACAAGGGCCAGTGGATTTGAACTGTCAGAAGATGGGGATAGATGGGATATTGGGGAGGAATTGTTCCCTGGGAGGGTGGGCAGGCCCTGGCACAGGGTGCCCAGAGCAGCTGGGGCTGCCCCTGGATCCCTGGCAGTGCCCAAGGCCGGGCTGGACGGGGCCTGGAGCAGCCTGGGACAGTGGGAGGTGTCCCTGCCATGGTAGGGGTGGGATGGGATGAGCTTTAGGGACCTCTCCAACCCAAACCATTCCATGATTCTGTGATTCTGTGCCACGGGAGAATGGGAAAACTCCTACAGAGGCAGGTCCAGAGCATCCCCCGCCTCTGTGCCAGGGCTGTGCATCAGCAAACGCTGTTGGGAGGGCAGGGCTGCCTGGTTCCCATTGATAAGGCTCGGGAGCAGGGCCATGAATGGGGCTCAGCAGGCAGGCACAGCTACAGGATTGGGTGCAGGAATGCAGGCTGGATTTTGGGCAGTCTGCCCTGCAAGGCACCGGCTGATGGAGCAGCTGCTGCTCCCCCCAGCCTTTGTGGCTGTGGTTGATCACTGTGACTCACTCCTGAACTGAATTCCCTGCTGGAACCTGGGCCTTGCTTTGCCACCTTCTGCTGGATTGAAGAGCCTTTGAGTGCCCAGTGGTTTCCTGCCCTGGAAGTGCCCAAGGGCTGTTATCAGGTCACCTTTTAGCTTTCTTCAGGGACAGTCAGATCAGGTGTCTTTACTTCACACCATTTGTCCTGGCTCTTGACATCGTTTTAGGCTCTTCTTCACAACTGGTCTCAGTCTTGTGCCTTTTCCTGAACTCCCCAGGACAGTTTTCCACTAGAGCAATACTGTAATTCCTTTTGGTGTGATTTTGGTGCAATTTGGGCCAATTCCCTTCTGGACTTGCAGAAGGCCACCCAGATGGGATTAATTTTGGAGTTCAGTCCCAGCACTGTGGCTTGAGCTGACACTGGCTGGAGGCTGCACTTTTTATGAGCAGTTGCTGGTTTTGGACATACCATGCCAGACTCATGGATGCATGATGGATCTGCTGTGTTTGGACACAGAAAATGAAGTTTTATTTTACTTTATTCCCCTCTCCGTGAAGGTGAATCTTGGCTCAAGGCTCATCCAGGAACATCCAGTGGCGGGTGGCAGAGGCAGGGCTGAGCTCCGTCCCCATCCCTGCAGCAAGGGGATCTCCCAATCTCCCCGAGACCCAAAGCTGTGGGCTGGATCCTGGCCTGTTTGTGGCAGCTGGAGGCATCCTGAGGCTTCCTGGGCAAAGGGAGGGAAATGCCGTTCTCCTGGAGAAGCCAGGAGTGCCAGCTCAGCCGGAGAGAGAGGGCGTTCCAGGGCCTGTGCCCACCCAAGAGAGCTGGCCAAAGCAGGGAACTGCTTGTGCAGCCCAGGCCCATCCCTGTGCATCCCTGGGAGTCCTGCCCTCAGCATCCCAGCATCCCAGCTCCCTTCTCCTGCTGCAGACAGCAAGGATAGTGCACTGAGGGCGAGGGAAGGCAGCACCAGGCCTTGCACCAGAATTCGCTTGGGACCAACTTGCAGGGCTGAGGGACTGCCCTGGGCACACTCAGCCACCTCCTGCTCCTCCCAAGCTGGATGTCACTGCTCAAGTGTGCTCTCAGAGCCCTTTCCTGTCCGTGTGGATTGCAGCCGGGGCTGGATCAGTGGGTTCTCAGGTCCCTCTGACTGTTCCACTCCTGGGAGCTGTGGTAGGTCCATGAGAAATTCCCAGGCCATGGTTATCCTGGGATGTGGAGCTAAAACCAGCAGGGTCCCTCAGCAGGACCTTCAGGGCAGTGACAGTTCTAGTTCCCAGTTTTAAGTTTGGGGGGACAGTGGCTGGTGCCTGAATGTCAGGGATGTGGTGGGAAGTGCAGCGGGGAGCACTGCAGGTGTAACCAAGGCTGGTGTGAACCTGCACACAGCTGCTCCAGGTTCTTCCCCTGCCCTGCAAATCTCTCCAGTGAAAATCCCTCTGGCTCTGCTGATTCTCCTCCTCTGTTCACACTGAGCTCCAGGTGTTTCACTGAAATACTCCCTTTCCCTGAAAAAAACCGTTCCCCACCCCTGGAAGGGTCTAAGGCCGGGCTGGACAGGGCTTGGAGCAACCTGGGATGATGGAAGGTGTCCCTGCCCGTAGCAGGGGGTGGGATGGGAGGGACTTTAAGGTCTTTTTCAACCGAAACCATTCTGGGATTCTGTGACTCCATGAAAGTGAAAAATCAGTATTTTCCCATCATCCAGGGCAGGGGATGAACAGATGAGCAGGGCTGGAGGTGAACCAGGAGCCTTGGGAGTAGGAGCCAGCCCCTCTTCTTTGGCACAGGACCCTTTCCTGAGGCTGCCGGCACTGCCTGGGGCAGACTTTGGACACGGGATGGTTTTCCTTGGGGCTCCCAGGACAGCCAGGACAACCCTGAATCCCAGGACCCCTGAGCCCTCCTTCTGCTGTCCCTGTCCGGGCTGGCCCCAGCAGAGGGGCTGGGCTGGGGGCCCCGGTCTGCAGGGAGGGTGCAGAGCTCCGGGAGCTGGGCAGGACAGTCTGATTTTAGACAGAACCATCTCAAATCCTACAAAGCCTCCTTCCCAGGAGGGACAGCACCCACTGAGCCGTGGTTCACCCAGGGGTGCCTGGTCCTGCGTCCTCCTGTGCTGAGCTGTTTGGTGTGCGTGTCCTTGGTGGCTCTGAGCTTCACCTGCCCTGTTTCCCTCCATGGATTATCTGTCCCCACCAGCAAGGAGAATTCCCTCAGCTGCAGGGAGCTCCTCATCTCCCGAGGATCCACCCTGATGCCATCCACACCTCCCTCGGCCAGGGGCTTGTCCTGCTGCAGGTGACAGAGGGGCAGGGACACTGGGCTCTGCACAGCCCTCCGAGCAGGCACTGCTTGCTTCCCCCCGTCCCACGCTTGGCCGTGTTTCCTGCAGGAATCCCCACCCCCACAGGTGCTGCAGCCTCCATTTCAGGTGTTTCCTGGGGTTTAGGCCGGGGAAGCTCTCCCAGACAAAGTGTAGGGAGGGGAATAACTCCATCCTCTCCCGCTGTCTGCTCCAGGCCCGTCTCCTGGGAAAGCCCCTCTGTAAATAGCAGGCTGAGTGTTTCCAGGTTCCAGAGTGGTTCAACAAAGATCACATCAAGGGCTCTTAATGCTCGACTTTTCCCATCTCCCTGCAACTCCTGAGTGCGAGGCTGGGGCGGGGAAGTGCCTGGGAACCCTTCCGACCCCAAACAGCCTGCGCTTGGCAGAGAGCGGAGCTGCAGCTGGACCCGAGGGACCTGCCCTGGCGTCCCCAGCTGCTGCTTCTGAGGGCGCCTGGGCACACCTGGGCCACCCTTGGCAGGGCTGGTGATGAAAGGTGCTGGCAGACCTCCACACATGGCTCTGCCGCAGGTGTGGGGCTGCTGCTGCTCTGGGGGGACAATGTGCTGGGTCATGCTGGGTTGTACTGGGTCGTGCTGGGTCATGCCAGGTTGTGGTGGGTCATGCTGGGTCATACTGGTTTATACTGGGTCGTGCTGGGTCGTGCTGGGTCATACTGGGTTATACTGGGTTGTGCTGGGTCATACTGGGTCGTGCTGGGTTATACTGGGTCGTGCTGGGTTATACTGGGTTATACTGGGTTGTGCTGGGTCATGCTGGGTCGTGCTGGGTCGTGCTTGGCCATACTGGGTTGTGCTGGGTCGTACTGGTTTCTACTGGGTTATGCTGGGTCATACTGGGTTATACTGGGTTGTGCTGGGTCGTACTGGTTTCTACTGGGTTGTGCTGGGTCACGCTGGGTTATACTGGGTTATACTGGGTTGTGCTGGGTC
>WEIT01031829.1:40278-95377 GCA_013389985.1 Dryoscopus gambensis | reverse complement strand
CGTGCTTGGCCATACTGGGTTGTGCTGGGTCGTGCTGGTTTGTACTGGGTTATGCTGGGTCATACTGGGTTATACTGGGTTGTGCTGGGTCGTACTGGTTTCTACTGGGTTGTGCTGGGTCACGCTGGGTTATACTGGGTTATACTGGGTTGTGCTGGGTCATACTGGGTTGTGCTGGGTCATATTGGGTCGTGCTGGGTTATACTGAGTTGTGCTAGGTTGTGCTGGGTCATGCTGGGTTATACTGGGTTGTATTGGGTCATACTGGGTCATACTGGATTGTGCTGCTGGTTTGGGTCCCTGAGTTTCCCTGGATGAAGTCAGGGGAGCCCAGTGATCCCAGGAATGTGGCAGTGGCAGCTGGAGGAGGCAGGAGGCCCCTGGGATCCGTGCACGGGCAGAGCTGGGAACTGCACAAGTCCCTGACAAGCCGGGGGGGTCGGGTTCTGCTCGCAGGGAACAGGGACAGGAGGAGAGGGAACGGCCTCGGGCTGGGCCCCGGGAGGCTCAGCCTGGACATCAGCAGGAATTTCTCCATGGCAAGGGTGGTCAGGTACTGAAAAGGGCTGCCCAGGGAGGTTTGGAGTTCCCATCCCTGGAGGCGTCCCGGACAGGGCACTCAGTGCTCTGGGCTGGGGACGAGGTGGGGATCGGGCACAGGCTGGACTTGGTGACCCTGGAGCTCTTTTCCAACCAGAATGATTCCATGATTCCATGATTCCACACTGCAGGAGCAGCTCACACCAGCACCGTGCAGAGGCAGGGGCTGTGTGGGGCAGGCTCTCCTCCAGAAGGTCTCACCAGAGCTGTGGGTCCCATCCTGCCGTGGCCATGCCAGCCCCGGGTCAGATCCTGCCTTGGAGCTGGAGGACTTAGGAGTGGCTCAGGCACTGGGACACCGGGGTGCAAAGAGCTCCTTTGGTCGGGCAGGGGTTGGTGTCAGCAGCTGGAGCTGAAATTCATGTTCGAGGAGCAGGAGGTGGCCACTGGGACAAGGGAGGGGCAGGCCTGGGGCAACGGGCAGAGCTGGCATTTCCCTCCTGACCGGCTGTGAAACAGAGTTAAACCCAGGGAGTTCTGTTGTGTCTGCTTTTGAGGAGGTCAGAGAAACAATTCTCTCCTAGGGCTGTGCAGATTCCAGGCAGGAGTGCTGCTGCAGGGACAGGGTGTTGTCACCTGCGTTCCCAGCCCCTGCTCGCCCTGGCACACAGGAGCTGCAGGACAGTGCCCAGGCCGTGGCTCCCTCCCTGGAGGGCTGGGAGTGGATGGACCTGGTGGTCTTGGAGGGCTTCTCCAACCTTAATGATTCCATGACTGTCTGGATGCATGCCAGAAGGAGGAATATTCTCCATTAAAGATTGCCTTGGACACTGTTCCTGACCCTGCTGGAGGATCTGGTGATCCAGACAAGCTTCAAAGTGCAGCTTTGCACAGAATTCCCTGGGTGTGAGGTGGCAGTGGCTGAGCTGTGGCCCAGGGCTATTGTGTGCAAAGAAACCAGGGTAAGCACAAAGCAACTGGGAAAAAAATAAAAAAAAAAATATTTTTAAAAAGTTTTTAAAATTTAAATGAGTTGTATTTCTTTTCATGTTGCAGGGCTGCATTTTCTTTCCCTCATTTTCTGCTCCTCTTAGAGGCTGGTACTGCTGAAGCGGTTGTTTTGTGCTTGTTCCTTTAATTAGTTTCTTAGCAGCTTCCCAGCTTTCCTATGGAGACCTGTTCTTCTTCTGAAGTTGATTTCTTAAGGTTAGGCTTAAAAAAGCTCATCCATACGGAAAGACGTGAAGTGAAAGGGAAGGCATGGCTGTAGGAATGATGCAGACACGTTTGCTGAGCGTCAGTGTCCAGTTGTGATGCACTGGGAGAGATCCAGGGGCTGTGATTTGACCTTAGGGGTCACAAGGATTGATCGTCATCAATCATCAGTCATCACAAAGATGATCAGAGGCCTGGAGCACTCTTCCTGTAGGGAAAGGCTGAGAGATTGGTATTACTCAGCCTGGGTAAGAGAAGGCTCTGGAGAGAGCTCAGAGCCCCTGCCAGGGCCTAAAGGGGCTCCAGGAGAGCTGCAGAGGGACTGGGGACAAGGGCTGGAGGGACAGGACACAGGGAATGGCTTCCCACTGCCAGAGGGCAGGGCTGGATGGGATATTGGGCAGGAATTGTTCCCTGGGAGGGTGGGCAGGCCCTGGCACAGGGTGCCCAGAGCAGCTGTGGCTGCCCCTGGATCCCTGGCAGTGCCCAAGGCCAGGCTGGACACTGGGGCTGGGAGCAGCCTGGGACAGTGGGAGGTGTCCCTGCCATGGCAGGGGTGGCACTGGATGGGCTTTAGGGTCCCTCCAACCTAAACCATTCCGTGATTTTTTATCCGATCAGAGTTTCCAGGTTGAACTTATTGGGACTTGGACACCTCAGGCATTGAAATTCTTCAGCAAACTCTTCCCTGTTCCCGTTGGCTGGAGCACGAGGCTGGTTTTATCCTGCTCCCTTTGCAAATGTCAGCCCATGTGCACAGGAATTTCACAGCCAGTTGGTGCCTTGCAAGCCCAGATCACTTTAATGCTAACAAGGAATCAATTTGTTTTGAATGTGCAAAGATTTTATGCCACTAAGAGAGAAGGATTTTTAATATGGATATCATAAGCCTTATGCTATGTCCATGGTTTGAATAATCCATGGATTTCTCATTGCCCTGCCTCAGAAAAGGTGCTGGAGTAAAGGAAAAGCTGCTGAGAAGGGCAGCCAGGGTGCCCAGAGGGCTGGGGTGGGGAAGGACCCTCAGAGAGGTTTTACACTTTTGGAGACCTTTCTGCCAGAGGTGCCCAGGGCAGGGCAGGGGCGCGCTGAGGAATTGGTCACATTTTCACCCTGGTGGCACTCAGGGAACAGGTGAGGCGGGAACCTCACCACACATCCATTGCTTGTGCAGGGCTTTGCCCCAGGATGCTGTGGGCGCCAAAGGACAGAGTGAGTTTGAAGAGAGGAAAGGCAGAGTGGCTGTCTGGGATCCATTGTGGCCGGGGAGCGGGTGCTGCATGTGAATAATCCCAGATCTGGAGGTCTCCAAGTGCTGCCTGTTCGCTCTGGCACAGCGGCAGGGCAGGGCTGTCGCACTCTGCCCTGTCACCTGCTCGGACCCATGTGGAGCCTCTGCCTGTGCCAGAGCAGGATGAAAGCCCCGTGATCTTTGTAGTGCTTCAATATTCCAGGGCTTGCACAAAAAAAGAATTTTAAAAGGGCTCACAGGAGCAGCCAAGACCCAGATTCTGAGCTGCTTGGGTGCTGCAGAAACAGGGATTTAACTTTTAGAAGCTGCAGATTTTGTCCTGGCTCTCGTCTGTCTTTTTTTTTTTTTTTTAAATGGTTTTCTAAAATTACCAAAAAGCACCCACAGATGGTGGATTTCTGATTGGTTTATTGTGTGTGAGTGTGAAAATGCACAGCACGTTGGTGCTCCCTGCTCGGTCTCCAGAGACACACAGACCCTGCAGCTGATTGGTGAAATGAATATCACAGAACTGTTGGATGGGTTGGGTGGGAAGAGACCTCAAAACTCACCCAGTGCCACCCCTGCCATGGGCAGGGACACCTCCCACTGTCCCAGGCTGCTCCAGGCCCCAATGTCCAGCCTGGCCTTGGGCACTGCCAGGGATCCAGGGGCAGCCACAGCTGCTCTGTGCCAGTCACAGGGGCCACGTGGCAAACAGAAATACCCTAAATCATTGCAGGTGTTCTGAAACGGCCGGAATTCTTTTTGAGTGGAAGATCCCAAATAACATTATTGACTTTCCCAGTTCTCCGTGCCCTGCTCTCTCGGCTGGGAGCTTTGCTGGGAGTGGGATGAGAACAGGAGCTCTCCTTCCCCGAGCTTGCTCTGAGCCAGGGCCTGGCTGTCACCTCCCAAGGATGTTTCTGTGCTCAGGACACCTGATGTCACCGGTCCACAAATGCAGGGTGGTGACAAATCTGTCCCAGCTTTCCATCCCCTCTGTGTGTGTGCTGGGGTCGGAGTGGCTCTGGCTGGACTTCGTGGCACCTTCAGCGAGATGCTGTCCCCACTGTCCTGCTGTCCCCGCTGTCCTGCTGTCCTGGTTTGGGCTGGGATAGGATCCCTTCCTTCCTGGAGCTGGTGCAGGGCAGTGTTCGGGATTCTGTGTGAGGATAACGTTGAGAACACACTGAGGCTGTGGCTGG
The DNA here is from genome assembly GCA_013389985.1 of Dryoscopus gambensis. Lineage (NCBI taxonomy): Eukaryota > Metazoa > Chordata > Aves > Passeriformes > Malaconotidae > Dryoscopus > Dryoscopus gambensis. Next base: position 91,183 of record WEIT01031829.1, on the reverse strand, counting down.
TGCCAAACTGTGCTCACTCCAAATCCAGGAGTTCTCAGGATCCCAGGCTCTGCCCTTGAGCTGGGATGGAATGTGGCCAGGAGAGCTGACCCGCACTGGCCACAGGGATGGATGTTCCACACCACAGGAGGTCCTGCCCGGTGTACGGAGCAGGGGAGGGCTGCAGTCACCATCCCTGCACCTGCAGATGTGGCGATGGAGGGACAGGGTTCAGTGGTGGCCTGGGCAAGGTCTGGTTAATGAGGTCAGTGCTTGGACTCGATGGCCTTGGAGGTCTTTTCCAACCTTAACTCTGTGACTGTTCAATGCCTGAAGGGGCTCCAGGAGAGCTGCAGAGGGACTGGGGACAGGGGCTGGAGGGACAGGACACAGGGAATGGCTTCCCACTGCCAGAGGGCAGGGATGGATGGGATCTTGGGCAGGAATTGTTCCCTGGGAGGGGGGGCAGGCCCTGGCACAGGGTGCCCAGAGCAGCTGTGGCTGCCCCTGGATCCCTGGCAGTGCCCAAGGCCCGACTGGACATTGGGGCTTGGAGCAGCCTGGGACAGTGGGAGGTGTCCCTGCCATGGCAGGGGTGGCACTGAATGATCTGTAGGGGCCCTTCCCGCCCAAACCATTCCAGGATTCTGTGGTTCTGTGACTTCTCATGTGTGTCCTTGGCAGGGAGAAGCACAGAGCTCATGTGCAGGGTCCAGAGATGTCCTGGGGCCTCTGGCATCACATCCACACCTATCCCAGACACCATCTCAAGGAGCTTTTTATTCTACTGCTGTTGGAGCTTCCTTATATTGGCATCCTGCTGCTGCCCCTCAAGCACCTGAGGGCCTGCTGAGGAAATGCTCTTCAGGCGATTTGAGAAGGGATCTCTAGGATAGGAAAATGAGACCCTCAAATGCTGGTTTTCTGCCTGTTTGCCTCTTCTTGCAAGAGGCAGTTGAACTGCAGTGGGAAGAAGGTGTTGCAGCACTTTGCAGCTCCCACACTTCACCGGGCCCTCGGTGTCTCCACTCATTTGAGCTCATTTTTCTCCTCCTTCCCTTTCCGTGGAAACCTTTTCACTCCTTCACAAAGAACCTGCAATAAGAGCATTTCCGAAATCATTGTTTATTCATTTTATGGCAGCCTTGGAATGCAAATTAAGTCACAACAAATGAGCACACAGGTGGGTGCTTTGTTCCCACACAATTCCTGAATTACGTTCCTGGAACCTTTATTTTTCATGGTTTCCTTGCAACTCTCTGATGGTGCCTGGGAGCTCTGTACTTCACTACTTACCGTGAATTTCCTTCCATCAGTTCCTCAGTTCCTCCAGCAGGAATGGGAGTTGTCCCCCTGACCCAGACATGCCACAGTTAGAGCAGGAAGACAATGAAGTCATGGATGGGTTTGGGAGGGAAAGGACCTGAAAGCCCATCCCAGTGCCACCCCTGCCATGGCAGGGACACCTCCCACTGTCCCAGGTTGCTCCAAGCCCCAATGTCCAGCCTGGCCTTGGGCACTGCCAGGGATCCAGGGGCAGCCACAGCTGCTCTGGGCACCCTGTGCCAGGGCCTGCCCACCCTCCCAGGGAACAATTCCTTCCCAACATCCCATCCAGCCCTGCCCTCTGGCAGTGGGAAGCCATTCCCTGTGTCCTGTCCCTCCAGCCCTTGTCCCCAGTCCCTCTGCAGCTCTCCTGGAGCCCCTTCAGGCCCTGCAAGGGGCTCTGAGCTCTCCCTGGAGCCTTCTCCTCTCCAGGTGAGCACCCCCAGCTCTCCCAGCCTGGCTCCAGAGCAGAGGGGCTCCAGCCTTGGGAGCATGAGGATGTCCTGCTGATCTCTCCCAGGTTTCTGATTTGACACCTCCAGGATCCTGGAGTGGCCCAGGACGAGGTAACCACTCTGCCACAGCCAGGGGGATCTGTTATTGGCACCCACAGGTTCGGGATATCTGTGCGAGCCGCCTCAGTGAGTTCTTGGTCTGGACGTCCCCTCCTTAAGCCCAGGCCCAGCAAAGCCAGGTGTGGGTGCTGTGCCTTCCCTTCACCTCCCTGGTCTCCCGTGAGCGCCTCATACGAGCCCAGCTGGCTTCTCTTCCTCTTCTCCTTGTTCCCACACACAAACGCTTCCTTCAGGGCTTCCCGAGGGATCCGTTCCCCGTGGGCATGGCACTCCCTGATGCCAGTGTCTGTTCTCCAGCCCAGCTCTGCCACCGTGGTGCCCATGGCCCACTCTGGGTTTGCAGGTGTGTGAGGAGGTGCTCCCCTTGATGCCCTGGGGCTACCTAAAAACTGAGGCCAGACAAAATTAAGAGAATAAAACGCAGTGATATTTACTGAAGAGCCTTCAGGTACAGTAGGGCAGTCAACAGGCCTCAGAGAGGCTACACCCAAAAATGGACGACTGGGTCACAGGTTTTCATACTTTCATGAGTGTGGTCTATTTGCATATCAGGGCTTAATCCTCCAATTACAGCTTCAGGTATGAAGTAATTCACCCCAAGTTTGCTCCCCCAGCTCACTGTTGTTAACATTTCTCGGGGCCTGAGACAGTGAGATGTCCTTGATTCCCAGGCCTGGAGAGGAATTGTTTTGTCTGACCAAAACGGGAGCACAGCAGCCAACAGGCTGTGTGGGGTTCAGAGTTACACACTAAAGAATTGCAGGATATGAAAAATACAAAAGCTAAAATCCTAAGGCATCACCCTGCTCTGTCTTGCAGAGCTCTGTCTTGCAGAGGCCCAGCCTGGCATTCTCCAGAGCAAAGACTCAAACAGCAGCATCAAAATGAAGCAAGAAAAACCTGTGTTTGAAGCACCAAAACTTTGCTGCCTTCTGGGTTTCCCTCCTCTGGCAGCTGCAGCACGAACGAGATCATCAAGATTTAATTCAGCCTGTGGCTTGAACATGATCTCTGTACTTGTCCTGCAGCCCTTTCCCTTCTCCATCTGCCTCCCTGCCTGCATCTCAGCACGGATCAGATCCCAGCTAGCTGGATGGGATGGAGCTGTTATCCAGCCAGGAGCCACATCTTGCGAACTTTCATTGCTTGAACTGTTTTTATTGCTCAGGTGTTGTGGAGAAGGAGCAGCTGTGATGTCCCCTGCCCCAGCCCCACTGTGCCCTGCCACCCCTGGGCACCCAGCCCTTCCCTGGGTGCTGGGTTTGCAGTGTGGGATGAGGTGTCCAGAACAAGAGCTCTGAGCACGTCCCTGTGCCCTTGCTCCAGCTGGGATAACATTTTGTCCCTCCCCCGTGCTTGCACTGAACCCAGAGGCATTCCTGCACCTGGAGAGGGGCTGTGGCACCCCCAGCACTTCCTGCAGCTCCGGAGCATTCCCGGATCAGCCGGGCTGGGGCTGGGCCTGGGGCTGCCACCCCGCGCTGCTCTCAGGGACAAAACCTCTGCAGGTAGAGATTTATCCCTTCCCCTTGCTCCTGAACAAAACCCTTTTGGGCTGCCTGAAGGCTCACCTGCCAAGTAAATCATATAACCATGGAATCTCCTGAGCTGGAAGGGACCCCCCAGGATCACCCAGTCCAGCTCCTGGCCCTGCACAGACACTCCAACAATCCCACCCTGGACTTCCATGTCCCACCTCGGAGTCCCTCTCTGGCAGTGCTGGCACTGTGTGTGCAAGGAAGTGGCTTTCCAGTGCCTGGAGGAGATGGCAAGAAAGATGGAGGGAGACAATTTAAAGGGCCTGGAGTGCCAGGACAAGGGGTAAGGGATTCACACTGATAAAGAGTAGGGTTAGGTGGGATATTGGGAAGGAATTGTTCCCTGGGAGGGTGGGCAGGCCCTGGCCCAGGGTGCCCAGAGCAGCTGTGGCTGCCCCTGGATCCCTGGCAGTGCCCAAGGCCAGGCTGGACATTGGGGCTGGGAGCAGCCTGGGACAGTGGGAGGTGTCCCTGCCCATGGCAGGGGTGGCACTGGGTGGGCTTTCAGGTCTCTTCCCACCCAAACTACTCCATGATCCTGTGATGATTCCATGACCTGACCCTGTGGGTGGTGGGGCAGCCCTGGCAGCAGGGACAGAGCTCCCTGGGGCACTGCGGGAGCCAAGGGCATGCATTTCCTCTGTGCTGGTGGATCCCAGCGTGGAGAAGGCGCTGTCCCTGTGTCCAGGCAGCCAAACCCACCCTGCTGGCCCTGTCCCACGTCCTTGGATGTGCTGGGCCCCGAGCAGGGCAGGGCATCGCGTGGCACCGGCTCCCGGGAGAGCAGCCTCAATTCCAGGCGAATATTAATCCTAACAGGAGGAGGCAGAACCATTGTTTACCCTGCTTTTGTTAATCAGTTTGTTTCTCGTCGTGATCCCAAAATGAAATTAAAAGGCTCTGTTTACATTGCTGAATTATCATCTGCTCCAGCAGGTAAAGCACTTTGGTGGAGAATTAATGGAGCCGCGGACAGATTTGTGTCAAAAATATGTGCATATTTTCCCAGCGAAGGATTTGTTTAACTGAGCTGGAATCTCATGGCTTTGTGTTTAAATAAAACATCAGCCACCAGCCACCCACACAAGCTGCTGGAGGCTGTGGCCCTGGAACGAGTTCACCTTTAAAACAGCTGAGCTGGAGGCTTTTCTCCTGCTGCGTTCCGAGGTGACGCTCCAGGAGCAAAGGCACCCTTGGAGTGCAGCTGAAGGATTTGTAATCTTCTTGAAGGAAAGATCCAATCCTGATGACAAGGAAAGACGAGGGAGTGTGCACAGGGCTCATTCTGAAGCTCTTGTGCTGAATTGTGCTGGGGGCAGGGTGGGTATTTCTGTCAAATTCTCTCCTCTTGTCCCGCAGCACAACCCAGCACAGGGCTGGGCCCTTGCACCTGCCTCAGAAGGCTGAAAAGAATCCAATTCTGCTCATTTTTGCTCCAGCAGCACTAAATTTATAACCCAGCACCAGGAAGACAAGATCTAAAAACCAATTTAGCAAAAAATAGCCTTTGCAACTAAAAATTAATGCTTGGAAAGGCCTAAATGAAGCTTGAAAATAGCTTTTTTTCCTCTCCAGCCGATGATTCACGTGCCTATTTGCAAACAATTCAAACGCAGTAAATTGAGAGGAAATATAAATCAGGTTCCTAAGTGAAGCTGCATAAATCCAATAAGTGATTGACGAGAGGATCCTGTTTTGAGGCGCCGCTGTCTGTCTCCAGTGCTGAGGCACAAAATAACGGGGCCTCCTCCTCTTTGGCCATGCCCCTGGAGCAGGGGGCACCGAGCTCTGATCCCCGCCGGGGGCAGCTGCAGCTCTCTCTGAGCTCCGGGCCAGGCTGCCCGGGCGGAGCTGCAGAACAGGGCTGTGCTCCCCCGGGGCCTGGCACGGATCCCTGCGGGGAGGAGGAGCAGGGAACAGGCAGCATTGCCAGAGCTGCCAGAGCAGCCCTGCAGGGGCTTCAGGGCCCCCAAGAAATGTGGGCACTGACTTGTGTCAAGGGCACAGAGTGACAGAACAGGGGGGAATGGCTGTAACTGGGATGGAGTAGATTTAGATGGGATATTGGGAAGGAATTGTTCCCTGGGAGGGTGGGCAGGCCCTGGCACAGGGTGCCCAGAGCAGCTGTGGCTGCCCCTGGATCCCTGGCAGTGCCCAAGGCCAGGCTGGACATTGGGGCTGGGAGCAGCCTGGGACAGTAGGCGGTGTCCCTGCCCATGGTGGGGGTGGCACTGGATGAGCAGTAGGGTCCCTTCCCACCCAACCCATTCCATGGTTCTGTGTTTCCATGGAGCCGATGCTGCAGTGGGTCAGGAGCCGCTCTGGTTCCAGGGAGAGGAGCAGCCCTGTCCTGCAGGGCACCAACGCTGGCTCTGCAGTAGGACCGTGCTGTGTCCCTCCACTCTCATGGCAGGTCTGGGGCTGGAGAGCCCTGGGGAGAAGCTCTGGTCGCTCTGTGCTCTCAGGGACACAGGGCTGTGTGTCCTGCTGGCACTGGGGAGCTCTCAGCTCCCTGCCAAGGGCAGCAGGCAGGCTGGCTGGAGCTGATGCATTCCCAGAGCTGATGGCTGTGGCAGATGAACGGCAGTGCAGAGATCTGAAGACACTCCCAAAAATCCATCCAGGAATTGCCCCAGTCCTGTCAAGGCTCCTGCAGTGTGTCCTGGGGCTGGTGGCACGGTGTGGTGTCTGAGCCTCTGCTTGGGGGTCAGGGTATAACCAATGTCCGGCTCTCGTGGTACATCTGAGGGCACTGGGAATAACCAGGGCACGGCAGCCGGTCACCAGGGAGGGGCTGTGGCCTGATCACCTTTCTCACATGAAGTTCTTGGTCCAGAATCCCAGGATCGCTGAGGCTGGAAAAGCCCTCCCAGCCCATCCTGTCCCAGCTGTGCCCGATGCCCACCTTGTCCCCAGCCCAGAGCCCTGAGTGCCACCTCCAGGCCTTCCTTGGACACCTCCAGGGATGGGCACTCCAAACCTCCCTGGGCAGCCCCTGCCAAGGCCTGAGCACCCTTTCCATGCAGAAATGTTCCCAATATCCACCCTGCCCCTCCCCTGGCCCAGCCCGAGGCCGTTCCCTCTCCTCCTGTCCCTGTTCCCTGCCAGCAGAGCCCGACCCCCCCGGCTGCCCCCTCCTGTCAGGGACTTGTGCAGAGCCACAAGGGCCCCCCTGAGCCTCCTTTGCTCCAGGCTCAGCCCCTTTCCCAGCTCCCTCAGCCGCTCCTGGGGCTCCAGCCCCTTCCCAGCCCCGTTCCCTGCCCTGGACACGCTCCAGCCCCTCATGGTCCTTCCTGAGCTGAGGGTCTCAGAACTGTCCCAGCCGTGGGGGGCCTCAGCAGTGCCTCAAGATCTCCATTCCCCGCTCTCTGCATGACAGCAGCTCCAGTGACCGCGCCGGGAGCGCTGCGATGTTGGTGCTCCCGCCCGGCTCCGTCCCTGGCCGGAGCTCCTGAGGGAGGGGCCGGGCAGCCGGCAGACCCCGCTCCTCCAGAGCTCCAAATCCCGTCCCAAACCCCATCCCGTGAGCTGGTGCCGGCTGAGCCCAGCCTGCGGGGCGCGGTGAGGGGTCGCCACCGCAGCAGCAGCTGTGGGAAAAGCCCTCAGGGCAGAGTGCCTGGGCAGCGGAGATCCCAGCTGCCAGCACCGAGCTGATCCCGGAGCATCCCCCGGGCCCTGCGGCGCCCTGGGAGCCCTTCCTGCTGGGACTGACCATTTCCAGAGGCACTGGCCGAGCGGGGTGTGTCACACGCTGCTGCGGCCCTCAGGGCACGTCAGGAGCAGCTTTTCCCATCCCCGCAGAGACGGGAGCGTCGGGAACAGGACCAGCCTCAGGGGAGTCGCTCTGCAGCCGCGTGGAGCACGATGATTTTGGGGTGCCTCCTTTTCCATGTGTCCCAGAGCCCTCTAAGGAACAGTGGGGACCATGAGGGGCAGGGCTGTGCCCCACCAGTCCAGAGCACATCTCCCTGAACAGACCTTTCCTCTCCCTGCCCTCACCCTGCCCCACCAGCAGCATCCCACAGATGTGAGGGAAGAGGATGATTTGCTTAAGGAGGCGTCAGTGCAGCCAGCAATGCAATGCCAAGGTGCTGGGAAGAACCTGAACAAAATCCAGAGCCTTGGGATGGGGAGGTTCAGCCACTTTTTCAGCACGTGACAGGCCAAGGCAGCTGCCACCAGCCCCTGCTCCCAGCCTGGCATAAATCAGCAGCAGAGGAACACGGTGGCTTGTCTCCACTCCAGGTTGTCCCTCTTTGGAGCTGGCACTGACACGGTTTTCATGAAAAATTTATTTTGCAAGAAAATGGATTTTCAATCAAAGCAGGCATTTCTGCATGAAATATTGTTTGCATTGACATTTCCCCATTTTTTTTCAATGATACACTTCCCTTCCTTCCTTCTCCCACTTTCTTCCAAAGAGAAAAGCCCAAAAATAATTCAGAGGCAGTGTTAATTTTTCAGTGAAAGCGTCTGGCTTTGGGTAACAGAAGACTGCATATTTTGAGAGCAAATCAAATATTTTCCCTCCCAACTGAGGAAAAGTCAGTTTTCAGAAATGAAACCATCAAGGGGTAATGGAGTGGGGGTATCGGACCGAGCTGGGGAGGGGTTTGCAGAGAGGGTGGGGGTGCTGTGTCCCGCAGCCCCTCAGCCCTGCAGCGCTGAGCACGGGGAGGGGACAGCAGCGTCCCTGCCCTCAGCTCCACGCTCCTCCTCATGACCCAGAGCCCACGATGCCTTCCCTGTGCCGGGATTCCCTGTGCCCATCTCCTGCTCTCTGCCCAGGCCTTGGTTTGATCCTAATGAGGGCGGATGAGGCACCTAATTAAGGCACCTAATTAATCCGCTCTGGTGGCAGATGGTGTTGGGCACTGTCTGGGTCCCAGGGGACCCTGGCTCCAGACCGGAGCACATTCCCACAGGCCCCACGTGGGCCGGCTGCTGCTGGGGCCGTGCCAGCCCCGGGTGCCCCGGATTCGGCTTCCTCCGCCCTATTTCCGCCTGGCCCATCGAGGTGCCGGGGCAGGCTCAGCTTTCCACAAGTATTCCACAGGCAAAGGCTTTGCTTCTCCAAGCCATGGTGGATCATCCCTGGATGTGCCTGGGAACACGAGAGCATCACCTGCGGGCTCTCCATCCTATGGGTGCGGGGCTGCACTGGTGCAGGGCTCAGGGCCAGCGTGGGCCACTCCAAGGGCACTTGGAATGTTCAGCTGGAGCAGGGGACACTGAGCTCAGACCTCCCCAGGGGCTGCAGCTCCTCCCGAGGGCAGCTCCGGTCTCTGCTCCCTGGGCCAGGGACAGCACCCAGGGAGCGGCCGGAGCTGGGCCAGGGCAGGCTCAGGCTGAGATCAGGGAAAGGTTCTTCCCCCAGAGGGTGCTGGCACTGCCCAGGCTCCCCAGGGAATGGGCACGGCCCCGAGGCTGCCAGAGCTCCAGGGGCGTTTGGGCAGCGCTGCCAGGGGTGCCCAGGGTGGGGCTCTTGGGGTGTCTGGGCAGGGGAGGGGCTGGGCTGGATGGTCCTGGTGAGTCCCTCTCAAGTCAGGACATTCTGTCATTCCATGAACTCATAACCCGTGATCCCACAGCAGCCCTGAGCTGTTCATCCCCTCTCCCTGAGCTGGCGGGGAGCAGAGGTGCTGGAGCCAGGGAGGCTCTGAGGCCGTGGCTGCGCAGGGCAGGTGGAGCAGTCGGGGCACTGCCCCCTGTTCCTGCACGGGGGATGCTCCTGGCTGCCCTTCCCGGGAGCAGAGCCAGCTCCAGAGGGGCCTGGGGGAGGCTCCCCTGCCAGCTGTGGCTGGCAGCTGGCTGGGCACGCGGCCTTGGGAAATTCTTGCTGTTTTCCAGCTCTTGCTCTTTTGCAGGGCTAGCAGAATTTCTCAGTGTAGAGACATTTGTCAATTTGCATAATTAAAGCACTGCAAACTCATCCAGATTCACAGATCCCTGCGCTGGCTCCCTGGAGACTCCCCACTTCTCTCCCATGAATTATTTATCGGCGGTGCTGGCTCGAACAGGGCCCTTTGTCTGCGCCGCTCGCTCCAATTTCGGCGCTCCCGGGGGGAGATGGGGCCGCTCCTCCGAGACAGAGCTGGGGACAGGAGCAGCTCCTGGTCCCACCGCCCCACCCGTCCCAGTCGGCCAGGTGGGAACAGCGGGAATTCCTGGAAGCCGTGGGGCTGCCGGTGGAGAGGGAGCTGAAGGTGTTGGGTCCAAGGCTGGATCTGATGATCCGGGAGCTCTTTTCCAGCTGTAGGGATGCTGTAAGTGAGGTTCCTGTGGGGATGGAGGTGCCTGGAGCAGGGCAGCCCCAGGGCTGCATCAGCTCAGGGTGCCTGGCACCTCTGTCCCCGTGTCCCACCCAATCCCTGCACGGCCCCGAGGGCCGGGAACGTCCCTCCACATCCCCTGTGCTGGCACTGCTGGGGCACCTCCAGTGCTGGGGCAGCTCTGGGCCCCTCCTGACAGGAGAGCCCTGGAGGGGCTGGAGCGTGTCCAGGGCAGGGAACGGAGCTGGGAAGGGGCTGGAGCCCCAGGAGCGGCTGAGGGAGCTGGGAAAGGGGCTCAGCCTGGAGCAAAGGAGGCTCAGGGGGGCCCTGGGGGCTCTGCACAAGTCCCTGACAGGAGGGGGCAGCCGGGGGGGTCGGGCTCTGCTCGCAGGGAACAGGGACAGGAGGAGAGGGAACGGCCTCGGGCTGGGCCAGGGGAGGGGCAGGGTTGGATATTGGGAAATTCCTTCATGGAAAGGGTGGCCAGGCCCAGGGCAGTGCTGGAGTCCCCATCCCTGCAGGGATTTAACAGCCCCTTTAACAAGGATGTGGCACCTGGGACGTGGGTCAGTGGTGGCCTTGGCAGTGTGATGCTGACAGTTGGCCTCAATGGCCTTAGAGAGCTTTTCCAAACTTAAAGACCCTGTGATTCCATGATTCCAGGGAGGAAAGGGACAGTCTGGGTGGTCACTCTGCAGCCAGGCACCCCTGTGTGCTCCGCTTCTCAGGGGCTGCTTTGCCTCTGGTGAGAGCACCCAGTGACGATTTTCTCTGGCCAGAAACCACAACTCTCTCGGTCAGGCACAGGAGAAAATGGAGATAACACGAGGGAAAAGCCAGAGGGAGGGAGAAAGGCAGGAGCAAGTGGTGAGTACACAGAAACCGCGCCTGTGTTTGCAGGCTCTCCCTGCTGGAGTAGAGTGTGTGCTTGCAAATCCCACAGCAGAGGAATACAAATATTTGTGCTGTGGAAACACCTCCCATGAAGTCCTGGAGCTCCCCTGCTCAATTCCTTTTAGCCTTTCACAGGCCTGTTGTGCTTCCCAGGCTGTAGGACATGGAGCTGCTTTTGCAGGGACAGGAAAAGGGGGAAATGGTTTTGAATTGAAATAGGAGAGATTTAGATCAGATGTTAAGAAGGAATTGTTCCCTGGGAGGGTGGGCAGGCCCTGGCACAGGGTGCCCAGAGCAGCTGTGGCTGCCCCTGGATCCCTGGCAGTGCCCAAGGCCAGGCTGGAGAGGGCTGGGAGCAGCCTGGGACAGTGGGAGGTGTCCCTGCCCATGGCAGGGGGGGCACTGGGTGGGCTTTAAGGTCTTTTCCAACCCAGGCCATTCCATGATTTCTCTGGTTCCCTGGATCTCTCAGCGGTGTCTGCAAAGCAGAGTGGGACTGAAGCAAGAGTGGAATCAGAATGTAGAGGGGCCAGGGCTCAGTAATTCCGGGTAAATCTGGGGGGCAGCTGCTGAGTGCAGCTTTGCTGGGCAGTGGTGCAGCTCCTGGGATGGCGCTGGGACACGGAGTGCTCCAGGGACACCGGAGTGGCACTCTCCAGCCCCATAGCCCAGACTGCCCTGTCACCCTGGGGCTGTGCCTGCTGAGGGAGCTGGCAGCTTCAAACTCAGCCCTAAAAGGTTGCGATGTGCCCAAATTCCAGATGCCTGTGCAGTTCTCATTCCCCCCCTGCCCAGGAATATGGATCCAATCACACAGGCACTTGCTGTGTGAGCTCCTGGGGCTGTGCCAGCCCGGGGCTGCCACGGGCAGCAATGCCCCTGGATCCCTGGCAGTGCCCAGGGCCAGGTTGGATGGGGCTTGGAGCAACCCGGGACAGTGGGAGGTGTCCCTGCCATGGCAGGGAGGTGAAATGAGATGAGCTTTAAGGTCCCTTCCCACCCAAACCAGTCTGGACTTCATTGGCTGAACTGGGAGCACTGGGAGTTGGCACTGGCTGGGAAATTCATGGTGGGTTTTTTGTCATGAGCCCTTGTGACCGTGGCCGCGGGGCTGTGGGGGCTCCTGGGAGTGCTGGTGGAGGTTCCCCTGGATGTAGAGCCGAAGGCTGGGCTCTCAGAGGCTGGAATGTTTATTTTGGCGAGCCCAGCGCTGCTGTGCTCATCACAAGGTGCGATCACGCCTGCAGAGAGAGGCCCCCAAGAATAATTTTCAGCTCCCATCCCCTTGGTTGCAGGAGACAAGGCGAGAAATGGTACAAGGCAGTTGGGGGCTATTGTGAAAAGCCTCTGCAAAGGATTTCTCACAGTGTGGTGGAAGCTGGAATATTCATCTGGGCTCCTTTGGTTCTTTATTTTTGTTTATTTATTTATTTATTTATTTATTTATTTGGTTTTCACGGAGCCTGCTGTTGCTGATGTATTATTTATACAGGAGGAAATTAGACTCTGAGGACTCAAGTATTCTTCAAATAAGCTTCCTAATTCTGTCAATTAAGAATGCACAGGCTGCTGGGGCTCTGGCAGGGGATGAGCCGTGCAGGACTGAAAGCTGCCCCTGGTCATTGCTCTGATGTGCTGCTGCAGAGATTTTCAGCTGGAGGAAAAATCTCTTGGTCCCAAAATCAAAGGTGTGAGATGCTGGGAGCGTTGTATGGAGCGGCTCCGGCTGATTCCAGGGGGACAGCCCAGCTGCCTGTGCTCCGGCAGGGGAATGCCGAAGTGCTGAGTGTGTGGTGGCTCCTTGTTCTGCTCCGCAGTCAAACCTGGGGCTCTTCCTCGCTGGTGACAAATGGCTGCCAGGGCTGGGAGCCCGGCAGGGATGAGTTCGGGGTCATTTACTCCCTAATTAATGCAGTAATTCTTCGTGTGCTCCTGGTGTAGCTCTAGAGCAAATTAGTTGATGTCTAATTAATACATAAAAGAGCATCTTTCCTCCTTCACTGCCTTTCTTTAACCGACCCTTTGGAAATGAGTTTGGAATTCTCCTTCTGCACCAGGGCTGGGGGTCTGTTCCCAGCACAGGGCTGCAGGATGGGCTGTTCCCACCTCCCACGGGAAGGGGAATTCATGGGGCAGAGGGAGCAGGAGGAGCCGGTGTCCAGCATCCAGCCGGGAGGTGGAGTGTTCCCTTCCACCTGCAGAATGCTCAGCCCGGGGCTGCGCCCGACCACCCCAGAGCCAGGGAAAAGCCCCGGGGCAGCTGGGGCTGAGGGAATTCTTGCCAGCACATTCCCAGCGTTCTGGTGCATTCCTGCATGAGAATCCAGCAGGGGAGGAGCTGGATGCTTGTCCTGCCCTCGGGTAGCTGTGAGAAAGGTGAGACCTCTCAGAGGTCGCCCGTGTCCCCTCCTGCCTCTCCTGGCCCGGGCCGTGTCCCTGCTGCCGCAAGCGCTCCCCGGGCTCTGGCTGAGGGAAGGAGCTTTACGGCTGCAGCACAGTTTTTCTTTTTTATCATGGCCGTGGATTTAATGTCCGCTGCAAAGGCAGATCTCTGCACCTGGAGCGGGGCTGGCGGCCCCTCTGCCTGCTCTGCTCAGGAGCCCGCTCAGGAGGACACAGGACAGGACTGTCACAGCTGCCCTGGGGCAGGGCTGGCTGGGCGAGCCCTCTGCTCCTGGGGGACAAGTGCTTCATGCCAAGGAGCAGTGCAGGAGGGGATGAGGATGGATTCTCGTGTGCCCCTGGGAATGTGGAACCACCCCTGTGCAGGCACAGACGTCCCCACCACCCGCCAGCCCTTCCCAGTCCCCAAAGCCTCGCAGGGGACACCTGCGGCTGCCTGGCACGCAGCCTGTGCCGAGTGAGCCGGGGATCCCCGGCCACGGGGGAGCAGAGAAATAATTCCCGTAAAGGGTCCTGTGACCCTTTGTGGCCTTGGGACTGGATCCCTCTCCCTCTCCTCTGTCAGCTAAACAAGTGTCCGCTCCCAGCCCTCTGCAGCCCCTCCTTGAGGAAAACTGGAGCTGCTGGGAGCAGGGCTGTGGTTCTGGGAGCGGGGATGTGGTTCTAGGAGCAGGGATGTGGTTCCGGGAGCAGGGCTGTGGTTCCAGGAGCAGGGCTGTGGTTCTGGGAGCAGGGATGTGGTTCCGGGAGCAGGGCTGTGGTTCCAGGAGCAGGGCTGTGGTTCTGGGAGCAGGGCTGTGGTTCCGGGAGCAGGGGTGTGGTTCTGGGAGCAGGGATGTGGTTCCGGGAGCAGGGCTGTGGTTCTGGGAGCCGTTTGTGATCCTGATGGCAGAGGGGAGAGGTGAGATAACGCAGAACCACAGCTGACCAGCCCCACTGCACTGGTGAGCCGCAGGGGACGCCAGGAGCCGCACGGCCAGCTCCCAGTGAGGTGGGTGTGGGAAGTGTCCTCTCCCGTTTTCCATGGAGCCGGAGCCAAGCCCATGGGCGTGTCCCTGTGCAGGCAGCTGGGCACGAGCAGCAGAGGTGCTGGAGGGTGGCAGTGACCCCGCAGTGCTGGGGGGAGCACGGTGTGGCCCCCGTGCTGCTTTCCCGGCTGCTGTGGGAGGGGGAACACCCTGGGTGCAGCCTCAGCGTCCCGGGAGCTGAGGGACGGAGCAGAGCAGAGCCGTGAGGGAGTGTCCCACAACACCTGATCTCACCTTCTGTGGCCCTGGCAATGCCCAGCCCCTCCCCGGGGGCTTCCCAGGGCCTTCATCCCACGTGCCTGGACCTTGTTTTCCCTGCCTCCCACAGGACTCAGCGCTCTTGGCCATCTCCATCTCCCCTCTGTCCTCCCACACCTGCCAGGAGGTCTCCTGGTTCCTTCACCGCCTTTTGCCCTGGGGCAGGTTTCCCTCTGTGCTCCGTGGGGCAGGAGCAGCCCATCCTCCCCCTGGGCACAGCCTCGGATCCTTCGGGAGAGCAACAAATCCATAAACTGGGAGCAAAACTCAGCTCGGAACCGCAAAGGCTTCAACTCCTGGGTGGAGCTGGAGAGAAAAGCTGCCAGCAGGCCCTGGCTCATGGGCTCCTCCTGCTTTGAAGAAGCTCGTGGAATCTAAACCACACGTGGCATCGGAGTTCTCCGTGCCCACCATGCTTGTGGGGGAATAAAGGCTTTTCTCCTCAGCTCTGCTGAGTGCGGGGCTGAGCCTCTCCCTCTGCCAACGCCACCTTTGCTATGGAAACCAGGCCCTGCTCCGACAGCTCCAGCCCTCAGCCAGCCAGGAATCACAGGGAGACAAGGCTCCAGGGTGGGGAACAGTGAGCAGGAGAGAAAGTCTGAGCCTCTGCTGCTCCTTGCTGGGGCACACGTGGGGCAGCTCCTTGGTTTTCTGGCCTTGCTCCCAATTTGGGAGGGCAGGAATGGAGAGGGGGACTAGGCACAGGGAGGGCAGCACAGCAGAAATCTCCCCGCTCTGCTCATTCCTGAACTGATCCTTTGCTCCTCATTATTTCTCTTCTCAGTCTTTTCCAGCCCTTCCAGACAGGGATGCACAGAAATACCCAGCAGTGTTTTAAAGAGGCAGCACACTTCCAGGACTAGGAGATGTGTCGTTAAAGTCTGGATTATTCCTGCTTCTCTGCTTTTGCCAGGAGCGTGGCAGGGACCTGCCCAGCAGCTCGTGGGAATGTCAGAGGCTGTGGCTGAGAAGGAAGAGCTGGCCAGTCCTGGGCATCACTTTCCTGTCGTTCTCAGACACCTCTGCCATGGCAGGAATGTCCTGCAGGACTCAGGAAGGGGGGAACCCGTCGGGGCTTTGCCTGCCCACATTCCCCAGCCTCTGCTCCCGGGGCTGTCCCGAGGGGAGCAGCTCCCTGCGGAGCCAGGAGACAACGGGGAGGAGGCTTTGTAAGACAGGGGGGCAAAACCTCCCCCCTCCCAGGGCCTCGCTGGAGGCTCTTGTAGGGGTGTCACAGCAAAAACAGAGGGATCAACCCCGTGGGGATGTGATCCTCCCATGTCCGTGTCCAGTGATGCTTGTTTGGTCATGCGAAAGTCCCTGCAGGTCACCTTTGCACTCAGTGGAGTCCAGGGCGTGGTGTTTCCTCCTGAACTGCAGTTCCCCAGAGCCTGGAGCCCAGACCAATGCCCTCCCCCAAATCCGAGTGGTGAAATGCAACTACAGGCACCACCTGACCTCTGGCACCTGTGGTGTACAGCAAATCCGGGCTTCAACCGGAGCTGGCCCTTACCAAGGGCGAGAGGAATTTATCCTTCCCGGGGATCAGCTCCAGGACCCTTTCTGGGGAGACCTTGGCTCTCCCATTCTCCAGCCAGTCCCACATTTCAGGCAGGCGAGCCTGAGCTGCCTCTGCAGCTACACCAGCTCTGTAAATCACCTCCCCAGGAGTGCTTAAATCAACCCTAAATGAGCTCTTTTAAGGAAATGCGGGCAATCAGCGCTGAGTTATTACGAGGCACAAGGGCTTTCTTAAAAGCGACGAGCACTTATTGGTCATCGGTGCTCCAGAAGGCACAGCCCTGTAAATCAGAGCCCGCGGGCCGGGCTGAGCCGAGCCTTGAGCTCAGCCTGTGCTGGAGGATTGTCAGCATTGTCCTCCCTCCCTGCTGGCTTTTCAAACTGTGCTCTGTCCTTTCAAACCGTCCTTTGTCCTTCCACACCATCCTGTCCTTCCACACCATCCCCTGTCCTTCCACACCATCCTGCTCAGTGCTCAGGCTCTGGTTCTGACCCCTTCTCCAGCTCTTTCCACTCTGCTTGGAGCCCCCCTGAAATCAGAAAATCATGGGAAATGGTGCCCTGTTCCTGAGGAGAGGGGTGTTGCTGTCTCCAGGGGTGACGTGGTTTGGGAACCTGTCCCTGAGCCTTTCCCCATCCACCCTGTTTGCAAACAGCAGCTGCACACCTCAGGAACAGGGAAGGAGATTCCCAGAGAACACAGTTTGGGATATTTCATATCCCTCCTTCTCCCTGAGGGTTGGGTAGAGTTCCTGTTTTCATCTCCTTTGCCAGAAGAATAAAACAGCTTCACAGAGAAAGGTGTGAGGAGCCCCCGAGTGCGGGAGGTGGCACCTCAAAAACTCTGCTCAGCGCCCCGAGATCAGCGCCAAACCCTGCAGAATGCGGCGAGAGCTGCAGCGGGGCAGTGCCACACATGCCCTGCCTCGGGCCGAGCTCAGGCGGCTCCTGCCCCCTCCCTGCCTCCCCTCTGTGCCTCAGGAGCGCGGCCGGGCTGGAGCAGCCGCTGTTTAACAGGAACAGGGGACACTCCCCGCAGCCTGATCCCGTCATTTCCCCTCGGTGCTGGCCGTGAGTGGCAGCTCTGTAACCTCCCGTGGGTCAGCCTCTGTCAAGGAAACCGCGGGTGATGTTTGGAGTTCCTTCTCGGAGTTCTCCTGCTCTAGAGGCATTTCAGCATTCCCTCTTGTCTGTGATGCCAGGGGAGTGCTGATGAATGTCAGCCCTCCCCCAGGAGATCCTACCTGCAGCCAGGGGTGGGGTTCTGACGGGCTGGGGTGTTTTTGGGGTGCAGAAAGGGGAGCAAGAGCTGGAGTTCAGCAGAGGGAGAGGCTGCAGGAGCAGTGGGAGAGCAGAGCTGAGTGGCGGCTGTTGGGAAGATGCTGTCTTAGGATGGCAAACCCTCGGTGACCTTGCTCTCTCCAGGGCCTGACAACCTTTCACTCAAGTATTTATTACTTTTCCACACCAAATGTGCCCTATTGGGTGCCCAAACCTGGTCATGGTCACCCAAGCAACCCCAGCTGCTCAGCTGCAGGGTGCTGAGCCACACGGCCCTGCTGGATAAGGCACAGCTCCGTTCCTGCTGGGCTCAGGGGACGCGGCACCCGCAGGAGGCAGTGCCAGAGCTCCTGAGGAGTAAAGTCAGCATGAGAAGTGCTGCAATCAGTGAATCTCATCCCTTTCCTCAGCCCTGGGTGAGGGGGTGTCCCCAGGCACAGGGGCCTGCAGGGATGCAGCACCCAGGCTGTTTGGGGGGTTTCTGTCGGGTGTTTGGGGTGCAGGATGTTCATCACAGCTCGGGTTGCAATAAATGATCTTCATCACCTCTGTCAGTGCCACTGGCACCGCCTGCAGCCCCTGGGCTGGGAGAGCTCTGAAAATCATGGAATGGTTTGGGTGGAAAGGGGCCTTAAATCCCATCCAGTGCCACCCCTGCCATGGCAGGGACACCTCCCACTGTCCCAGGCTGCTCCCAGCCCCAATGTCCAGCCTGGCCTTGGGCACTGCCAGGGATCCAGGGGCAGCCACAGCTGCTCTGGGCACCCTGTGCCAGGGCCTGCCCACCCTCCCAGGGAACAATTCCTTCCCAGTATCCCATCCAGCCCTGCCCTCTGGCAGTGGGAAGCCATTCCCTGTGTCCTGTCCCTCCAGCCCTTGTCCCCAGTCCCTCTGCAGCTCTCCTGGAGCCCCTTTAGGCCCTGGCAGGGGCTCTGAGCTCTCCCTGGAGCCTTCTCTTCTCCAGGTGAGCACCCCCAGCTCTCCCAGCCTGGCTCCAGAGCAGAGGGGCTCCAGCCCTTGGAGCATCTCTATGGCCCCCTCTGGACTCTCCAGCAGCTCCAGGTCCTTCTGCTGTTGGACGCAGGGCTGGATGCAGCGCTCCAGGAGAGCAGGGGTCAGCAAGGAGTGAATTCCAAGTAATTCCTGGCAGCCTGAGGGTGACACCTGCCTGTGCTTTGCCGTCAGGCTCAGAGATGGGGGAGCCAAGGCAGAGGCTGAGATCCAGCGGCCCCCCCAAGTGATGGCCAGTTGGGATGGGAGAGGGGAGGGAAGTGGTGCTCTGCAGCCTTTCCTTCCCATCCCAGGTGCATCCAGCCGTGCAGGGATCCCAAGGGAGCACGCAGAGGGCAGCAGGAGCACATGGCGGGGAAGGAGCCCTTTCCCCCCTCCCTTCTCAGCGGAGCATTTTTGGTTTTTAATTCCCAGCTGTGTCATGTCAGATACAGGAACAGTCCTCAGAGCAGGACCCAAAATAAACCTTCTCCGTCTGCTCTCTGTCCTGCTCTCCAGTTCATCTCCTGCCTCATTTTGTGCAAGCTCTGGTTGTATTTGCCATGGCAGAACTGTTTCAATTTCCCGTCCTTCTTGACAAGGTTCGTGACCCAGCCCGTTCACTCCTCTCGAATCCACCTGGATGTGGCTGTGAGCTGGAGAGTTCCAGGCCGGAGTGGCCCCCCTTTCTCTGGAGCCTCCCACCAAGCACTGAGATGCTCAGGGATGCACAGGCACAGCTTTAAGCTTGGGAATTTGCCTGGGAAGCGCAGGTGGACACAGAGTTTCATGGACACCAGGTCTGAGGAGGAGCCTCTCTTCATGCTGTGACGCCCCTGCATCAACACAATCCCCATGAATCGATGCAGGTGCTGTCTTTTGAAAGAAACGTGATTTTTAACCTGCGCGTGGGACCTGAGCTCTGCTCCCAGGATTGACGTGCCTTGGAGAGCACCTGGGGGATGGCTCCCCTCTCTGGGCAGGTGTGGGGCCAGCAGCTGTGAGAGTGTGGCCAGTGTGAGCAGAGCTTCATCCTGCCGGGCTGGGACAGAGCTGCAGCTGATGATCCGAGAGGGGCTTGGTTGCTAAAGGGTCCCCATTTACACCCAGGGGCTTTGCTTTCCACCCTTTGAATTTGCCTTCCTATTTTCCTAGGATCTGTGCCGTGCTGTGCCCACGGACTCACTGCTGCTAGAGGGGTCTAAAATGTTGTGATCTCTTTGGAAGCAAGAATTTCTCAATTGACATCTCCATTTTTGCCTAGGGACAGAGCCCAGCAGCATCTGGGTTTGTTTGTGCTGTGCTGTGCTGCGCTTGGCCGCCATCCCCAGCTCAGCCCTTCCCGAGACCGACTGTCACACCGTGCTGGGGCTGGGGCTGGGGCTGGGCTGGCACCAGCCCTGGGTGTTTCCCGTCAGCCCAGGTTTCTGGAGCTGATGTCAACTTTCCTTGCAGTCTGAAGTTGTTTTCTCTCTCTGTAATGTCAGAGTCGCCGCTGAGGCCGTGCTCTGAAATGTCACATTGTTTGTGCTTCCTCCGGGGGTACCGGGGCAGGATTTCAGCTGAAGGTCAGCTCAGACCATTCCTCTGAAAGGCTGGGCCTCCATGCAGATGTTGGTAATGATCTCAGGCAGAGCTGTGGCCCCGTCCCTCCCGCTGCCTGTCATTCCAGACAGTCCCAGGGACAGGGTGAGGGATGGAAAACTTACCCCGGGCTCCAGCTCCTCGGGTGGTCTCCACACCTCGGGTGGGCGAGGGAAATGCAGAAGAGGCAGAGGTGGGGATGTGCCCTTTCAGCTGATACCCCATGGTGTGGAAAGCTGGGTGGGATCCTCTGCTCCCTCAGAGCCCATTCGAATGTTCCTTAAAGTGCCGCAGGTTCCCAGAGTGTCCCATGTCACAGTCACAGGATCCAGGAAGGGTCAGGGTGGAGGGAGCACAGAGGGTCCCTGGTGCCACCCCCCTGCTCCAGCAGGGCCACCCCAGAGCACGGGGCACAGCAGTGTCCCCACAGCTCTGCAACAGCCCCAGGGAGGAGACCCCAGCCCTCTCTGGGCTCTGCTCAGGGCTGGCACTGCCCAGGGCACGAGTTCTGCCTCCTGTGCAGGGAATTGCCGGGCTCAGCCCCTGCCCGTCCCTCTGGGGCCACTGCTGGGCCCCGGAGCCGAGCCCGGGCCCTGCCCGGAGCCCTCCCTGCAGCCAGGGACACCCAGGGCTGAGGGCCCCTCTCCCTGGGGCTCCTCTCGAGGCTGCCCAGCCCCAGCTCCCTCAGCCCTTCCCGGGCACGGAGATGCTCCAGGCCCTTCCTCAGCCCCGCAGCCTCCAGGAGCTCCACCCCAACCCAGAACTCAGCTGACGCCTCTTGGTCCATCCCTCTTATCCTGGAGGGTTTCTCCTCCCGGGTTAGGGAGTTTATCACAGGCTCGTAAGTCAGAAATGCTGATTTCGTGCCTTTTGTCTTTCATTTCACTCTGGTGCTGAGCTGCTCGTGCTGGGTGAGACCCGATCAGTGGTGGCACAACGTGGATTCACATGAGAGCTCGGCAGCTGACAACCTCTTATTTATATATGGGTTTATTTTTTTAATCAGAGCCCTACACCACTGATTTATTAATTTCTGCACGTCTCGGATGCACCAAGGCTTACAAGCATCTCAACAGAAACCTTTTGTGTCCCTGCTTGCCAGGGCTTTTCAATTCTCTCTTTCTCATTTAGATTTTCTTCTCAGTCTCCTGTAAATGCCACTCAGCCGTGGGCTTTGCTCCTATTGTGATTGTCAGGAATGGCTGAATTCCCACCCCCCAGGCAGGAGGGATCCCTTCCTTCTCCAATTGTGGGTCTGCTCCTCCCAACATCCAGGGATTATTTTGACAGCTTAGAGAAATTGCTTTGATTTTGTGCATTAATGCTGCTCTCAAGCCTTAACACCTTTTTTTTCCCCGAGCTTGCTTTGTTGCCTCGTCTCTGCTCTTCAGGAGCTGTTTTAAGTAGTCAGACTTCCACATTTGCCTTGACTATCTTCTCCCTCTTGTTTGAAGTCCCTGCCTTTAGAAAAGGGTTTAAGTCGTTTAGTCTCTCACTGCTGTGGTTTCAGAGAGCACTTGGACTGCAGCTGGTTTAAGTTGGAGGATTCCAGGGAAGTTCTGACTGGAGAGAGCAGAGCTTGGGACAGACACGCTGCACACATGTCTGCCCCAGTGCATTTTCTCCTGAAACAGTTCTTTTTGTGGAGCACCAAATGTCCTTCCCTTCCTTTCCCTTGGACAGGGATGACAAAAAGGAGGCCAAACAACGCTGACCTGTGGTGCCGTGCTGGTCTGAGGGATGATTTTACAGCCAAATCACAGAATTCCAGAATGGTTTGGGTGGGAAGGGACCTTAGAGATCATGGAATTGCACCCCCTGCCATGGGCAGGACACCTTCCACTGTCCCAGTGTGCTGCAAGCCCCGTCCCACCCAGCCTGGACACGGCCAGTCGCTGTGTCCCAGTGTAACACAGACATTAAGCTGGGGCTGTATTGCCCATAATTTCATGGGTTTTTTTGTTTTCCCAGCTTGTTTGCCCACAATTTCATGGGGTTTTTTGTTTTCCCAGCTCTTTGCAAGCTGCCGGGGGTTGTCCTGGTGTGCCTTTGCCCTGAGTCCCCGTGCTGCTCTCCTACCCGGGGTTCCCGGCACGGCACAGCTCGGTTAGGAGGTCAGATTGAGCTGGAGAGATCACACAGCATTCTTCCCTGCACTCCTTCCACGTCTCCTTGCTGATGAGCCCCAGCAGTCCTGGAAGTGCAGTTCCTCCTCCTCCAGCTCAGTTAATTCACTGTCCCACACCACTTCCTCCTGTATTTCCAGGATTCTCCAGCTCTTTGGACACACGATTAAGACATTTCCACCCGTGCTGCTCCAAGTTGGCCTGTGGATAAAGCTCTTTCTCTCCCTCTTTCTCTGAGCTTCTCAGTGTTTTGGTTAAGGAAGAACATCAGCCCCTACGAGCTGCTGGAACAGGGATCAATAACAATTCGGTTCTTTCTGATCGGCTCCAGGAGCCCCAGGCAAGGAGTAACATTTGGCAATACAAGCTCAGAGCAAAAATTCCCTCCCGAGCCCCCCACCTTCCCTCTCTCATTATCAGGCATCACCTCTCGGCTCCTGGCAGCTCCTCACACGCGACTCTTTCATCTGCGGCTCTCCCCTTCCCGATGAGGTGGAAGGAGGCTCAGTTCCCCCACCAGGAGCACTTCTCCAGCCTAGAACAATCTGCCAGCTCGTGCCACAGCCCTCCCTGTCATTCAGCCATCCCCACTAAAGCTGAAACCTTCCCCAGCTCAGGAGGGGCAGATTTCATTAACCTGCTATTTTCTCCCCTTCTCATTAGATCGGTAATGAGAGTTCTAACGAGGCTGGGTGTGCTGGTGGTCCCGGTGGCCTGTCACAGCACACACTGTCACACACACCTCCTCTCCAGCATCAGCCACCTCACACGGAGTGGGGATCTTCCGGGCACAAGGAGGGATTCCTCCATGGAATGAAGTGGAGAAGTCCCTGCCCCAGTCCAGCAGGAGCTGTCAGGAATCAGCTGCTCGATGCTGCAGCGTGGTGTGGCCCTGCCTGTGGGGCGGAGGTGCAGGGCTCTGCCTGCAGCCAGGCTTTGGAAGGATCAAACAAACAGATGTCCCTCCGCTGTGCTCCTGGGTGCCTTAGGGACGGTTAAGGAATGGTCACACACCCCAGGACACCTCTGGAAGCCCCCCCATGCCCAGCTGGCCAAGCAAACGCTGAGAGCTCCATCAGCCCTGGGGATGGAAATGTGCACCCTCACGCTGCTGGGTGGCAACAGAATTCGTGTGCCAGAAAAGTGCCTGAAATTTCATCTAAATTTCACACCTAAACATTCCAGGGAGCTGGGATGAGTTTGAGAGGTGCTGTGGCAGCTGCAGTTCAGGTGCTGGCAGCTCCTGGGGACATTTGCCACTGCAAGAGGCCCCCTTGTCCCAAGGACAGGTCACTGGTGCTGCTTCACTCATGGAACCACAGAACAGTTTGGGTTGGAAGGGACCTTTTAAATGTTATGTAGTCCACGGGCAGGGACACCTCCCACTGTCCCAGGCTGCTCCAAGCCCCAGTGTCCAGCCTGGCCTGGGGCACTGCCAGGGATCCAGGGGCAGCCACAGCTGCTCTGGGCACCCTGTGCCAGGGCCTGCCCACCCTCCCAGGGAACAATTCCTTCCCAATATCCCATCCAGCCCTGCCCCCTGGCAGTGGGAAGCCATTCCCTGGGTCCTGTCCCTCCAGCCCTTGTCCCCAGTCCCTCTCCAGCTCTCCTGGAGCCCCTTTGGGCACTGGCAGGGGCTCTGAGCTCTCCCTGGAGCCTTCTCCTCTCTCCCAGCCTGGGTCCAGAGGGGCTCCAGCCCTGGGAGCAGCTCCGTGGCCTCCTCTGGGCTCTCTCCAGCAGCTCCAGGTCCCTCCTGTGCTGGGCCCAGGGCAGGGGCAGCTCTGCAGGTGGGGCCTCACCTGAGCGGGGCAGAGGGGCAGAATCCCCTCCCTTGGCCCCCCACTCTGTGGGACCAGCCCAGGACAGGCACAAAACAGAGCGGAATTTGTCCCTGGTCTCTTTGTTGTCCCCCTGATTTGCTGTCACGTCCCCCCAGAGCTGGTGCTGCCCCGAGTGGGTCTGACCAGGCTGTGCACAGGGGAGGAGGGTTTGGGCTGTGTGAGGGGGGTGTCACCCCAAATAACATCCTAGCGGGGAGGTAGCAGGGGAGAGGCCACGGGTGGTGAAGCAGAACCAGCAGCATCACATCCTGGGAGGGAACATTTCCCTGAGTGGTGAGGTAGGATTTGGACTCTGGAACTGAGGGGAGATTGGACCTGAGAAAGTCCTGAAGGAAGGGGAGGCAGAGACAGAGACAGAGCACAGAAGAAAACGACAATTTGGAATTCCCAGCTTCACTCCAAAGTGTTCCTGGTTTTCCTGTGGGAGGTCCCGGGCCTGACGCCCCACAAGAGGCTGGGAGGGGATTTGCTGGGCAGTTTTTGTAGAGCTTTGGGGTTGGGAGGTGGGAATGCTGAGCGGGTTTGGGAACCAAGGCTGGCACCAGGCACATTTTGGGAAGCGATGTCTGGGGAGCTCCCAGTGGAACCAGCAGGGTTTGGTTTGTGCTCCCTGTCCTTGCTCCTGTCAGAAGCTGCACAAATGACTTCCCCAGGGAAAGGAGAGTTGGCTTCCTCTTTGCCAGGGAGAAAAGAGCAGGAGGACACGAGGAGATGGTTTTTTCTGTCTTCAAATCCACAAGATTTACTTTTCTTTTTCCTTGACCTGCACCATATGAGAAATCCCAAAGAAAATAACTGTGAATATCCCGGGATGAGGCTTTTCCAGGCTGGAAGAGATGGGATATTCTGCTTGGAAATGAATATATTTCCTATGAGGTGCCATTTGGGTGCCTGACGTTATTGCTCCTGCAGGTTTGAGCTTTCCAGTGGCATTTCTGGGATTGTGCTGTAATTTCTGTTCATAATTTGACCAATTTCTTCCTTTTTTTCACTTCAGTTCATTCCTTTGATGGCATGATTCATATTTCCCCCACATCAGCAGTTGGTCCTTGGTCTCCCTTCTGTGCTGAAGGAGGTGAATTAAACAAAGATGGGAAATGAAATGGAAAGAAATTCACTTAGTCCCATGAAATATTAACAGGCACTTTCGGGAAGTGAGCCCTGCTGCTCTGGAAGGGCTCTGCTGGAGGGAGGGACCTGCAGGGTGGGAATTCTCTGTTCCCCTGGAGGTTTGCAGGGCCTGGCTATGGGATGGTGATTGTCTTCAATCACATTCATGGTTCAGTTCTTTTAGTTAAGGAATGAGCCCCAGGGGCTGAACTCAGGGACAGCCCCGTGTGCTCGGGCTGGCAGAGGAAGGGCAGGTGGCCCGGCCACCAGGGCGTGCTGGGGGGATGGGAATGCCCAGTCCTGCAGAAAAACAACTCCCATGGAAAGGAGAAAATCCTATTATTATTCGAGGAAATCTTTTCTTTCCTCTGAAATGATGCTGAATGCTGAGACAACTTGTCCGTGGAGAGGGGTGTGTTGGGGAAGACGAAACACGAAAGCCTTATAAATATGATTTTGAGAATATAGAGACTGTAAGCGAGACTGAAATGAAGGCAAGCTTTGAGATACCAAGCCGTAGTTACTGAACAACAGGAAAACAATGGTATGGCTGGTTGAAGGTAACCCCTTTTGATAGAAGAACACCCTCTGCTTGCAGACAGGTCCAAGGGTCAGAGCAGACCCCACTAGCTTGGCAGAAGGGGTCCAAAGAGCAGATTTTAGGGTTTAAAATGTAACGTAGTATGGTAATGCAATGATTCTTACAGGCTGTATGTAAATGCTATAGAATTTGTATCTTGTACTAGACTGGTTAGTGAAAATTAGAATATTCAGCACAGAAGAAGATTTATTGTATTGTAACAGGCTCTTACTCTCTCTTACTTGTACGCTCTTAGTCCTACACTCTCTTACTCTTGCTCTTTGGGGTCTGCTCCGAGCTGGGCTGGCAGCTCCAAGCAGGGTCCCTGCACCCACGCCCTTTGCAATAAACCACATGCTCCAAGACCTGACTTCAGAGATCTCTCGTCTCCATCCATCTCGACCGTCCAACCCACCCCAGCTCCTACAGGGGTGCCCAGCGGGGATGAGACCACACCCACC
This sequence comes from Dryoscopus gambensis, assembly GCA_013389985.1. Classification (NCBI taxonomy): domain Eukaryota; kingdom Metazoa; phylum Chordata; class Aves; order Passeriformes; family Malaconotidae; genus Dryoscopus; species Dryoscopus gambensis. The sequence goes on along the minus strand of WEIT01031829.1, from coordinate 65,416 downwards.
AGGCTCGTTTGTGGACAATAATCCCGCGTGGATGGATGCTCGAGGCCCTTTGCAAGGACCTGCTGCCAAGATCCTGGTTCTAATTCCTTACAAACCTGCAAACCAGAGGATTCCCAGAGGCAGGGAAGGCCAGGGAAGGTTGGAAGACGCAAGTGGGAAAGCCCTGGAGGTGAGGAGAGGCTGCTCGGCTTGGGATCTGTGCTGTGGAGAAAGAGGAGATGTTTTTCATGGAGGCGTGGAACTCCAGAGACGAGCACATGGAAAAGCACTGGAACAGCTGCCCAGGGCGTCACCGTCCTGGGAGTGCTCCGGGAGCGCGTGCCCGCGGCACCTGGGGACGAGGTTCAGTGGTACTGGGATGACACTTGGACTTGGAAATCTCAGAGGCCTTTTCCAACCTTATTGATTCTACAATTCCATGAGATGCCAGTAATTTCCACTGCTGGATTTCCCAGGAATTTTTCCTAAGCACAGTTGTCTTCTTTTTTTTCTGATATTGTTTTTAAAGGTACTGCTGTCACAATTATTTATTGATGGCATCACCTCAATGCCAGCAAGCTCCAGGCCTGGACCGATGTCCTGGTGGATGAGATGTGCACAAACTCCCCCAGCCTCTGCTCACGGATCTGGAGTATCATAATAAATTCAGATTTATGTCAGGCGCTTGATTTCCGTGGTGGAGAATATCCTGTCTATGGAATCAGTGGACAGTTATTAAATGGATTAAGAAATAGGCAGCTTAAAGCCCTCAAAATGCGATTGTTGGTGGAGGATCAGTGCAGAACAAGCTGCTTGCACAGGAGCTTTGCGGGATTCAGCTTCCACCGCGCCGCATTTCCCTATTTCCATGAATGATCCGGAAAATATCTATAAATTACTGCCTGTAAAGTTGGCAGCTGACTGGGATTTTGCCCTGATAAATAAAGCTGAAGGCAGGGCTCTAATGCAGAGCAACTGCAACTGCGTGGGAGATGGGCAACAGGGAAACAACAGGAATCTGACTCCAGCCAGGTGCTCGGCCATCCGCCGGGGAGCAGGGGTGGGGCAGCTGCAGGGTCCCAAACTGGGTTAAGGCTACACTGGAGAACAGGTGGTTGAGGACATTTAATGCCCTGCAGTGGGGAGATGGATGGGCCCGGGCCTGGGGGAACAGGGGGGGAGCTTTCACCCACCTGGAATGAAGAGCAGGAAGGGGCTGTCATCCCTTGTAACTGAGCTGAGGGCCTCGGGCATGGAGATCGGGTGTGAATTCCTGGTGGAATTCTGTGGGATCTCAGGGTGGGTGTGGGGTGAGGGCAGCTCAGCCCAGCACGGGGGCTCAGGCCCTGCTGGGCTGCAGAATCCCTTCCCCATAGTTCCCTTTCCCATTTCCAGGAAAAGGGGAAGTTGTATCATTAGCAGCCTGCTCTGTCCTGTGTAGCTCAGCTCCACAGAGCTGCACATTGCAGAGGAATGTGCTTCTTTATGGAGTTATATTCGGAGGATGTATTTATGGAGCTGTGGGTGTCGTGCTCCTCACCTGGGGAGCGTGGCTGAGTGAGCTGTGCTCACCTGAGACACACACACTTACCAAAAACCAGTCCCAGCTTTGTCTGGGAATGAAAGGACGAGCCAGGGATGTGTGCCAGGAGCTGGGAGAGATGCTGAGGGAAAAGGGGAGAGGAGGGAGAGGGGGAGTATGGCCAGGCTGGAGGGGCCGGGTGTCCCAGCGGGGTGACAAATGTCCTGAGTCTGCTGAAAGGAACACTGAGGTGGAGACCTCACAGATCATTGCCCAGCTCTGCTCCTGCCCTGCTCCAGGTGACAAACCTTGGGGTGTCTGGAGAGCTCTGGTCCTCCAGGCTCAGCAAGGGGAGCAACAGGCTGTGAGCAGGGCGGAGAATGTAATCTCCAGTGTCTGCTCTCCCATGTTTCCCTTTCCAGCTGTTCTTTGGGAACGTGGCTGTGTCCGAGGCTGGAGTTGGAATGTTCTCGCCCTCCCTGTCCCGCCTGAGCTGCCCAGGGCCGTTTGGTCACGCTGCATCCACACACAACCCCCAAGCTGAGGCCATGGGGATGTTTGGAGCACCTTTCCCTTCCAGGCTCTTTCCTAAACTTCATCCCTCACTCCACATGATGCAGACACTGGGGCTGAGAGCGAAAACTGAGATTATGTTATTTTAGAGGAAAAGCGAGGAAAATGCTGCCTCGGGCAAGGGGGCTCTTCCAGAAGCTGTGGGGGTGGGATTTGCAGCTGGCAGGGGGTGCAGTCCCAGATGGATGGGGGGAGCAGGTGTAAATTCCATCTGGAGCTTCACCTCTCCTCTCTCTGAGTCACTCATACACAGAGCAGCCACCAACGCCAGGTTTGGAGCTGCAGGAAACTCTGCTTCTTCCTGAGAAGGTTTTGAAGCATTCCTGAGGTACTTTGTACTCCATGGGAGACCTAAATCATCTCAGGAACCTGAGTTTCCTGCCTCTGGACACCTGTTTGTCCCCGATTTTTTACAGATATGGCGCAGATGATCCCGACTTCTGGAGGAGCTGCTTGTGATTCACAATGAATATTTTGTCACTTCATTCTCCCCAGCGTGGGGATGGAATGGTGGCAGGATCACACATGATCCCGCTCGTGCAGTGTGCTGGATGCATCCCATCTGGATAGGATGGGAACGAGGGTTGGGACTGCTTAGGGTGCCCTCAGCACGGTACTGGAACCAGGCACGGCTTTGCTGGTCTGTTCTTAGGGATCTGCTGGGCTTGGCTTTACTGGGCTGGGTGTGGGTTTGGTCATGGGATTCTTGGCAAAGGCAGCGTGACAGGGACAGATTTGGGGAAGGAATTGTTCCCTGGGAGGGTGGGCAGGCCCTGGCTCAGAGTGCCCAGAGCAGCTGGGGCTGCCCCTGGATCCCTGGCAGTGCCCAAGGCCAGGCTGGACATTGGGGCTTGGAGCAGCCTGGGGCAGTGGGAGGTGTCCCTGCCATGGCAGGGGTGGCACTGGGTGGGATTTAAGGTCCTCCCCACCCAAACCATCCCACAGTCCTGTGACAGCTGTGACAACACCACTGGTGGCTGTCACTTGGAGACAATGCAGCTGTGACATTTCATATGACCCTGGGATGGTTTGGGTGGGAAGACACCTTAAAGATGAACTCTGTCCAACCCCTCTGGTCCTCCCAGGCTGTGAGGGAGGAGCCCTCCCTCCTTCTCAGCTCCCTGAGCTCGGTGTGGCCGGGCCCAGCCTGGCAGGTGCCCGGTGCAGCCCCAAGAGGTGGAGCAGGATCACAGAAGTTACTCAGAGCTGCTCTCCGAGGTGAATTCAGGTGGATTTGTAGAGTCCAGCAAGTACCTGGAGCCTTTCAGGGATGTCCCCCTGTCCTGCAGCCTTCCTGCCCATTCTCTTTCCCTTTTTGTGCCCATTTTCCCCAGGAGTGCTTCAAGTGCTCCAAAGGCACATTCCAGGCCATGTGCTTTCACCTTCCCTTTGGGCACTGGGCTTTTTCTGCCTCTCACCCAACTCCCCCAGCCTTGGATCCCTGCCTCTGGCACAGCCCGTCCCCTGCTCTGCACACCTCCACGAGATCTTGGCCTCTCCTCCTGCTGTCGCTGTGGAGTTTGGTACCTGGCAAAGGATCAATTCGAACTCACCTGCTCCGAGCCAAATCCCTACAAATCCCATGTGCTCCACGGGGCCCAGAGCCTGCTGCTGGGGTGCAGGGGTTCTGTGGTGTCACACAGATGGAGAGGACACCAGGACAAGACTTTGCATTCCGTGTTGAGGAGAACTGGACATGTCCGTGGTTATTCCAGCTCTGGATGTGATCACATCCTGAAAAGGGCCACACTCCTGCATGCAGTGGGGAAACCAGTTCACCTCTGAGGAAGGAAAAGGGAACACTGGGAGTCTGGGTGGGCCAGCAGCACCTAGGACCTGCCCTGCCTGCACAGAAAGGACCAGGGTTGGACTGTGTCGAGCCCAGCACTGGAATAAACCCACCTAGGAGGCCTTTTCCACAGGAATTCCACGTTTTACTTTAAGCTCATCATCATCTCCCTGTAAAAGATCAGGAGCTTTCCCCTTCCAGATATGACACAAATGGCAAGAGGACAGGTGGCAACCACGCAGATTTATTCTGTATTACATGAGGAGAGCGGAAAATTCTGCTTGAGCTGATTGACCTGGCAGAGAGAGCCCCAGCAGGTGAGGGGCAGAGCACAGCACTGGCAGCAGCACTCACTGGGAAGCAGGCTGGTGTTCCCATAGGATTTCCCAGTCCCCATCCATAGGGAACAGGGATAACTAGGTCAGGTTTGCAGTGCTTATGAACCTCAAAGATTATTCCTGTTTTCATGAAAACCATTTTAAATACCATGTTTAACCTGTGTAGGGTTGGCCAAGTCCTTATTTATTGTTCCTTGTGAGGGAGGGGAGGCACTAAAATGGCTTTTCCAGAGCAGCTGTGGCTGCCCCTGGATCCCTGGCAGTGCCCAAGGCCAGGCTGGACGGGGCTGGGAGCAGCCTGGGACAGTGGGAGGTGTCCCTGCCATGGCAGGGGTGGCACTGGATGGGCTTCAAGGTCCCTTCCCACCCAAACCATCCCATAATTCTGTGATCCCATGGCTGTTTCTGTGACCTCTGGCTGCAGCTTGGCTGAAGGATCAGGGAGCTGTCCCTGCTCACAGCCAGCTGACATTTGAAGCTCTGGGCACTGTGAGCTGTGATACCATCTCTGCTTGAAGGGCAGTGGATGTTTGGGCACGGGATTTGTTGCACAAGGGGTTCATGGTGAGATTCCCAAGCCCGGCCGAGCTGGCAGCTGCAATCCAGCATTTCTAAATCCCAAATAATGGACGCTGGCAGCCAGCCCGGAGCCACCCTGAACAAACACGGAGAGGGGCTGGCAATGAGCTGCTGCCGCTCACCAAAGGGACCCCGGGCACTTCGGGGAGGGATCTTTGCAACACTCAGCTTGGGGCTTGTGGTGGCAGAAGAGTGCAGGACTAAGGGACAGAGCAGAACATCTGAACTTCTGCAAAAGTCCATCTGAACCCTGGCAATTGTCCAGCTGAATCTGTGCGATGGTCCAGCTGAAACCTCTGCAACTGTCCCTCTGAACCGCTGCAGAAGTTCATCTGAACCTCTGCAAAAGTCCATCTAAAATGCTACAAAAGTCCTTTTGAACCTCTGGAATTGTCCATCTGAACATCTTCAATTGTCCTTCTGAATCTCTGCAATCTTCCATCTGAACCTTTGCAAAATTCCATCTGAAACTCTGCAAAAGTCCACCTAAATCTCTGCAATTTTCCACCTGAACCTTTGCAAAAGTCCATCTGAACCTCTGCAAAGTCCATCTGCAGCTCTGGCATAGTCCATCTAAATCCCTGCAAAAGTCCATCTAAAGCACTGTAAAAGTCCTTTTGAACCTCTGGAGTGGTCCATCTGAACCTCTGCACAAATCCATCTAAATTTCTGCAAAGTTCCAACTAAATCCCTGCCTAATTCCATCCGCACCTCTGCCGTGGTCCGTGCTGCCCTTCTGCCCCAAGTGTCGCCCTCCCACCCTGCAGTGAAGAGGAAGAGCTGTGCAGTACAGCAAAAACATCTGGAGCAGCATTCCCACAAGGACCCGGGGCCTGGAAGAATCCTGAAGAGGGGAAAGAAGGTTTTATGGCTGTTAGGGAGCCAGGGAAGCTCTGCCTCACTGTTTGCCCAGGGCTTGGAGAAGGTGCCAGGGAAACGCTCCCACTGTTCAGAGCTGCGTTCCCGCCCCTGTCTGCTGCTGGATCCCATCTCAGCCCAGCCCCAATGTTCCTGGCCTGGCTCCCTGCAGCTCTTCTCACCTTCTTTTATGGGAATCGGCACTTTTCCCATTGCCTGGCCTCCCAGGGCACTCCTGGGCTGTAATAATTGATAATTGTTATTGTTAACCGGGGACCTGATGACTCCTGGGGTTAAATCCCTTGATATTTCCCCTCGGAAGGGTTCTGGTGACCTTTTCTCTGAGCAGCTCTCACACCTCCGTGCCTTGCAGCAAGCCACGGGAATTCAGCAGGGTGAAAACCCTCTGGCTACAGAAGAAACTTTAATTTTTCTGCTGCTCATCGAGTTCTCATTCAAACCGGCTGAGATACGAACTGTTCACTCTCCCCTTCTCCTTCCTCTCCCTGCTGCCGCTGAGGGAAATGCTGGTAAAGCACCAAAAGCCTAACCCTGACCAAATGTTCTTAGGCTAAATCCAGGCTGCTGCCCAAATCTTGGGAGCGAGGGAGAGCCACTGGCAGGGATGGGGAGCCCCACAAGTGGAAGCTGCTTTGGCACATCCCAGGAAAGGATGGAGCTGTCCCAGGGAAGGTTTGTGCTGCCCTGAGCTCCTGGGATGAACTGTGGAGCTCAGCCCTGAGCAATGCTGAAGAATCAGTGTTCAAACCCCCCTGGAGGTTTGGGAGGATGGAGTGGAAGGATTGCACAAGATAGAACTCATTTTTACCTTCTTCCCTTCAAAATATGCCTGCAATATTAAGTCCAAAAATCGCATTAAGGGAGTGTGATTTAAGAGGAAGAGATGAACACCCCGAATGGAGGAAATGGCACAGCCACTGCCTGCCTCCCTGCCAGGATGCATTACGGAAATGCCCTTTCAGTCCTGGCCGCAGCTGGGATTGTTCCTGCTCCAATCCTGTTCAGGGCACAGCCTGGGTGTTCCAGAGGGGCTGTGCTGCCACAGGCAAGGAAGAGCACCACAGTCCCGAAGGTCAGTGGGTCTGGATGCAGTCCCAGAGGATGTGGGACCAGGGACGAGTCAGGGCTGGGGTTCAGGTGCCTAAATTGCTGCCCCTGCTGCCGCTCATATCCCAGCAGCTCCAGGCAGGGCTGGCACAGGTCTCACACCGGAGCTGTGCCAAACTTGCCTGCACCATTCCTGCTGCCTCAGGCCCCCAAGGGTGTCCAAAAGGGAATTAGCTCCCTATTTTTAGGCCTGGGATTCATCAGCAGTGTTTTGGTGGGCGTTGGGGCTTGAGCTCCAGCCCCTGCACATGGAGCATCCCCAGCAGAGCCTGGGGAGCGGTTCAGAACCCCAGAGCTCACTCACCCTAGTGACCCCGCTGACTGTCCCACCTCAGAGGGGTCTCTGACACCCCAACAGCCCCACGGAGATGCAGAGGTGCCCCAGGACCTGCTTCAGCCCCAAAATGTTGAGCTGAAGCTGCCTGAGGGTGGCAGGGACCTGCTCTGTCCCTGCCCCAGGCCCTCAGTGCCCCGGAGCTTTGACTCTGGTGCCTGTCCCAGGTGTTTTATGGTGGCAAAGCTTCACCCCTGTCCCCTCCTCCCAGCTGGAGCCGCTCCAGCTGCTCCATCGTGCTCCATCCTTCCTCTCGCGGCAGAAGGGAGGCGAACGCCAGACTACTCCGAACCGATTGTCCTTCCTCATTGACCTCTCGGTTCACCCGCACTTGAAATGCATCAAAGCGCTGCCCCGTTCCCTGTGGCACCGGCACAGCCCCACCTTCGGCCGCAGGACAAAGCGGGAGGCACCGGGAGCAGCCAAGCGCGGAGTTTCAAACGATGCCGCTCCGAGCCGGGAATTCGGCAGCTCCGGTGTGTCCCTGCCACAAACAAAGGCAAAACGCTGAGTGCATCCGCAAAAGGCTTCGTATTGTAAAGTACTCCCTTCATGTCCGCGCAGGAGAGACCTCAGATGGTTATTGACCCTCCGCTGCGGGAAAGCCGCATTAGAATATCTCCGAATCAATCGAGAGCAGAGCCGAGCCGAGCAGCAGGGAGAGGCCGTGGCTCGGCAAACGGCACCAAGCTGCAGCTCGCTTTGGCCTCCTGAAAAAAGTTTGCAAAGCATCTGTTGGAGGCCCCCGGAGCCTTTTCTTTCTAATTGCCGCGTTTGACAAGGCGATGGCCCGGGGGAGCGGCGGGGAGGCAGATAATGGACCCACTTTAATTGCTTCCAGTTCCATGAGTCAGAACACTCGGGGACGGCAAAGGGGAAGCGCTGCAGCTTCACTGAAGGAGCTTTCTGGCTTTTAAGAAAGCTCTGGAGGAACAAATGCTAAACTCAAAGCCAAAGTCTTGGAGGGACTGAAGGTTCCAGGTTCTGGAATTTCTTTCATCTTTTGCTTTTGACAGGAACTCTCGAGTTGAGTTTTAATCATGTTCTGCAAGAGGGAGGGATGGTTTCGCGGCTAAGAGAGGAGGGGATGGCTGTCATTCCAAGAGCCTTTTCCTCAGGGATGGCCACTGAGAGGGGTTCTGAGGTGGAAGAGTCCAGCTGGAGGTGGAGGATCCAGCATCCAGTGGTGCTGGGAGCTCAGTGCAGATGCAGAACTCGGGATGGGTTTATCTGGAAAGCGAAGGGCGGATGCTGTTCCCCACTGGGAGCTGAGTGTGGCATGTTCTGGGAATGGGCAGACAGGGAACCTTCTCACCTCCCTCCTCCCTGTGACACCCGTGAATCACAGAATCCTGGAATGCTTTGGGTTGGGAAGGACCTTTAAGCTCATCTCGTTCCACCCCCTGACACCTTCCACTATCCCAGGCTGCCCCAAGCCCTGTCCAACCTGGCCTTGAATGTCTCCTGTACTTCTGGCCTAAGGGCAGGTGACACGGTGGTGGTTCCGAGGGGTCCTAGGGCTGGCTCAGGACCTCCGGGAGCAACACGTGTCGATGAACCCAGGTAAAAGAAAGAAGGTGCTCTTCTCCTCGGGATAGCGTCCTTAGGTCTTTATTCCATCGAAATCCAGGAGGCGAAGAGGTCGGGGGCCTCCTGAGGGCTCCTTCTGACCCCCCAGGGAGGAAGGGGAGGGGGCAAAAGCCCGTCACCAATAGGGTACAACTTACGTGGGGAAAAGGGGCAGGGTCCAGGTAAAGGTGTTTGGTTTCAGGGGTTACAACACCACCTTGGGCGAGAGGCGAGTCCAGACTTGTACAGCACAGCGTTCCCAGTGCAAAACCCATCAATAACATATCGATAACCTAACCACACGTGTGCAATACAACAGGCAGGGGGTGTTTTTCCTGGAAAAGGAAGGAGCCCATGGCCAGAGCTGAACCCAGTGCTCCAGGAAAACAAACAAATCAAAATATCCCGGTGCAAGGTCTGGGTGGCTCATGGCACTTGGTGGCCACTGGGGTCTGGGACACCCTGAGAGCTGGCACAGCTGCTGGTTGGACACCAGGCATTGGAGAAGGATTTTGGAGGAGCAGGGAAAGCCATGGCAGAGTCCCTGGGGTCTCTGTCACAGCACACCCAGCCTGGCTGGGGACGAAAGGGTCACCTTGGCTTCATCCACTCCTGCCCGTCCCTCTGGCCCTGCCCTGGCTGGGGACTGCCAGCGGCTGGGCTTTGTCGTGGCTCAGTCAGGGCACGGCTGAGCTGCACGGTGGGAAAGTGACTGGAAAAAGGCTTTGGGGGATGACTGACAGGAACTGTCTCGGTGGAAGGAGCTAATCCGAGCAGCTCACAAACACCAGGTCCCTAATTAAAGCGCACAGCCTGGCCCTGCTGTAATTAATTTCCCTGTGCTGCTGGCTGGCAGCGCTCTCAGCGCCACTGACTCACCGCTGCTGGCAGCCTCCGGGGCAGCGGAGCGGGACAGGCAGAGCCGGGGCTCGGAGCGGAGCAGGACGTGCCCCTTCTCGGCTGCCCCTCTGTGCCGGGGCGCAGCCGCAGGGCTCCGGCTCTGGGCACGCCCAGGAGCTGGGACAGGACCCTGCTGCCGGCCCGGGAGCTCCCCACGGGAACAGCGATCCTGTGGCTCACCTGTGCCCGCGCAGCTGCCGGGATGGGTGGCACAGGGCAGGGTGATGCTCGTGGCTCATCCTCTGCCAGCTGCTTCCTGTCCTCTCCTCTGTCCCCGTGTATACATGGATTTACATGGATTTACGTGGATTTACATGGATTTACATGGACTTACCGTGCCCTTGGCCAGAGCTGGGACAGGGGTGGTGTCACTGCGGTTCCTCTTGGCATTCCCTCCGCTGTTTCCATATATTCCTAAGGCCTGTGGGATGCACCCGGGCGGTGGCTGGATTTGCCTCAGGCCGTGGCAGGAAGGAGCAGCTGGGGACAGCTGGGGACAGTGTCCCAGTCAGATCGGTTTTGCTGGAGTGGGAGGTGTTGCATAACGAGGTGACTCTCACTGCTCCGGTGTCACCCCCGTCCCCACCACCCCAATCACGGAGCTGAAGAGAGAGGCTCCAGAAAGTCCCACTTCCCTGCCCACGGGGTTTCATTATCAGCTGCAGAGGGATGGCCAGAGAGTCGCCAGTGCTGTTTTAATTTCCCAGGAGGCTGCTCTTGGTGTGCCACGGCTCCAGCGGGGAATTTCAGCTGTCTCGTGTTACTGTGCTTCGTGCAATGGGACGTGACACGTCAAAACATGACAAGGCAGCCAAAATGTGTCACAACACTGCACTCAAACTCTGCCTTGCAGGGTGGCTCAGCAGCTGATAACATCAGGCTCCAATTATCTCTGCATGCTGAGCTGGGGTTTTTATCCCTCGTGGAATATGATATATGGGAGCCTCTTGCCTGTATCGGACTGCTGGATCACACCGGCATTATTAACCGCACACGAGGAATCTTTTTGACCAGACTGACACCCAAACCTGGGATCCCAGCCTGTTCTTGCAGGAAGGAGACTTTCCCACCTCGGTTTTCCCCATTGTTATTCCTTCAGTAAACATGTGGTGAGGTTTCCGTGTGATTTACTCTGTTATTGTTGGTGTTTGATGTGGTTTCATGGGCCACGTGAGCACCTGCCAGGCTCTGAGGGAGGAGCAGGTTCTGCTTTTGGGCTCCCCCTTGGGAATTTGCAAGGCTGGGTATGGCTCCAGTCTCCCCTGTTCATCCCATTTTGCACCGCTGGGCTTTCCAGTCTGGCCTTTTCAACTCTGCTTTTCCACCGTACTTTGTAATGAGGCATCAACATTCCTGGACCATGTTTTGAGTGGTTCATAGAAGGAAAAACCCTCCCACAGCAGCAGCAGAACCCTCCCACCTGGGCTGGAGATTCCTTTTGCCAGAGGTGTTGTGGGGAGCTGGGAAGGGGATGCGGTGTCCCTGCATTCCCAAATGGAGCCCCCCGCTGCTCATTCGTTTTAGCTCAGACTAATTACTGGCTGCTAATTGCTGGGAAAGCACTGCTGGCACTGCCTCCCTTCCCCACCGGGAGCAGGGAACAGCCTGGCTCTCCTCAGGTCTCTCAGCACAAGCTTCACGGACCCTCGCAGGTCCCTCTGGAGAAGGTGCTGCTCTGTCCATCCCTTCCCTCCCTCCAGGCTCATTCCCAGCTCCCCAGCGGGGGAATTTGGTGAACCGTAATGCTTCCTTGTGATTCCAGTGCAGCCCAGCTCCTGGGGCAGCGGGTGGGCACCACCAGGAAGAAATGTGCCTCTCAGGGGTTTTGCAGCCCTGTGGAGCTGCCTGCACGCTTGGGACGTGTGGAATCTGTTCCCACCTTGCACACTTTGTGGGATCTCTGAATGTGACTTTCTCCTACAACAGCACCATGGAAATCCTGCTGTTTCCTCCTCTTCCTCGGTGGCTGCACAGGTTCAAAGGGAAAAAAATGGGGAGAGAGGAAGCAAGAATGTGTGTCTTAAAGTTTTGAGCAGGAGAAGGAAAGGATCCTCTTGGCCCTGAGGCTTCTCCAGGCAGGTCTGACCTGAAAGTTATTCTGGGAATGTCTCATAGTTATTTCTCCCAGGAAGATCAAATCTGTCCGAAATTATTTGTGGAGAGTTACAGTTATGTTTTGAGAGCAGTGTGGGGACACCTGCTTGTTTGGAAGAGTTGTTCCATGACCCTGCAAAGCGAGGAGCTGGTGGCACTGCTGGGATGGGATCTGCACTGGGCTGGTACATCCCAGGTGCTTTCCCAGGGGCTGAGCTGTGCCAGGTGTGCCCATGGCAGAGGGAAATGCCCCAGAATTCGGTCCTTTTGCTCATGGGTGAGATCTTGAGAACAGGGCGGCTGTTGGACGTGCAAATCCAGAGTGCTGATCCCTCTCTTTCACCTCCCAAGGGTGCAGGGCAGAGGAGACACTCGGACTCCATCTCTGCAAGTGTTCATTGATTAAAGCTTTTGAGCTGAGTGGCAGAATCCCATTTTTCATCCTACATTTTAATTGCTGGCTGCCCTGGCATCTGTTTGTGGCTGCTGGTGCCACACTCAGAGGGGGTTTTCAGGCTCCTCTGCAAAGAGGAGCTCTCTCCATGACCCTGCCTAATTCCCACCCTATTCTTGTCGTTCCTCAGGAAGCAAACTGCTGATTTTGGTGCTTTGCTTGAACATCCCGTCAGAAGTGGAGTCCTGCCCCGGGGCGTGTGTATGCTACAGTGAACCCAAGATCACCATCAGCTGCCAGCAGCAGGGGCTGACAGCGATCCCCACGGAGATCCCCATCCAGAGCCAGCGCATCTTCCTGCACAACAACCGGATAACCCTGGTGAGGGCCACCAGCTTCACCTCCTGCCGCAACATGACCATCCTGTGGATCCACTCCAACAACATCAGCCTCATCGAGCCCGGGGCCTTCTACGGGCTCACCAAACTGGAGGAGCTGGACCTCAGCGACAACACGAACCTGAAATCCATCAACCCCGTTACCTTCCGGGGGCTTGTGCACCTCCACACCCTGCACCTGGATCGCTGCGGGCTGCTGGAGCTCTCCACGGGGCTTTTCCGAGGGTTGTTCTCCTTGCAGTACCTCTACCTTCAGGATAATAACCTCCAGATCCTGCTGGACGACACCTTCATCGACCTGGCGAACCTCACGTACCTGTTCTTGCACGGGAACAAAATCAAGAGCTTGTCGGAGAATGTCTTCCGCGGGCTGATCAACCTCGACCGGCTGCTGCTGCACCAGAACAGGGTGAGCCTGGTGCACCGGCGCGCCTTCCACGACCTGGGCAAGGTGATGACCTTGTACCTGTTCAACAACAACCTGACCGTGCTCACGGGGGACACCATGGCCCCCCTGGTGTCCCTGCAGTACCTGCGCCTCAACGGCAACCAGTGGATCTGCGACTGCCAGGCCCGCTCGCTCTGGAATTGGTTTAAGCAGTTCAAGGGCTCCTCCTCGGAGCTGGAGTGCCACCTGCCCCCTCGCCTGGCAGGGCGGGACCTCAAGCGGCTGCAGAGCTCCGACCTGGACGGCTGCGTGGACTCCTTCAACCAGATCCGCACCAGCGTTTTTAGCACCAAAACCAGGTTGGGGAAGCTCCCGACAGGGCTCCCCCCACTGGGCTCCCACGACGGCTCAAAGTGCTGCCAGCCCGAGATGGACAAGTCTTTTATTTACGAGGCTAAAGGCAAGGCAGGGCCCTCCTCCCACAGCAGCCGCTCGTCCAACAACCACCTCAAGGAGAAGGAGAACATGTCCAGGCCCAAGTACATGGAGACGGACCCTTCCAAAAACGGCAGCAACAAGCAGATAAACGATTCCCCCTTTGGGACCTTCCCCAGCATTGTAGACCCTCCTTTGACCAAGTTGAGACCCGAATTTCTAGAGCCCATTGAACCTTCCACAGTCCCAACCAAAAAGAGGCAGGGCTGCTCTAAAAAGAACAGATCAAAGGCCCAGTGCCGCCTCACCCAGCAGGGGAACAGCTCCACGTTACAGCTCAGCCTAAGCCTTTTGATCCCCCCCTTGGTGTGGAGCTTACTGTTGTTCTGCTAAAATTAACTCTTTTCCCGGGTTGATGACACTTTAATACTCGACTTTTGCTGACCTCCATAAATGTTGCAAACAAAAGCAGGACTCCCATCCACCCTGAGAAAGCTTTGTTACACAAAACTTAACTGGATGCCTTTATTAAAACAAACAAACAAACACAAAACAAAACAAGACAAGTACCGAGATGTACATAATTTATTTGTCCTGAAACCTGTGAATTATACCTTTGGTCTTCGGAACTGCACTTGCCCACAAAGCAGCTTTTGCTACAGCAGATGGTAAAGAAATATGGTTTATTTACAGGAAAAAAAAAAAAAAGAAGTGTAAGAAATGCTCTGAAAAGAATGTCTAAAATCCGTTTGTAACTCGCCATCACACTGAACAATGTTGCAGGTTCCCATTTGCAGAGGTAATGGATTTGATGCTGTTTTAATCTTATGTTGATGACTCTTGCAGTTTTTCCGTCTCCATTCCATCCTTCACACCACGTTTACGGGCAGCATTTGTTAAAGAATGCTGCCTTCCCCTCCACGAGATTGCAGTATATATAGATATGCATTTTATTTTACTTGTGTACAAGTATACAAAAAACTATAAAATAAAGATTTCTTTTTCCTAAGTGCTTGTCATCTGCGAGGGGTGAAGGACTCGGAGCAGCTCAAAAGCTGAAAATTTAAAAGGATGTGGAGTGTGATCTGAGCATTTAACACCACAGTGATAAATAAGGCATTTTTGGATGGTTATGCAACCTTTAACTGGTGCCAGCAAAGGGTTTGGTTGTGTGAAACATGCCCTGCTCATGCTCCTGTTTCCCTTCAAACTGTCCCACATTCTCCTGTGGCATCCTTCTGATTCCAGGATGCTCAGAAGAGCAGCAAATATTGGCCCAGCCCCTCGGAGCTGGGGTAGAGGAATGCCAGAAACAATCCCAACATTTGGGCAGGGCCATTTTTCTCCTGCTCTGCACAGATGGGCTCAGCTGTGTGGTAGATCCTGAGTGGATCAGCAACTGGGATTTAGGAAATGGGGGTTATCTCCCCAAAAACACAGCTCCTGGCCCAGCAGCTCAGGTGTCCATCCTTGGGGTCACCATGCCAGTGGCTTCATCTCCAGGGTGACCTTGGGATGCTGAAAAAATAAACCACTGCTGTCCACATAGGGTGGGTAGGGACCCCATAGGACCCCGTGGGCCGTAAAGGGGAGCCGGCTGTGCCCTCCTGGCACTGCAGCCACCCCCTGGGCCAGGCTAGGAAGGCTTGGGTACAGAGCTTATCAGGAGGCTGCTTCTCCTCATGGAAGCACAGAGATGCTCCCGTGCCCCTCTCTCCTGCTGGGGTGGGGAGGTGTGTGCAGGCAGGAGCAGCCCGTCACACGGCACGGCATGGGGGCAGTGCCACGGCCCAGGGGAACGTGCGCTCCCGGGTTACGTGTGCACGTCAGGCTGGGGGGCTCCAGGCTGCGCCACCCCCTGGGGCTCCCAGCACTGGGCCTGGCGCTGAGCTACCCAGAAGGAGGGAGGCCCTGCCAGCCAGGAGGGAAGGGCATCAGCAGGGCCAAGGCTTCCTCCAGCCTTGTCCTGGGGCTGATGGTGCATGGGGAGGGAGCAGAGACCACGGGAAGCTGCTTGGATGGCCGATGTCCGCCCCCGGGATGCTGCGGGGCAGTGTGGCAGGGTCTGTGCCCCACTCGGGGGTGCTGCTGGCTCTTCCCACCTCTGCCACAGCCGGTTCCCACCTGGGTGAGCGACAGGGACTGTTCAAAGTGCTGCATTTGTGATCTGTCTCCAAATCCCTCCCTCGGGCTGCCAAAAAGGTGTGGCACAGACCCCGTGGGTGAACATCTCCTTCGTGTGACCGAGATGGGGACAGATCTGTCCGTCCCAGCTGGGCAGGAGCTGCTGTGCAGAGCAGCCCTGGGACCCAGGAGGGCCGATCCCTGACAGCCCAGCTCCACAACCCAGCCTCTGCAGAGGGTCCAGGTCTGTTTGGGTGCAAATTCATTGTCCAGCCAGAAGGATGGAGCAGGAAATCAGCACCTGTGCTGGGACAGTGCCGGGGTGAGCTGGCCAGCCCTGCCAGCCCTGCTGTGTGTGCCCAGCTTGGTGTGCACTTGCCCACACTCACAGGCCACTGACTGGGACCTCACCTGCCATTCCTGCTCGGATCTGTCCCATCATGCCAGCGCTGAAGGATTTCCCAAGGTCCTGCATTCCCTGTCCTCTCCTACTCATCCCAAAATGCATCGTTGAGACTCTTGAGGGATTCAAACCTACACTGGAACATGAAGCTCAGGAGCAGAGAGCAGCTTGGTCATGGGGTCAGCACCGCCCCAAAGCCCATGGAAAAGCTGGAAGATTTGTTGGATGCTCCCATGGAACCTCCTGTTTGGGCCATAGGCTCAGTGTGACTCCCTTGTACAGTCATTAGTGAGGCTCGTGGTCCAAATTCCTGCTCCATGGGCACGAGGAAGCCAGATCAGGTGGCAAAAATGCGGGATGAACCTGCAAGGGAAAAATAGAGAAAAAAGAGACCATTGTGGCATTTCCCCCAGCAGCTGAAGGATGAGCTGGGCTTGCCCGGCCCACATCAGGATCTCCGGGAGTTTGGCCCTCTGTGGATAACGTAAAGCAGACAAGGAATTCCTGTCACTTATCCTGGACGGAGCAGGAGCTGCACTCTGCCAACCCAGTGACACCGTTCCTGCTTTCTAGAGCTCAGCTCTGCCGAGCTTTCAGTGGCTCCTAGGACTAGGCATTGGCCACAAGCCCAGAAGAGTCTCCCGTGCTAATTTCCTAGATTTCCTGCTGTCCAGATGCCAATTCCTGTGTTTACAGGCATTAGAAGGCCATTGGAATGACAAATATTGAAGAAGGGGATGCAGTGGGCAGCAGGAATTCCCACAGGAGCTTGGAAGAGGCAAAGGCTGAGCTCTGATATTGGTGAAGTAGGAAAGGAGCTCAAATGAAGGGAGTTTCACTCCTGCTTTGTGCTTTGCTGGGATTGGGACAACTCTGACGGATATTCCCAGACATATTTTACACTTGGATGTCACTGAGCTGAGTGAGATTCACCCAGCAGGGCTCAGGACCTTGCTGGCTGTTCCCCGTCTCAGGATCCTCCCTCTCCCTTCCTTTCTCCTGTGCAAGTCACGCTCAATTTTCTGCTCCTGATGTTGATGCCAGCAATGAAATCAGAGACAAAGTCAGCAGCAAGGAGCCAGGAGGGATGAGGGATGGGATCCCTGGGAAGAATGGGCTCCCCATCACCAGCACAGAGCTGCACCCCTCAGCACCCACTGTCCCCCGGCACTGCCCCCACGCAGAGCCCTGGCAGTGCTGCAGAGGCAGCAGCACCAGAGCCCCTCCAGCAGTGGCGGGAACACACCGTGCTCACCCTTAATCCTCAGAATTTGTCTCCGGGGATTGCTGGCTGGTTGTTCCAAGCCGGAGCAGAACCAAAGGAGAAACCCTTTTTGCAGGTTTCCAGGTCCGTCTGGAAGGACACCCCAAGCTGGCAATGAGATGATTGTGCCCCTCCTTGTCGTGGGCACATGGGGAGGGCGTTCATCCTCCACCCCTCTGCCCCTCCGTCCACCTTCCCATCCTCCTGCCCAGGGCATGGGGCTGCTCCTCTGCCTGTGCATGGGGAAGTGGATCCCAAGGGCCTGTGCAGGTGGGGATTTGTCCCATCCTAAATGGGGTCCCACCCACCACAGGTGTGGTGACCCTTGCTCCAGGGGACCCCATCTCTGCTGCCAAGCTGCAACACCTGATGTGGACAGATTTTATGGAAGCGGAATTTCATCCAACTGGTTTTGAAAGGTTTTTTTTCCTTTGCTAATGGATAACTGTGATTCACCGGGATCAACACTTCATGGAGGGATGCTGTGGCTCTGATGTCATTTCCATCAGCAAGACCTTTCCCATCAAAGCTGGAGGCAAGAGAGGGGGAATGCAGTGCGGAAGAAGCCCCACTGCTGGCCTGGTTCAGCAGATATCGTGGCCATGGATCAGGAAGGACTGAGCTGCTCTGACACCTGTGGCTCAGCAGTTCGAGTACGAGCTGTGTTCTCCTGAGGATTCCTCCCTGTTCCTGCCCAGAGCCCCTCCAAGCCTTTGGAATATGAACAGTCTGAGTGTGGGCAGTGACAGTGCCCCACGGGGCTGGGACCGGAGCTCATGGCTGCAGCTGCTGAGTCAGCCCTGCTGGGAACACCTCAGCAGGTGACTGGGAGAGACTGGGAGCAGGACAGGGGCAGCCAAAGGGACCATGGGCAGGCACTGGGGGACATCCTTTGTCCACTGCCCACAGCAGGCTGTGTCCCCAGGAGCATTCCGGGCATTTTGCTCCATGCAGAATGACAGAATCACGGAACGTGCTGAGCTGGATGGGACAAGGATCACGGAGTCACCCCTGGCCCTGCCCAGACACCCCAACACCCCCACCCTGGGCACCCCTGGCAGCACTGCCCAAACGCCCCTGGAGCTCTGGCAGCCTCGGGGCCGTGCCCATTCCCTGGGGAGCCTGGGCAGTGCCAGCACCCTCTGGGGGAAGAACCTTTCCCTGATCTCAGCCTGAGCCTGCCCTGGCCCAGCTCCGGCCGCTCCCTGGGTGCTGTCCCTGCTCGCCTCAGTGCCTGCTCTGGTGCTGTCTCTTGGCTTCAGACCTGAGGAATCTACAGTCTCAGATGTGTTTGTTTCCCCACTTCCCTCTCTTTGCCTGGATGTGGGAGGAGCTGCCCTTGCCTCTCCTGCCCTTCCCTCCCGTTTCCACACCGTTCCCCCTGACAGCAGCACTGGAACTCTCCCCCTGCTCAGCTTCCCGAGCTGAAATCAGCTCCTTAACAAAACTCACCTGAGTCCTGTTAGCTGCATTCTGGGTCTGGAGACCCTTTTTCCAGGCCTTTCTTATCTGAGGCTGGAGTCTCCCCACTCCTTCTTGGAGCTGGAGAACCAAAGGAAAAACCCCAAATCCCACAAGAATGAGGAGAGCACTGAGAGCTGTGTCAGGGAGCTCCTGTCGTCACCTGTCTGTGGGGACACCTGGGCTGCAGGCAGGTGGCATCCCTGCTCCATCCTTCCCCAAAAGAAGATCCTGGGGCAAATTCCCAGCTGGCTGTGACTCCACAGGGATGAGATCCCTGCCCCTAAAGAGATTCCCCATAACCCTGTGAGCAAGCCGTGTTTCCACATCTCTGCTCTGACACGGAGCAGATTATCCGAGCTGCTGAGTTTTGCTCCAAACAAACATGATGCATAGAAATAATAAAGGCTGGAAGGGTTTTTAATTCCAAGCTGTGTTTCTGGATTAGTTCCCCATCATTAGGCAGTCAGGGAGGAGAGTTATTGCTGTTCTGCCTCCTTCTCAAAATCAGGAAAGGATAAAAAACCCCAGAGTTGTTGAGAGCTGGGGGTGGGCAGGAGAGCAGAGAACAGGCAGGAGAGACAGGAGTTTTTTAGGGATGATATTGGACCGTGGTGCAGGGTCGCCGGTGGGAAGCTCTGGAGACAGCAGGAACTCTGCCTACGACCACGGTGAGGGCAAGGAATCTTTGAAAACGCTTCTTACAAATCCAAAGTCAAACATTTGAGTCTGACTTGGGCCAGAAACTCTAATTAGAGCCCCCTTGATTTGTGCCATAAGTAGGACACTGCAGGGGGAACTGCTGAGGCAGGTGAGACTTACTGGAATTGCATCCCAGGGTATCTATAAATAGGGATAACAGAGGCTTGGCAAAAAGAGGCACAATGAAAATAACGGTGCACCCTGCCCACTCACTGAAGGATGAGGCACTTCAGATCTCAGAGTGACCCACCTTCAGTGCCGGTGGAGAGACTTGTTCTAGGTCAGCAGGTACCAAAAAGGCCCAGCTGTCATCAAGCACAAAAACAGGGCCGTTTTTTGGGATGAAATCATCGCTTTTGATAGCCTGCTGCACTCCACATGGCAGCGACACGGGCGCTGCTCGCATGACTCACGGGCTGGGCTCCTTCGCAGCCTCTCGCTGGTGGGCGGCTCCATCTGCACTGATTTACTGGTGTCAGGGTCCATCTGCAGGGCCCTACTGGTGTCAGGGTCCATCTGCAGGGCCCTACTGGTGTCAGGGTCCATCTGCAAGGGTTTACTGGTCCCAGTGTCCATCTGCAGGGCCTTACTGGTGTCAGGGTCCTCCTGCAGGGCCTTACTGGTCCCAGTGTCCATCTGCAGGGGTTTATTTGTGCCAGGTTCCAGCTTCAGGGGTTTGTTTTGGGTCAGGTCTGTGGGCAGTGCTTTGCTGACTGCTCAGCTCCTCTCTGCTGGTCTGGATGGGGCTGGATCCCACTTGGATTTGTTGTTCCATGGCTGGCCTGGAGTGTTATCCCGGGAATTTCAACCAGGAAGGGAACAGCTGCAAGATCTGGTGTGAGGAGGGAGTGCTGGACTTTTCCATGGGAGTGGGCAGCTCACATTTGGAAGCAGTGAGGCTGCACCTCTCGGGTGGTGGTGATTGCTGGGGTTTAAACTGGAATTCCTGCAGCTCCCTGCTGAGCTGGGACATCCTGCTCTGCTTTCTGCACCAGACGCTCCAGTGCAGGTGGATCCGGCACCTCTGCAGAAGGAGCAGGAGTTTCCTGGGATGGGCAGCAGGGGCACCTCTCACCAGGTGCCCCGACAGGCTGGGGACCCTCCCGCTGCCCTGGGCAGGGCCTGTGCTGGGCTCTCCTGTGCCCGCGGCTGCCAGGAGGGGCCCAGCACGTTCCTCCCCAGCACCCACTACGGGCAGTGCCCAAATCCACGTGGAGCTGCCCCCAGACCCTCAGACATCATCCCGAGGAGCTCTGTTTGAGCCCTGGGGCACAGCCAGGGAGATGCTGCAGCCTCCAACCGCGGGTGCGTCCTTCAGTCCTGCCCGGGGCCCGCCTGGGTGCGCTGGGCTGGCTCTCCGGACACATCCCGGCTTCTCCCGCAGCAGGAGCAGGGCGGGATGCTCGGCCACTCTCTGCTCCCTCCGGCGCCCAGCCCTGGAGTGGCCGCCTGAGGACTCGGGTTAAGCCGCACGCTGCTAAATAAGGGCAGAGCCGCTCTTTTCTCCCCGGTATTCCCATTCAAACCACAACAGCGGCGGCAGCGGGAGCAGCCGCTCCCACGGAATATTTATGAGCTGTTTGCAGAAATGTCAAGAGGAGCCAGCGGTTGTGTGAACACCCTCCCGGAGCAGCGGGCTCGGGAAGGCACTCCTGCCATCCTTGCTGCGAGGCCCGCGTGTGATGGCCATAGGGGCTTTGCCCGGCCCGGGGACGCTCCCGTGCCTCCCGCCGAGCTCCTGCCGGGCTCCGCGCCCCGACACCGGCGCAGGCATCGATCGCTGCTGCTCCATCCGGAGCAGCCCCGGGCCTGGGGCTCTGCCCTGCCCGCTCGGGGGGCTCCGGGAGCTGCGGGAGCCCGGGCAGCTGCAGCTCCTCACCCCCGGCAGGCGCTCGTACCAATTCCAGGTTCGCTTCAACACTCCGGGACTAAATGTTCCCATTTGCTTTGGGCAGTAAAAGCTGGAATTCTAACGAGGTTCCCGAGCAAGGCTGTTACATTCTGTATCTCACTAAATGCCTTTTCTTTGCTCTTTTCCTGCCTTGCTGCCAGACTGACCTTGCTGGGATGCGGGGACGAAGGAGAAGCAGCGTGAAGGCTGGGAATGCATTCCCACATGCTCCTGATTTCTGGGAATTAGGGATGGGAGTGGAAAAACCCCGGGATGTTTAACTTTGCTCTGTATGTTTTAATTTGTGTGTCACTTTTAGGAATTTTCCAGCAATTCCAGCTCACCAGAGGGGTTCAATACCAGCTTCTTCCACACTCCTCCATGTGGGTAAGTTCTAAATTGTTGGTTTGGTAGGACCTGAGAGGTGCTTTGGACTTTGACCTCATTGTTCTTGGCCAACTCTTGTCAGTTGGAGGGGTCAGGAATATTTAGGTGAAGTCAGAGGACCCTTCAGGTTTTGATCTGTTCCCACCCTTGGAATATATTCTTTATTTCCAGCAGATTTGTGGGCTTTAAACAACCTAAGAGATGATCTCCAGCCACTGGGGGATGCAGAGCCATCCCAGAAGGAATGGAGGTTTTGTAGAATCACAGAACATCCTGAGTGGGAAGGGGCCCACAAGGATCATCTGTCCAACTCCTGGCCCTGCAGAGACACCCCAACAACCCCACCCTGGGCCTGGGTTTGGGGGAGGAGTATTTGGGAGAAAAAGTGGCCTGAGAGTTCAGAGAAGGAGCAAAGTGACCCTCAGCCCCTCCATTTCCTGCTGTGTTGTTGGTGCAGCTCCCACCCTGCCAGGCCCTGCTCTAACTCTGGGTGCTCCTGGTCCTGGCCAGCCTGGTTTGGGGTCTCCACCCAAACCCTGAGCCCAGGAGCTCCAGTTTTGTCCAGGCTGGTGCCTCCAGGCCATACTGGGGAGTGCTGGTCTGCACTGGCCATTGCTGTGTCCCTCCTGGCTTCTCCATGGGGTGATTTCATGGCTTGCCCTTGGAGCTGTCACCTCACTGTGACCCTGCTGGAGGATCCCTGGACCTTGTCCTGACCTTTGGATTGATTCTGTGGCTTCCCCTTGGATCTGTGTGGGCTCCTGGCTGGACCTGGCCACCATCCCTTGGTCTTGCTGCCTCACCCAGGTCCTATGGGCCAAGCTGTGGCTGGAGGGGCCTCTTCCACTCGTGGCATCCTAATCCTGGCCCTCCCTGAGGGAGCAGCCGTGCTCTTGCTGCTCCCTGGCACATCCCAAACCTCCCAGACTCCAGCTCTGAAGGAGTGAGCAGAACAAGAGCCACCCAGGTGGCCGAAAACTTGTCCAAGGTGGCCTCAGCCTTCTCCAGAGCTGCTAAATTTTGCTGCTTGCAATAGCTTTTGTGGTGCTGGAACAATGCATGTGTGTATAAGGGGAATGTAGGCAAGATTTCTACTTTCCAGGTTATTTTTGGTTTGCTTGGAAAAAAATGAGGAGGAGAGCGGGCTCCAAACCCTGTTCCAAAGGCTGGAAAGGAAGCATCTGGTGTGCCCAGGGGTTGTCATAGTGAAGATGAGTGACACATAATAATGATGAATCCAGAAACTTTCACCTTGATTTTCCTGCCTCGTGGAGCTTTGAAGTGAGCCTCTAATATTATGTTAGCAGTTTATTGTGTGTGCTTCATTAAAAATACATCACAGGCCTCTCGGAGCTGGAAGGGACGCAAATTAGGTCAGCGAGTCCAGGCTCCCGCTGCTCTGCCAGGGCTCTGATCCTGCTAATGACTCCAGCCCAGCCCCGGCAGGTGCTCGTGTGCTGCCAATTCCAGCTCTGGGTTGACAGGGAAAACAGGATTTCATTCTTTAAACCACTTCAGTTCTTGTTAAAAGGGGTTTATTTCATGTTCGCTGCCCGGCCGGTGTTTGAGTGTGAGGGGGGCAGCTCTGCCCCAGCCCTGAAAGCCCCGAGCCTGGGCTGAGCCCCAGCGTGGGCAGCAGGGGAGGGGGGATTCTGCCCCTCTGCCCCGCTCAGGTGAGACCCCACCTGCAGAGCTGCCCCAGCCCTGGGGCCCAGCACAGGAGGGACCTGGAGCTGCTGGAGAGAGTCCAGAGGAGGCCACGGAGCTGCTCCCAGGGCTGGAGCCCCTCTGCTCTGGAGCCAGGCTGGGAGAGCTGGGGGTGCTCACCTGGAGAGGAGAAGGCTCCAGGGAGAGCTGAGATGTCCTGCAGCTCCCTCTGTGCTTTCAGCCAGGCAGAACCAGCCTTTGGATTCAGCCCTGGAGCAGTGCAGGTGTTGGGGGTGTGACATGGAGCTGCTCCCCAGCGGGACATCTCCTCCAGGCTGGAAGCACTTTGGTGGAGGAGTGAACCCAGGAATGAGGCCATGGTAGTGTTTCCTCTTGGCTTGTCCCCAGCCCTGCTGTTCCCTTGGCCACTCCTTTGGGATACAGTGCAGGTTTAGGTGCCTCAGCACCACCAGCACCACCAAGGGAACAGGAATCCCTTTGTTCTGAGCTCTGTGCTATCAGAAATGAAGGGCTTGCCTCCAACTCTTCGTCACTCTGAGCTGGGGCACCTGAGGGACTGAGAGACCCCAGGGCTTGCTGCCACCTCTTTGTCCTTCTGGGCTGACCGTGGAGGGATGAAACTCTTGGGGATTGGTGGCACCTCAGCATCACCCATTTTGTGTCTAGGCTGGGCTGCTGGTGCTGTGACTGAGCCCAGGGACAGATGGGATCTTGGGAAGGAATTGTTCCCTGGGAGGGTGGGCAGGCCCTGGCACAGGGTGCCCAGAGCAGCTGGGGCTGCCCCTGGATCCCTGGCAGTGCCCAAGGCCAGGCTGGACACTGGGGCTGGGAGCAGCCTGGGGCAGTGGGAGGTGTCCCTGCCCATGGCAGGGGTGGCACTGGGTGGGATTTAAGGTCCCTTCCCACCCAAACCATTGCTTGATTCCATGATCCACCAACTCCATCAAGCCTCCTGCGGGCATCCCAGGGAATCAGGGCACCCAGCCCAGCACCTGGAGCTGTGGGTCCTGCTGATGTGGGGCTGGCTCTCAGCAACCAGGAGATGCATCTGAGATGTGACCCAGGGAGGAACCATCTGACCCAGAGTTTGCTGCCCCTGGAATAGGGTTTGGCCAGGGTCAGTGTGGGGCTGGCACATCTGGGGAGGCAGAGAGCAGCTCTGCAGGGGAGGCTCCAGTGGGGTTTGCCCTGAGACACTGTGTGATGTTTGCCATCGCACTCCAGAGCTGCTGTGCTCTGCACTGAGGTCCACGAGCAGGGATTGACCCTGTGGGGAACCCAGAGCCCCCGAGAGCTCAGGGACCCCTCACTCACCAGGTGCCCAGCAGGGCCAGGGACTGATCCAGCAGGGAATCCAGAGCCCCTGAGAGCTCAGGGACCCCTCATTCACCACCTGCCCAGCAGGACCTGGCAAATCCGAGCAGCCTGAGGTGTCCACCCTGGACTTTGTGGCACGGGACACTTATTCCAGCTTGAAGATGCTGCTGTTTTCCACGCTGGCTCCCCGGGGGAAGGAGAACACAGCCCTTCATTAGCTGTAATGAGTGTCTGTTTTGGGCCGGGGCCACGGGCTCTGCCAAAGCTGTGCCGAGCAGCCCGGCCTGACCTAGAAAAACCCCTTAATGTGGTGCTCGTTTTGCAAGGGGCGATGCTCTTATCTAATCACCAGCCACATCCCTCAGCAGCACCGCCACCGCGGCCGAGTTAACTCGATTAGGAAATCACCACGCCGAGCTATTTACAGGCCGGTTCTAATGGCTGCAGCAACAGCAGGGCAATCAGGCGGAAGCCAAGGGCACGGTGTGCTGTGAGGGGATGGCCGGCAGCTCCCTGCGCCCCCGGGGCTCGCTCCTCCCCACCGAGCCCCTCTTCCCGGGGCTCCTCTTTGTCATCGCTCAGCCTCAGAGAAACTCTCGCATTTCCAAAGCATTTCAGTCGGAGAGGGGGCGTGGTGGTGGGG
>WEIT01031829.1:0-40246 GCA_013389985.1 Dryoscopus gambensis | reverse complement strand
TTTTTTTTTTTTTCCTTTCCCCAAGATTTTTATTTAAGGCCGCCCTCCCCTCTGCCCTGCTCCAGGCCTGCTGTGCCCGGGGGCTGTGGCAGCCGGCCGGGGGGGATGGAGCCCGGGGGCCGCGCTGGGCACGGGCGGTTCCCCAGGGAGCCGGGCAGGCCCTGGAAGGTGTTTGCACCCTGGGGGGCTGTTCCTTTAGGGCTCCTGGGACTTTTTCTTCCCATCTGCAACAGCCAAGGCAGAGTCCCCAGAGCCCTGTGTGACAGGAGCGTCACAGAGAGAGGCAGAGCTGCTCTTCCACACCTCATTCCCCCCAGGAAGGCCTCAGCCCTGTGTTGCCACTGCTCGTCGAGAAATGGAGGCTCTGGGTGAGTAAAATGCCCCAGGTGGCCTCAAACGGTGGGAGCAGAAGTGGGATTTGGGCTCAAACCGCTGTGTTTTCATCCAGGGCTCACATAAGATTCAGAATTGAAATTCTGAACGGAGGATTTAAATCAGCATCTTTCCAAAATATATAAATTCACTTATATATGGTTTCTCCTTCACATTTCCTCTCGTGTTTCACTGCCGGAGGAATACATCAGGTCTGAGTGGATGTTGGAGACATTTCCCCCCTCAGGATGGGCAGCTGGAGCTGGAAAGCCTGGCTTGGGGAGCGACCTTGCGGTGGGACGAGGCAGGAATTCCAGGGCTGCCCCGCCATGGGGTCAGATGCTGGCAAACATCCCTTCAGACGAGGAACGAAGTGATCTCATCGTTTCCCCCGTGGCCTCACCTCACTCAACCTCGGGAGCACCGGGGGTGGAAGAGCAGCTCTGTTCTGCTTCCCACAGGCAGCGTTTCATGTGTGGCCTCTTTCCCCCAGCCCTGCTCTGGATACAGCACTAAAAATGGGCTGCTGCTCGTTGCTGTGGTCTCCAGGCGCTTCCCAGCCAGCCAGGAAGGTTTTTAAATGCTGGAAAATAGGGAGGTTATTTTATCAGCATTGTAGGCAGTGTTTTTTCCCAGGTGCTTGGAGAGCAGGGTTGGGGTTGGTGACCTCTCATCTGCCCAAAACGCACCTGGGGTTTGGGTTGTTAGAGCAGTCAAGCGCCAGGAAGCTGCTCCCAAACTCCTCCTTTCCAGCAAACAAAAGATCCGTGATTGGACTGCTCTGAGGGTGACATACAAGTTAAAAAAAACCCCCAAGCATAAACCACAAGAATAACAAAAATCTCCTCAAAATTGTGGCATTTCTATTCTTTCCATCCCAAGCATTCAGCTAATACGCAGCATTTATAAAGTCATGGAATGGGTTGGGTTGGGAGGGGCCTTTAAAGCCCACCCAGTGCCACCCCTGCCATGGCAGGGACACCTCCCACTGTCCCAGGCTGCTCCCAGCCCCATCCAGCCTGGCCTTGGGCACTGCCAGGGATCCAGGGGCAGCCACAGCTGCTCTGGGCAAATTTCCCAGCTGCCTCTAATGAGTGTTTTGGGGTGCAGGTTCATTCCCTGAATTTGGACCCCACACCAACCCTCAGCATTTCTGTGGCCACGTCAGTGTCTTGAAGCTTTTCCAGTATTTTTTTGCTCCCAGTGCCACTTCCCGAGGCAGTCTGGAAGTCTCAGTGTTCCTGCCTCAGTCTCAGCAGGGAGCTGAGCCACCTAGCATCCCAGTAATCCTTGAGGCCAGAAGAGTTGGACCCAATGGAAATATCAGCGTTTTTCCAAATTTAATTTTTTTGCCTCAGGAGGACTGGAAAGACAAAAACTGTGTGTTCAACAGAAAAAAAAAAAAGCTGTGGGATTGGTTCTATTTCAGGTTTGACAGTGGAAGCAGAAGCTCAGTAACAGCGGCCTGCAGTGAGGTGCCAGGCCCTGAGGGAGGCGGGTGGAGGCCACCTCCTGTCCCCCAGGCCAGCCCTGGGAGCTCTGCCAAGGGTGGGGAGCACAGCTTGGTCCCTGCTCTGCTTCTGCCCCCCTGAGGGATCTCAGCAGTGCCCAGGCAGGGGAGAGGGCACTGGAGGTGAGGAGAGGTCCCAGGGCATCCCCTTTGCTTCTTCTCAGGGTGCACGCTGGGCTCGGAGTGAGATCCCTCAGCTCCCTCCTCCCCCGGGGTCATTGTCCCCAGCTGCAGCATCACCAGGCTCTTCCCGAGGGGATGCAGGTGAGCTCTCCCACCTGTCCCTGGGCCCTCTGCAGCACCTTGTCCTGTCCTTGCCTTGGTCCCCAGCCCTGGTTTCCCACACAGAGCAAAAGCGGGTTTGTGCCTCACTGTCCCCGTGCTGCCACGTCCCACACTCGCCTCCCTGGTCCTGGGGTGCAAACTCACCCCCCCACAGCTCCACCCTCAGCATTTCCATGGCCACACGGTGCCCATGGGTGGTGTAGGATCGTGCAAACAATCACAGAGTCGCTGAGGCTGGAAAAGACCTCCAGGAGCATCAAGTCCAACCTTCGACCACGCCCAGCAATCCCCAAGTGCCGCCTCTGCTCATTGTTTGAGCACTTCCAGGGATGGTGACTCCAGCACTGCCCTGCCAGCCTGTGCCACTGCCTGACCACCCTTTCAGGGAAGAAATTTTCCGAACATCCAGCCTGAACCTCCCCTGAAAACTGGAAGCTTCACAACCATTTTTGTGCCCAGTGTCACCATGCGTGGAAGCTTGGAAGGCTCAGTGCTCCCACATCAATCTCAGGGAACTGAGTCACACAAAGACTAAAATGTCTCTAAAACATCTCAATTCCTTTCAGGAGCTTCTTTTTTTCAGCCTCAAGAAATGTT
The DNA here is from genome assembly GCA_013389985.1 of Dryoscopus gambensis. Taxonomy (NCBI): domain Eukaryota; kingdom Metazoa; phylum Chordata; class Aves; order Passeriformes; family Malaconotidae; genus Dryoscopus; species Dryoscopus gambensis. The sequence continues at coordinate 37,482 of WEIT01031829.1, read as the reverse complement.
TTGCATGTTGAGAACAGCCTGTGTGCCTCCTGCCTGAAATCAATGGGCTTTTGGTCAAGATGGAGCTGAGGGAAAAAATCCCCCCCCCAAAAATGGGCTTTTGCCCAAAATGCCTGTGGACATCTGTGAATCTGATAAGAGTCTGGATTCCTTTTCCTCAAGTTTTTGCAGGAAACATTTGCAACAGGAACATGCTGATGGATTTCTCACAAGGGCATGGAGTGACAGGACACAGGGAACGGCTTTAAGCTGGAGGAGAGGAGATTTAAATTGGATATTGGGCAGGAATTGTTCCCTGGGAGGGTGGGCAGGCCCTGGCACAGGGTGCCCAGAGCAGCTGTGGCTGCCCCTGGATCCCTGGCAGTGCCCAAGGCCAGGCTGGACATTGGGGCTTGGAGCAGCCTGGGACAGGGGGAGGTGTCCCTGCCATGGCAGGGGGGGCACTGGATGGGATTTAAGGTCTTTTCTGACCCAAACCATCCCATGATTCCATGATTCCACAGCACTGTAACTGTCACTGAAAAACCCAAAAGACATCAGCTTTAAAAAATGAAAATTTTAGTGGAAAACTGCAATCCCTGGGTGATTTCCTTTCCCAACGCTAAGGGGAAATGTTGAAAAAAGTGGAATTTTGCAGCGAAGGAGTGGGAGCTGTTGCTGTTCCTCAGGCAGCTGGAGCATGAGCTCATAGAGGCAAAATAGAAGTGGAGCCTGTGCTCTGGGGGCGAAGGCGTCTGGGGAACAGGAGCAGATTGTTGCACCAGGGAAAGGCATTAGGATTCAACAAGTGCAAACTGACAGTCACGAGGAAGGAGCAGGGAGGGAGAAGATCAGGTTAATTAGAAGCCCGGAGGAATTGGAGGCCACGAGCTCAGCAGAACTTTGTGGAGGAATTAATTAAAGGTTTGTTTGGAGCTGAGCTTGACGATAAAAAAAAAAACAAACCCTAAAAATCCCCTGTTGCATCCTGACACTCAGAGCTGGTCCTGGAGCACTGCCAGGCACTGGCACAGCCCCTGTTTACACCTCCAGGAGCCGGTGGACAGGAGGGAGAATTAATTGCCGTGAGGCAGACGAGGCTGTCAGAGGAAGCCCGGCAGAGCTGCCTCATCCCTGCTCCCTGCTGGGTGGGCAGGATGGGGAGAGGGAGGCGAGCAGCGGGAGGGGATCATTCCAGGGATGCAGGCATGTGCCAGGCATCACTCGGTGCTGCAGCGCCGTCGGGGATAGGGACAGGGTGACTTTGGGGGCAGGGCAGGAGCCAGGGTGACTTTGGGGGCAGGGAAAGAGTGAAGCTGCCAAGCACAATCCCTGCAGGGCTCCATTCCCCGCTCCCTGTGGAGAACCCACTCACCAAGCTGGAAGAAGCACAGGGGCAGGTCAAGGTCTTGCAGGAAGGTTGTGCTGGTGCAGGGCCGTGGGGAGAATTCCCTCAGCAGGAGCAGTGGGAATGCAGCTGCTCGGCTCCAGTCCTCAGGGCAGAGCGAATTCCTGGCTGGACTCGGGTCAGAGAATCCCAAAATGGTTTGGGTTGGAAGGGGCCTTAAAGCTCATCCAGTTCCAACTCCATCCCAGGGCAGGGACACCTTCCACTATCCCAGGTGGCTCCGAGCCCTGTCCAGCCTGGCCTTGGACACTTCCAGGACCTTGATTTTTGCTTCTGTGCTGTCGTGAGGTTCAAGGACCTTTGTGTGGTGTGACTAAAGCAGGGCACAGTGACACAATGCTGGACTCTGGGCCACTGAAGTCCCTCTCAGCTTGGAGCTGACAGATATAACCATGAAAGGGACCTGACATCATCCTCTGTTTTTAAACATTAATATTGGGCATTACCTAATCTGTGTGAAATGGGCTGGGAAGTGACAACAGACTCCCCAACACGAGTAATCAACACAAAACTGTCACTGAACGGGGACATTTCTGTTGGGATCGCAAGGAAGCACTGAAGCCTTTGTACTTTTCAACTTTTCTATCAATTATCTAAAAATAAATGCAAAATTTGCAGATAACATCAGGCCTGGCAGGATGGATGTACAGATAAAAGCAGGCAGCTCTGCAGCCGGAGATAATTCCCGGGAGCGGGGCTGCTCCATTAAAACGTGTTTTCTCGCCAGCAGATGAGTGTTGGATGGTTTGGGGCAGGGCACCTGGAGCTGCTGGAGGCTCCAGCTCCGGCAGGGAGCAGGGCAGGGTGACGGTGCTGGATGTCACTGCCGGGCCAGCACCTCGGGGTGGGATTTCACAGCATCCAGCATAGGGGAAAAAGGCCATTTTGGCTTTATACGAGGCACTGGTGGGACTGGGAGAAAGATGCTTTTCCTTTGACACTCTCTGCTCGGTGAGTTCCGAGGAGTACTGATGCTGTGGGATGAACTGGTGGTGTAACTGGTGTTACTGGTGGGCAGTGTGGGGTCAGCTCACAGCCAAACTGGGGCACTGCTTTGGACAACTCTCCGTTCCCCTGGGGTGATGCAGCTCCTCTCAGGCAGGAATCACAGGGAGATTCCATCCCCAAATTCCTGCCAGATGGCCCTGGAGGGGTGTTTGGGGCTGGGCCGTGTGCCAGGGATGGCTCACAGGGATGGCTCGGGGTGCCCCACATGGACATGAGGTCACTGAAGGAGTTTCCACCAGGCTTGGGTGCACCAGGACACCTCTCCCAGGTGTGACACAGACACTCTGCGGGCCCAGCTCTGGGGTCCCTCTGGGCCTCCTGGGCCAACAGAGGAGAGAGTCAAACACAACTTTCCAGCTCCTTTTCTCTTCCCGAGTGATGTGTGCCAGGTTGGACCCCAGTGCACACCAGTGTGGGATCCCTGGGGACCAGCAGGAGTTGGGAATGCTCCAGCCTGGTGGTGTGGATGCAGATGACTCTAAAAATGTCTCCCAGTGCATCACAGAGTCATGGAATGGCTTTGGGTCCAAGGGAGCTGGACGAGGCTTCGGGAGGGTCTATTTTGTCTCAGCTCTGTTGCATTTAAGTCATTTCAATTTTACACCTGAGTAGGAACAGCCTGGCTGAAGCTGTGCCCCAGGGGCCCCTGCAGTCCTGGATTTCAAACCTGTTCCTGCTCCGTGGCAGGTTACAAATGTCCTGTGAGGGAGCTGATGTGACATCAGGCACAGCTCGTTCAGCTTTGAGGCCAGAGCTGGCCTTCCCTCTGCCCGGTCAGCACAGGGACGGAAGGAAACTGCCATTTCCATGGCTGCAGGTGCCTGGAAAAGAAACAGTGAAGTGCCTCTGGAAGAGGAATTTTAGTAGGAATATCACGTTTTGTGGGATCTGTCCGTGCAGCCTTAGAGGTTACGGAGGAGGAGCAGGGTCTGGCTGCAGCCACTGCCACGGGAGCTGCTGAGCCAAACCAGGGTGGGAATCCTTCCCCAGCCTGGCCAGAGAAATAAATAAAGGGAGCTGAGGCCGGAGGAGGGGAAGGTGGGAATGCTCTGGGATGCTGGGCTGGTTTCAGCTCTTCGAGGAGGCTTTTCTCAGTCATCTGTGCAGAACTAATGATACAGCTAAAGAGGGAGCTGGAATGTTACAGGAATCCTGAGATCAGAGGGAAGATAAGCAGATGTAAACATCTCAAATTCCTACAATAGGGGGATTCTTTTTCTGGAGGTGCTGAAGAGAAAAGAAGAATTTTACCAGCAGCCCTGGAGCTGATTGGGGGTAAGACAGCAGCCCCGAGCCTCCTGAGAGAGGGGGATTTATTTAGAAGACAACCACAGGCAAATATGTTCTTTTTTCTCCCCTTGCTTTTTGATGAGGAATATTGCTGGAATCAGCTCAGGGGAGGGAGGCTTTGATCATCCTTTCGGAGAGTGAAAAAAGCTGCTTTGAATTCTGCTGCAAGGCAGGTCCCGGGAGGGGCTGTGGGAGGGATGCTCACCCTGGGGCAGAGCCCCTGGGCAGGTGTGGGACTGTCTGGGGAGAGGGAGCGTCCCCTGTCCCCATCCTGCCCTTCAGACAGACCTGCAGGGGCAGAGGAGCCTTGGGAGCACAGAATCATGGAATGGTTTGGGTGGGAAGGACCTTAAATACCACCCAGTGCCACCCCTGCCATGGGCAGGGACACCTCCCACTGTCCCAGGCTGCTCCCAGCCCCAGTGTCCAGCCTGGCCTTGGGCACTGCCAGGGATCCAGGGGCAGCCACAGCTGCTCTGGGCACCCTGTGCCAGGGCCTGCCCACCCTCCCAGGGAACAATTCCTTCCCAAGATCCCATCCAGCCCTGCCCTCTGGCAGTGGGAAGCCATTCCCTGTGTCCTGTCCCTCCAGCCCTTGTCCCCAGTCCCTCTGCAGGTCTCCTGGAGCCCCTTTAGGCCCTGGCAGGAGCTGCTGGAATCTCTGGAGCCTTCTCCTCTCCAGGTGAGCACCCCCAGCTCTCCCAGCCTGTCACACCCTCCAGGTGCTGCTAACGAGGTGAGGAACTAAAAGGTGCCACACAAACCTGAGCTGCTCCTTGAGAGGAACCCAGAGCACCGGGGACCTCCCGAAGACAACACAGACCAACCATCTTAGGCCCAAGATAAAACCCTCCAGAAGCCAGTCCTGGTGTGGAGGAACCCCAGATCAAAGTGGCCAAAGCTTCATTGGCAGTAAAAGCAGGGCCCAGATGAGCTCCTCAATATGGGAGGGAAGGAAATACAATGGGTTGGGAACGGATTCCTGGCAGGAGCTGTCAAAGCCATCCCTGCACCACATGGAAACGTTGTGGCGTCAGGAATGTCCCAGAAGAACAGACCTTGGGTTTGAGGTGGGTCATGAACACAACTCCCCCAGGAAAATGCCCTTGGGATTTCCAAACAGTGGCTGAGGACAGAGAGGAGCCAGATCCAGTGCTGTGAAATGGGAATGTAAAAAACCCAGTATTTGTGGATTTGCCTGGTTTATCCTGCACTCAGAAACAAGTGTTTGTTTAGATGGTGCTAATCAGAGGAGCATGAAAATATTCCCAAAATAAATGTCTTTTTTAATTCAAGAACCAGTGTTTCTCTGAAGAAAATTGCTTTGAGGGACTGACACTAATTTTCAATTTTTTTTTTCATTCTCTGCTTCTATTTTAAGCAAAATGTTTAAGAAACAAAACTGCACAAGACTTTGAAAGTGCATTTTGTTGAGTGTGGGGCTTTTTCTTCTCTTTGGCCACTGAAAACCCCATGAGAAAGGAGGAAACTCAGCTTCTCTCATGTGGATATTGGCTCCCACCTGATAATAGCAGCTTTTTTCCAAAGGTAACTTTATGAAAACATGAATATTTAAACCCAGAACTTCACTTTTTAAAAATGAGGAGCTCTCCTCTGCTTGCCCATGGTTTTGAACTGGACAAAGTTCAAATGAGAGGGGAACTCCAGGTGGGAAAATGAAATCTCCCCGTGAAATGAATTCTAAAGAGATTTCTTTGCTTCCTGAAAATGCTGTAATTGAAAAAAACTATCGGAGGCCACCTCTGTTTTCTTATCAGTTTTAGTGTTATTATTTCTCTGAGCCGTTTTCCAAAATTTTTCTCCGACTCCTGGTGGAGACAAACCAAGGAAAATTTATTCCCAACACCTGCCCAAAGTGGCAAATTGACCCTGATAGGCATCCCAGATAATTGCTATGGAATCCTCTCTTCTTGGGAAAAGCCTGCTCTGGCACCACAGCTTTGGGCATTAAATCACATTTATCTCCCCGCCCCCGTGGGATTAAACCCTGGGAAGGGGGGTCTGGGAATAACCCAGGGAGCAGAGCTGGGAAAGGGGCTCGGCCTGGAGCAAAGGAGGCTCAGGGGGGCCCTTGTGGCTCTGCACAAGTCCCTGACAGGAGGGGGCAGCCGGGGGGGGGGTCGGGCTCTGCTCGCAGGGAACAGGGACAGGAGGGGAGGGAACGGCCTCGGGCTGGGCCAGGGGAGGGGCAGGGTGGATATTGGGAAAATTCCTTCTTCAACAAGTGGTTAAACCTTGGCAGGGGCTGCCCGGGGCGGTGGTGGAGTGCCCAGCCCTGGAGGTGCCCAAGGCAGGAGCAGATGTGGCACCTGGGGACGGGGCTCAGTGGCTGCAGGTTGGGCTTGGTGACCTTGGAGGTCGTTTCCAGCCTTAACGACTCCACGACTCTGTGATTCCATTCCTCGTGGGGTCGGAACCAGCTGGGCTGTGCCACCAAGGTCTTCCTCACCTTCCCACAACAACCTTCAGTGGAGCTGCTCCCGGAGCTGCGGCTCGGAAGGGTGGGAAGAGGAGCCGAGGGCACGGCACGGAGCCCAGGAACCGCAGCCCCCGGGCGCTTTGGGTGCAGCCCTGCTGATTCACCCTGTGCTCCAACCCAGCCGTGCCACACGGATCCTGCCCCGACCCTCCTGCGCCTGGCAGCTCTGCCGGGAGCTGCTGTGACCCCCGGCTGTGTTCCCAGAGCCCCCCGGCTGTGTCCCCAGGCTGTGTCACCACAGCCCCCCGGCTCTGTCCCCCGGCTGTGCCCCCACAGCCCCGGCTCTGCACTTTGCCGCTGCCTTTGTTCTCTTTTCATCTCTCCTTTATCAGCCGCGGCCAGGCAGCGCTTCCCGCCCGGCAATTAACAGTGGCAATTAAGAGCTGCCGAGGTAGGTGTTTCCCCTCCGGAGGGACCTGATGTTTTCCATGCTGAGCAGGAGAGAGATCCCCGCCGAGGGAGCTCATTTGTGCTGATGAGGAAATGTTGTCCTTGCTGGAATCCGAGCTCAGGCTAAAAAGTTGCAAGGTATTAAATTGGTTTTGGTTTTTTATCTCCTGCCAGTCCCAAATCCCTGTCAAAATATGAAAACACGTAAATTTCAGGTGATTGCTGCCCAGTCTGTGCTTTTCAGAGTTTAGAAAATCAGGTGAGCAACGAGGAGAAGCAGCAGTTAGCCAGGAAAGGCCTCTTTTCCCACACCCATCTGAAGGGAATGGTTGTTATGGAAAGGGAGGATATTAGACTTGTCCACAGGATGCAGCCACTGCTCAGTAAATGCTGCCTCAAAAGCTGTCTGTTGAGCCTCTCAAACCCTCTAGTGAGTGATAAAATGGAAAAAGCTGGGAAATAATGGGAAAAGATAATCTGGACCCAAATGGAAAAAGGCATCTGCAAAAATCTAATCAAGCCACCAGTGACACTGAGCATTTCCAGTGACTTTTAGCTCGGAATTCAAACACTCCTGGTGTCCAGTAATGACGCTTTATGTCTTGTGCACTGAGTGCCAGTGTGGAATTAACCGGGAAAATACGGATTTTTATAAATAAGGCTGGTTTTCAGTGCCTGGAAAATAAGTTTAAGCCTCACCCTGCTTGTTCTCAAAGTGATCTAATATTGAAAGGGAAACAAGAACAGCCTCCACCACTGTCTGGGTGCTGATGAGAAATGATTAATCCAATCCTGGCTGGAATAGCTTCGCAGGCATCCCCAGGACAGCTGGATGGATGGGGCACTCAACGGAGATGGAGCCCCATGCAAATAAAACAATGAGGAAATAAGGGAATGTTATTGATGGAGATTATTTCTCCCCTTACTCCATCATAACAGTTTTATATCTGTGTAAAAATGAATTCTGCTTGGTAATGTGGTCTCTGGGAGTTGTATTTATTCTGTTTATTGCTATCAGGAACTTATTCCTTTGCATAAATTATTCATGGGAATTAGACATGCTCGTGAGGCCTTGTTTGTGTGGGGAGGGATGGGGAGCCGGAAGGCAGCAGGAAACGTCTTGGTTTGGGTTCCTTGGAGGAAGCGCGCTTGGAAATCGTGGAAAGTGAGGAAAGCCCAGTGGGGATGGGTCAGAGCACTAAATCCTGCGGGGCACAGGAGCCCTGGGGGCATTGGGTGCCTTTGCCACGCAGGGCAGAGCTCTGTGGGGGCACAGAGAGCCCCTCAGAGCAGGAGAGGAGGAGCTCCCCCGTGATCACGGCTCAAAGCTCATCCCCCAGGCTCCAAAGGTGCAGGATTCTGTGCAGACGGAGCGTTTAGGGGGAGGTTTAACGTCCTGCTGGAACATCTGTTCTCCGTCAGCCACAAAAAGGGCTGGATGGCCACTGGTGATCAGCAGGAGACAGGGAGAGATCAGCATTGGTGTCCCCTGTGGGGAGGAGGCCGTGGCAGGGAGCACGAGCACTCCAGTCACGCTCTCCTCTGGCAGCTGCTGGGCAGGAGGAGCTGAGGGATGAGGAATGAGGGGCAAACCCCTGGGATTGTGCCCACAGCTGTGCCCCAGCTCACCCGGCAGGGCACGGGCTGCTCCCGGCCTTGGCTGCGGCGCTCCTGCAAACCAATTCTCTATTTCAAACCACATTATTATTATGGTTAAAAGCAAATTTCTTCCCTAATGCGATGGGATTACGATTTAGATATTGTCCCAGTGTGGTTCTGGTCTCAGGAGCTGGGTTTGCAGGGCTGCTGCGGCTGCAGGGGATGGAGCTGCCCTGCCTGCACCCCGTACCCCAGAGGTCCTCTCCTCCTCTTTGTTCCTGCTCAAACCTCTCCCAAGCAGCTGCTGCTTCATTGCCCCTTTCCAAGTGGTAATTCAGGAGGCCTGGCTGATTTGCATTTTTTGGGAGAGTCCTTGGGGCTGCTGGGGTGTTTTTGTGCCCGCCTGAGCCGCGTGTGTGTCCCAGCAGAGCTGGAGCTGCAGGAATCCAGCCCCGGGGTGATGCTCTCAGCAAAGCTGCGCGGCCTGTCTCGATATCCCACCTGAAGCAAAGCTGGAGTTCCTCTGGAATTTCTGCATCTGCGGGGTAGATTCTCTGTGCAGCATCCACAGGGCTGTGGTGCACACAGAGCCCTGTCCTGGGCTGGGCGAGGAGCAGAGCCCACGCTCCCATGGCTTCATCCGTGGAAAAGAGCAGCTCCGTGTGAGCCCCACAGGCAGCAGACTGCAGCTCCCGGGGCTGGGTGTCACTTCTGAGCTGTCAAGCGGCTCCTTCCTCCTCCAGAAGCCTGGGATGCTGTGAGGAAAGTGGCCGAGTGCTCTGGGACTTGCTCTTTTCCACTGGCTCGGGAAGAATGGAATATCCTGGCAAAAGCCATGATGGAAAACACGGGACAGGGCAGGGGAAAAGTATAATGTGAGTAACTGGCAGCTTCTTCTCAATGCACACAGGAACCACTTAAAATCCTGCTCTCACTGAGGGAGAGGGCGAGGAGTCACTTCCTTCCCCATGGTGTTATTCCACACGGGAAATCTGGTGAAGCAAATCCCCATGGAGTTGCCCAGCCCCAGCTGGGAGCTGCCCCCCACCCTCTGCTGCCTTGGGGAGGTTTCCAGCCCCAAACCTTTCAACTCCTTCCCAGCTGAGCTGGAGGAAGCTACAGGGGAAACACTGGAGAGATCCAGGTCAGTGGGGAAGGGTCGATTCCTGGTGGAGCAGCTGAGAACACCTGGAATGTTCAGCTGGACGAGACTGAGGGGTGACTTCGCAGGGCCTGCAGCTCCTCCCGAGGGCAGCTCCGGTCTCTGCTCCCTGGGCCAGGGACAGCACCCAGGGAACGGCCGGAGCTGGGCCAGGGCAGGCTCAGGCTGAGATCAGGGAAAGGTTCTTCCCCCAGAGGGTGCTGGCACTGCCCAGGCTCCCCAGGGAATGGGCACGGCCCCGAGGCTGCCAGAGCTCCAGGGGCGTTTGGGCAGCGCTGCCAGGGGTGCCCAGGGTGGGGCTGTTGGGGTGTCTGGGCAGGGCCAGGAGCTGGGCTGGATGGTCCCTGGGGGTCCCAGCTCAGGATATTCCATGATCCTGTGATTCCATGAACGATGTGCATCCGAAGCCACCAGACACAAGAGCCTCCATCAAGGCACAGACAGCACAGATCCGACTGGTGATATGAAGAATGATAAAGCCATGACCCCACAAATGACTGGGAGATGAACAGAGATAACAACTTAATGGGAGCTCACTCCGAGATAAGGAAATGGGGATGGTGAACAGGAGCCAGGAATTTATTCATAGGGAAATGCCAAGTGGAGAGAAAGAGGTGCTGTGATTTCTGCATCCAACAATGGGGAGAGATAAACTGCGCCCCTCGAGCTGATATCCACATTGTTAACACACGCTGTCACAGCGGGAGACAAAGCCTCGCAAGGATGAGTCAAGGCTTGGAAAACCTGAGTGTGCCAAACAGAAGCAGCTCCATCCTTCAGTTTATTAAAGTGAAGTTTGTGAATAATAGCACAGCACAAAAATCCCCCCAGAGGGTGCAGATTCCTGATAGCAAAACAATGTCTAATTTTGCAGATAAGCACAGATCGGGATCCAGGGGTAGGAAATTGCAGGCATGGGAGGCTGAGCCTGGGGAATGACGCAGGGACTCCATTCCTGATAACGGGAACTCTTTAAAAAGCTCGGGATCTTTTGTCAGAACCTCTAAAAACGAGACACGCTCTCCACTGCGGGCTCCAGGTTGGAAGGGCCGGATCTTGCAGAGAAATCCAGAGCCCTGGGGCTACACAGAGCCCCGAGTGAGAGATTTTTTAGGCAGCAACCTGAGATGGCATTTTAGGAAATTTCGGATAGTCCTGAATTAAGCCGAGGCAGGGCCACCCACGTGTTCCTGGGTGTTGCCTTGGTGGACCCCAGTCCTTCAGTTTGCTCAAGGAAGGCGGGAATTCTGCCATAAATTCACATTTCAGGCAGAAGGAGCAAGGTCGTGCTGTGTCGGATGCCAGGCTGCTTCCCTAACTCTGAATCCCAAATATTTCCCGTTTGCTGGGGGCATTCCACAAACCAGGAGGAGTTAGCTCCTGATCATGGATATAAAAATAAGAAGATGCTGGTGTCAGTCCCTCCTTCCAAGGTGTGCTTTGGTTCCTCAGGCAGTCCCTTTCCATGGAGACGGAAATGACACTAAAAACCCCAAGGAAACGGTGGAAACCACTGGAAATCAGTCCGAGATTTCCGAGCAGGGAAAAGGAAAACCCACCTTCCATCCATCCTGCCTGCAATGTGCATCCACATCGTCGCTGTACAGGTGACAGGGCTTGAACAGACACGGAGCTTCCTCTGTGCTCTCCGCACTTGGGAATCCCCCCATGGAAGGAGGGATGTGGGATTTGCTAGAAAAAAGATGGGACTTGCAGCTAAAATCCTTGGAAGAAGTTTTTCCTTTGTTATGTTGAACTCACGATGTAATTTCTTCCAGTTTTCTGAATTTCTCAGATTTATGTGCCCTTGTTGGCTGAGAGCAATGGCAGCAACAAGCACGGAGCTGTCCTGCAGTGGAAAAAAATCCCCAGGATGTCGCTAAGAAACTGCAAATATTTAATTATCAACAGCTCTGGGCCAGAATCTGTCATGATTAGATCCCCTCTGTAATCAGTCTAATTGGGAACAGCCCTGAATGGAGGTGCTGGGCTCTCATTGAGGCCGCTCTTCCTTTCCTGGAAACATCAATGCTGCCTCTGACGTGGGCTCTGCCTGCATCTCATTCCCCTTCCCTCACCCCGGCTTTTCCATGAATCTCCAAACCACATCCGTTCTCTGAATCACAGCCCCATCCCGCCCTCACTGCTCCGGGCAAAGGAGCTCAGAGAATAATTCACTTTCCTGTAAAATCCCTTGGTTTTGTGGGCCCTGGGAGCAGGAGCTGGCAGCAGTTCAGGTGTGGTGGTGACAGCTCAGCTCTCCCACCTCCTCCTGCTCTTTGCAAGCGGGGGGCAAGGCTGCCTTCTCAGATTGTCAGGAGCAGGGATCTGCAAGGAATTGTTCCCTGGATGGGGCCAGTGATCCAGAAAAAACATAATAGTGAGAGGCTGACCCAAAACTACAGCTTTATAGAGATTTTGGTGAGGTGAAACTGCTCCTGGTGGGGTAAAACGCCAAATGAAACATTTTCTCCAACAAGAATTGGGTTGTTTTGTATTGGGGGAGTTGGTTTTAATATGATTTGTAGGAAAGGGGGAGTTTTAGTCCCCAGCTGCTCAGCTGGCTCGTGTTGGAGCTGGGATGGGAACCCAGGGGCTGCATGGACACGACCTGCACTGAGAGATGGGGAGGAGGCACAGAGCCCTGCAACGGCTTGGGTTGGAAGGACCTTAAAGCTCATCCCACCCAGTGCCCCCCCTGCCATGGGCAGGGACACCTCCCACTGTCCCAGGCTGCTCCCAGCCCCAATGTCCAGCCTGGCCTTGGGCACTGCCAGGGATCCAGGGGCAGCCACAGCTGCTCTGGGAACAGGGATGGGGAGCAGGGGAGAAAGGAGGATGGGATGTGACCGTCCTAACAGGGGGAGGATGGGGCTCCCTCCGGATGCCCGCACGTGTCAGAGGGAGCAGGAGCCCGGCAGGATCCGTCTGCACAGACACTGGGGCAGAGTGGGGGAGTCTCCGTCCCAGTAATGATCCAGAGTCCCACCATGGTCAGCAGTGAGGGATCCTCCCTGCCAGGAATCCACCAATCCATCCGTGCTGCCAGCGGGGACATCGCCACGTAGGGAAAAGCAGTGATTTTCCTGCTGAAACCTGGATTTTTCTCCAGCAGGCTCCACGCGCTGAAGCTGTCGAAGGATAAATTAGGGCTGATAAATTTCTCCTTTCCTTGCTCCTCCCCCAGGGTCCAGTTTCCTCCCGGAGGAGCAGGTGCAGGACTGGAGGAATGCCCTCGGTGAGGGGCACGGTCACCCCCACCCCTGGGGGCTGCTCTGCACCAGCAGAAGCTGCTCCTTGTCCAGGTTCTCCCACTCCAGCTTTACACCTGCAGCTCCTCACGGCTCCAGAATCCACGTTTGGAAGCAGATTTTCCCTCAGCTACTACAGCTCATGGATTTAGTGATGTTTTCCCTAGCCCTGGGACACGGCCACCGTGGGCAGCCACAGGGACGGGGCTGTGCCAACCTCACCAAACACTCGGGCATTTGGGAATTGCTGAATTTGGAAAAGGACAGAAGAAAGAAGAATTCAGCACAGCTGGAGGTCAGGAAAGAGGGAATCTTCTTTGGGAAGGCCAATACCTGCACTGGCCTTGGTGTCCAGGTCACAAATCCACCCTCCCAGGCTCTCCTTGGTCTCTGCAAAGCGAAGCTGGAGCTGAGAGAGGAGTGAGGAGGACAAAGCAAAGGCACTGAACAGCTCCAGTCCCAAAACAATCCCACCTGGAGCCAGGGTTTGGGAGTTCCCATCTGGATCCAGGGTTTGGGAGCTCTTTGTCCTCCTCCACCCCTTGCTGGCTGATTCACCAAATCCCAGCCATGGCTGCTGGGTTTCCCACCTGGAAATCCAGCTTTGTCAGGAGGGCTGGGAGCAGGAATGAAGGTTGTCTGCTCCTGGGAAAGAGAAATATTCCCTTTATCCCACAATAAATGTAGGATAAGCTCCAGAAGCTCTGCTTATCCAGTCAGGCATTACACACTTCCTTTCCTTCTCTTTCCCGTTGTGTTTTTTCCTTTTCCATTACCATCTGCCCAGGAAATGGAAACACTCTCCTGCCCTCCTGGGTGGTGGAGATCTTGGAAGAAGAGATGGGAGGCACCTGCTGTGTTCCACACTCTAGGGTCTCTCCTTCCTTCCTGCCTGGGAAGGAGAACTGAGGCCCTTGGCCTTCTCCCATGGATTGACTGTGGTGATCCCTCACTGAACAGCACATGGAGAAGTGCTCCTGGGAATTTTGTGTCCAGCCCCTTGGCCCCCTCCTCCACAACCTCTGATTTCTCCCATTTTCCACCGGGATTTCCCTTCACACCCGTGGCTCTCCAAGGAAGGGCTCCATGGAGGGCATCCCAGTGCAGCTCTGGTCCATCCGTGGGCAGCATTCCAAGCGCTGGGAGATGCTGAGCACCTCTGGGGAGGGAGGACAACCACCCACACATGGCCCATCCCCAGCAAACGCCAAAGGGTCAAACACAACAATTTTCCACGGCTTTTATCAGGGAAAAGTAGCTGGGAATGGAGAACGTCCCTTCCTGTGTCCTTCAGGTCCCAGCCTGATGCAGATCTCATCTGGATTTCACAGATGAAAGGAAGAAGAAAGGGAGGAGAAGAGCCTTGGATGGATTTGCTGACTGAGTATTTATTAAAATAGACTGGAGCAATTAAAGACAAAAGCTCCCCAAAGTTGGGATGCAAATTGAGGAGCCGGAAAACACAAAAGGAGAGGATCTGGTGGCAACTTGAGTTCTGTACAAACCCAGATTTTTCACAGAATCGCAGAACTCAATTCCAAGCTAAAGCCAAACTGAAATTCTCAGAAAAGCAGGAGCTCAAAGAAGAATCTCTTATGGCTAAAGTGAAAATTAGTTTGACAAACCACAAACATTTCAATTGAAAACTGGGACATCCTCTTTTCTCTCTCTCCTTTTTTAATTAACCTCAAACTCTCAAAAGCACAATGATGGGAACCCAAGGAATGTGACGTTGCCCAAGTGTCTCTAATAAATGCACAAGCTGCAAAACAAATACGGATTTGCAAAACATTTTGTTGTTCCCACATTTCCATTTTCCCTGACTAGAAGTATTCCTGCAAAATTTCAGCCAATTCCCTCTCTAATATTCGGCTGCCTTAATGCAATCATTTAATCCTGATTTAAAGGCTGTGAAATGAAGGATGCAGAGCTGATATTTCTCTGTAACCTTTTGAATTTCTATATTCTGACTCCGGTCCATTGGATCCATAACATCCAGATTGCAGGAGCAGAAGGGATTTTTTACATTTATTTTCATAATTTAATGTTTGTTTTAGAAAAAGGAGGGGAGGCAAAGCTGCCAGGGCTTAATCATGCAGCAATCTTGAATCTCACCATGACTGGGGGAGGCAAAGAAGCTTTGGCATCTTTGCTGCAGTGCTAATTTGCATTGAGGAGGATCTTTCCCCTCCGCAGCTAAAAAAGATGAAGTGCGAACTTCCAAAGTGACATTTTGGAATTTGTGTGGAGCTTCTCCCGCTGCCGGGGCTGCGTTCAACGCTCCGAATGTTGCTTGCAGTGAGGCAGATCTGTCCAGAGGAACAAACGCTGTGGGGGAAGGTGTGGTGTGGGGGGATAACTGAGGAAGGGAAGTTGAGCCCACAGATAAATGGAGGTGGTAGGAAAAGCCAGAGTCTGGACAGGCAGGAGGTGGAAGGCACTGATCCCCCAGCCGTGAGATCGGCAGCAGAGGTCCCCTCGTCCCCACCCAAGGGCCCTTCTCTGGGCCAAAAGCAAGAGAGACAAAAAGCAGCGTTTGCTCCGTACCTGCAGCGGAGGCAGCCCCACAGCCCCGTTCCCCTCTGGGAGGACTTTTCCTTCTGCTCTGCCACAATCCTGCCCCTGGCTGGGGCAATCCACAGGGAGCAGGGAATGGCTGGAGAGAAGCCCTGGGAGAAAGATTTGGGTGCTGGTGGGTGAGGACTGGACCTGCCCCAGCCCTGAAAGCCCCGAGCCTGGGCTGATCCCCAGCGTGGGCAGCAGGGGAGGGGGGATTCTGCCCCTCTGCCCCGCTCAGGTGAGACCCCACCTGCAGAGCTGCCCCAGCCCTGGGGCCCAGCACAGGAGGGACCTGGAGCTGCTGGAGAGAGCCCAGAGGAGGCCACGGAGCTGCTCCAAGGGCTGGAGCCCCTCTGGAGCCAGGCTGGGAGAGCTGGGGGTGCTCACCTGGAGAGGAGAAGGCTCCAGGGAGACCTCAGAGCCCCTGCCAGGGCCTAAAGGGGCTCCAGGAGAGCTGCAGAGGGACTGGGGACAAGGGCTGGAGGGACAGGACACAGGGAATGGCTTCCCACTGCCAGAGGGCAGGGCTGGATGGGATCTTGGGAAGGAATTGTTCCCTGGGAGGGTGGGCAGGCCCTGGCACAGGGTGCCCAGAGCAGCTGTGGCTGCCCCTGGATCCCTGGCAGTGCCCAAGGCCAGGCTGGACATTGGGGCTGGGAGCAGCCTGGCACAGTGGGAGGTGTCCCTGCCATGGCAGGGGTGGGGTGGGATGAGCTTTAGGGTCCCTTCCCACCCAAACTATTCCACGATTTTATGATTCGATTTTGAAAATGTCTGGTTTGGATTTGTAGCAACTCCAGGCCCTCCTGGAGGGGTCACAGGAGGGTGCCAAGGGGAGCAGGGAGCAGCAGGTGAAGAATTCCATTTTATAGTTTTTTTTAATTCATGGGGGAAAAAAACCCCCAAACTAAAAGAAAATACCCAGGACCCCTTAAACCCTTCCCAAAGCTCTGCCCCTTGTTTTGTTTCCAGGACTGGCCACCAGGGACTGGCAGGGAACCCAGGCGGGTGCTGAGCTCTGCTCCTTCCCGGCTGTCCCAGCTGCAAAGGCCACAGGAAGGGATGGCTTTGGTGGCTCCTCGCTGGGACATCCAAACCCTTGGAGGGGCACTGGGGAAAAACTATCACGGGAAAAAACCAGGAAAAGGCAAACCTTGTCTAATCCTCAGTTCTGCTTGGTCCTTCCCCAGCAAATTCTGGGAAGGAGAGGCCCTCAGGGAACCTGCTGAAGACCTCAGGAGCCAAAAGTGACCCCAGGGTGGTGCAGTGTTTAAGGAAAAATGGCAGCAGAAAATCCCTGCTCCTGTTGGCTCTTTGCACTGGAACTTGGAGACAACCCTTGGCCAGGGCCGCTGGGTGGTGGGAGAGACAAATCAGAGGAACTGAGGAGTCAGAAAAGGGGATTTTAGGCTGAATCCATCGAGGGAATAATGACAAATCGTCCGTCCCAGCTGGACTCCCAGCCTTGTCAAGGAGCTCGGGTATGGAATTGCTGAGCTCTGCCCGTGCCCGGGAACCCCCCGCTGACACCGGCCCCAGTGCCGAAGGAAAAGGAGGTGGCAGGGGAGATGCCAGCGTCTGAAAGGAGCTCCCAGGGAACCTGGGAAGCACGGAGCAGTCTGACTGCTGCCCTGGGAGCGCTGGGAAAGCCGCGGTGCAGAATGAATGAGCGGCCGAGGATGTGCAGCAGGGAGGAATGTCTCAGACGTCTGAGCCCTCTGAAGGAGCTGGCAAACACGGGGAGGAGCTGATCCTGGATCTCCCAAAATGCCTCCTGCGTGCTCCCTCATTAGGGGCTCCCCAGGAACCTCGGCTTTGGTGGGAACACATCACAGGTCCAGGAAGAGGAATAAAGAGCGGCAATAAATGGAAGTGGTTGCCAGGAGTGCTCCCCAAAGGTCTGCGCTGGGATTTGGGACCTGCAATATTCCTAAACTACCTGAAAAGGAGCAAATTGAAAGGAGGCAACATTTGCATGGCATGTGTGCTAGAGAGCAGCCAAATCTGAGGCTGCAGGCAGGAAAGGGAGCAGGAATCAACAACGTCCACCGGCTGGGAGGTTAAGGCACGTGCCAGGGTTAATAATAAAGCAAAAGAAAGTAGATGGGGAAACAATCATCAATCCTTCCCACTTGGGTGGAGGGGTGAACTCCAAACCAGCTCTTGCTGGGAAGGGGAGGAGCTGGACAAAGCTGTGAAGGCTTTGGTGGGATCTGGAAGCAGGAAGCAAAGGGCACTTGGAGGGTGAGGAGGAAGGAGCAGAGCAGCAGGAAGGGATTTGCACCCGAAGGCCAAGGGCGTTCCTGGTTGTGTCACTTTAACAGGATTATAGGGGAATTAAAGAAAAAAATAGAAAAGGGCAGTGAGGATGAAGAGAGACACAAATCCGCTCTCAGAGGGCAGAGGGTGCTCCTGCTTCCCGAGCAAGGGATGTTGTGGCTGTGGGGAGAGGGGATGGAGCTGAATGGGGAATATCCACTGGCACCGGGGCTTCTTGGCTGCAGAGCCAGCCCACACTGCAGAAGGGGATGTCAAAGTTTTCTTTTCGTGGAAGTTTTTTATAGAATCATGGAAGCCCAGGATGGTTTGGGTGGGAAGGGACCCTAAAGCCCACCCAGTCCCACGCCTGCCATGGGCAGGGACACCTCCCACTGCCCCAGGCTGCTCCCAGCCCCAATGTCCAGCCTGGCCTTGGGCACTGCCAGGGATCCAGGGGCAGCCACAGCTGCTCTGGGCACCCTGTGCCAGGGCCTGCCCACCCTCCCAGGGAACAATTCCTTCCCAATATCCCATCTAACCCTACTCTCTTTCCATTTAGAGTCACTTTTGCCTGGGTTTTTTGTTTCTTTTGGGTTTTTAGTTTTGTTTATTTGGTTGGCTTTTGGGGGGTTTGTTTGTTTCTTTGTTTCAGAGGGTTTTTGTTTTGTTTTGTTTTGCTTTGCTTTGTTTTAGCAGTGGCTCTGGGAGCTGTCCTGCTTGCCAGTCTGACAAAGCCAAACCTTCCCAGAGACACAAGCACCGCAGTGGGATCCAGTTCCCTACCAGGGGATGGCTCCAGTGCAGACACCTGTGTGTGGATCATCCAGGACCACCCCTCAGAGCCAAGGAAAAACCTTGGGCTTGAGCCAGTGAGTCCCCAGCTCTTCCTCCAGCAGGATAATCAGGATGTGCAGCCCTGGATTCCCTGGAGACTGGAGGACCCTTCCTGACCCTTCTTCCTGCATGGACGTGGCTGTGCTGCTTGAAGGCAAAGCAGGCAAATTCCAGTTTTGCTGGAATTTTTTTAGGCATGTTCTCCCTTCAGCTCCACCCCCTCAGCTCCTCCAGGTGTCTCCAGCCTCTGGCCCTGGTGCATCACCTGGAAGTGGCATTTTTCCAAAGGCAGTTCCCCAAAGGCCATGGCCAATCCCTCAGCCCAGAGGATGAACTTCCCAAACATTTCTTTCCAAGCCCCAAGGCAGCTCTGGGAGCCAAAACAATCCAAGCCTGAGGGCTTGGGCAGACCCAGCACCGAGGTGCTGAGCTGTCCCAGCGGTGACGGTGACGTTCCCCCCGCCTCATCTCCGTTTCCATGGGGCACACTGCTGCCCCCGGCACTCCTGCCCCTGGGAGCAGCCAGGCTGTGGCAGGAGCTGGCGCTCCCTGCAAGCGCTCCCGAGCCGAGGGGATCCCTGGAAGCCGCGGCTGCAGGATCTCATTTACAAGCAGGGCACATTGCCCGGCCCAGCAGCGGCCCCGAGCCTCGGCGGTGTCACATCAGCTGCTCAGCTCTGTGACAAATATTCCATGGCTCATTATCCTTGAGAGGAATCTCCCTCTCCAGTGCTTTTAAGACCTGGAGAAATTGGCAGTTGCTGTTTGCTTTTTGCTCAGGCAGCACCGAATTCTCCAATTAGGAATTCACTGGGAGCCCCCTCGCACACGGAGCCCGAGGCCAAACCCGGCTGTGCAGCGAGGGGTTCCCAGCTGACCAAACCCTTGCCTTTGGCACAGCTTCCATGAAAAACCTTTCCCTTCAGCAGGGAAGTGTCAGCATTTTCCTCGGCAGCACCTGCCTGCCTTTTTATCAGAAAATGGGGATGGTTTTGCTCTTGGAAAAAGCCAACTTGGGAAAGGAGCAAAGAGGCCCTTTGATGTTGAGGAACGCTGCATGTGGAGAATCCATGGGGATTCTTCCTGGCGACTGCTGAGGTCTTCTCCATCCCGGCCTCCGTGTGCTGGGAATTCATCCTGAGTGCTGCAGGATCACGGAGAATGCAGGGCTCAGGGAAAGCTCTGGAAAGCCTGAAGCCTGCTCATGCAGCTGTCCCAGAGTGCCTGTGATGTTATTCCCAGGCATTCCCTGGGAATACCCGGCACAGCTCCGATGCATCCCAAAGCCGCGCCAATCCAGCACTGATGAGGTGCCATCGATTATTGCATGCAGAGCACAGTGCTCAGGCATTTATGGCAAAACCAGCCCCTTCGGGCCTCTGCCATGAATATGCAGCTCACTGGATAAGGATCAGTATTGGAGGGAGACCGTTATGCTCATTATGGCTCCAAATCCCAATAAAAACAGGAAGTCCAGGTGCCATGTGGGACTTTCATCATGTGCAGAAGAGAAAAAATCAGGGAAAAAAAAAAGGAAAACAGCGAGGAGGGAATAAAACCCAAGAAGTGCTTAATGACCTCTTCAGGGACTCTGAGTATTTCCAAATTCACCGGCAGTTCCTGGGATGTGCAGGAGAGGGATCTGGGGGATGGGAACAGGGTGTCACTTGCAATGTGGAGAGATGGGCACAGATTTCCTGCCCAAACTCTTCCTGGGTGGAAAGTTGGATTCTTGACTAAACCAAATTGATTTCAGAAAGTTCCTGATTCCTGTAGGGATACGAAATCATATTTTCAACTGAAATTTTGAGGCAGAAAAAAAGGGAGAGCTTTGATGAAAAGTCAGCTCCAAGAAATGAGCTTCTGTCTGCAGCTATTTCCCTCCTGATCCAATATTGTTACAGCTGCTTAATATTTCCCCAGTTAAGCCCTATTTTGATGGAGAATTGAATATTTTTTCCTAAACTACTTCTTTTTTTCCCCAAGTTTTTCCTGTGCAGGCTGTTGAACTTCTCACAAAACCACTTCAGATAAACCCCCGGCTTTAATTTTTTAATGAATAATAGAAAATGCTGAGGGAAATATTAAAATAATTTTCTAGAGACATTTTCATTCTGACAGAACCCAGCCCTGAAAGCGAAATTTCCCTGGCTGCTGATGCCTCTTTGGGCTCTGGTTTTTTGTACAGCTTGTGCTCCCCAAGCTCCCAGAATCCTGGGATCAGGCAAGTCCTGCTGGACACACGCACGGTGCTGGGGGTGCCAGGGCTTTTCCTTGGGAACGTGCAGGGAAAGGCTGTGCCTGGAGCCCCACGGACAGCACCTGGAAAGGGATGTGTGAGGTCCAGCTGAGGTTTTGGGGATGCCCCACTTGGCTTTCATTCCAGGAAAGGCGGGATGGGGCTCTGGATAACCCTGCAGATGGCAGAGATGATGTTTAAGGTCCCTTCCAACTCAAACTATTCTGGGATTCTGGGATTCAGCATCACTCCAGCACCTCTGGAGCTCCATCCCTGGGGAGCTTGTTTAATACACAAGTCAGTGAGCAAGGGAGGGAGAGAATGAGGCATTTCAGGGCAGTACAGCTCAAAATAAACTGGGTTTATGAGATACCAGACAATGATTTACCTGTTTTACCTGCTCCTTGACCTGCCAGTGCTGTCAAACTCTCAAGGCAGGGCAGCCAGCAGGGTGTGAGGGATTTATCTGACGAGCGGGGAACAGGGTGGGAAGTCAAGGGGAGGGAAAGCTCGTGCAGGGAAAAGCCAAGACTGCAGTGGAACGGGGCACTGGAGGCAGAGGTGCCCTCAGGAGGGCAGCAGGGAAGGACAAGGGTGAGACACCACAGCGAAGAGAGGAACCAGCCGAGGGAGGAGCAGGGGGAAGAGGAGCAGGGGACACTCCAGGATCCCAGGACAGAGCTTTTCTGCTCAGAGGGGATGGCAAAATCCAGTGGGGACACATCCTGCGAAGGCAGGGAAAGGCAGTGAGGGATAACGAGGGAGCCTTGCAGCAGAATCAATTAATGAGCGAGTCAGCTGCTGCTGAATGAGATTTGAATTTCACACCAGTGCTGGAAACCCCAAAATAAACCTTACCCCTCCCCAGCGCGTCAGAAATTCTGCCTTTTAAGGCAGCATTGCCTGCTGGATGTTGGAGGGGCAGACAAGGGACAGAAAATAAACTCCAGAGCCCCTCCTCTTGTGTCTCTCCAGCCCTTTACTCTGCTCTAAGCTTCCAATCCTGGTGGAGTTGGGAAGGGCTGTTTTCACCCCGGAGGGAGGAGAATTCCCATGGGATGGAGAGGAGCAGAATTCCAATTTGTGATTCAGTGCCTGCAGCGTCCTGCAGCTCGTTAGTGGGGGAAAAGGCGCCTGGCAAGGTGTGCTCCCCTGGGAGCTGCCCCGTCTGACCTGCTGGAATGGTCCTGGAAAACAGAGCTGTGGGGACAGGGCAGGCTGGGGGCACCTCAGTGCCACGGCTGGCTTGGGCAGGCTGAATGTCACTGGAGTCAGCGCCAGGCAGAGCAGGGGGAGGCTTGAACGGGGATTTAATGAGGCAGAGAATCCGTGTTGTCCTCGGCATCAAAGGGGCTTCCATTTCCAGGGCGTGGCAAAGATTTCATTCCCAAATGAGCACAGAAATACCTGAAAATCCTCAGCACTTCCTGAGCCCCTTCTAGCTCCAAGCAGCTCTGCTGCTTGGGAAAAGCCTGCCCAGAGCCGGAGCACCTGGCACTGCATTGACACCTCAGTGACGTCAGAGGCCGGGGATTGTGCCAAGGAACACCCTGGCTTGCCCACTGATACCAGTCCATGGAATCATGGAAAGGTTTGGGTTGGAAGGACCTTAAAGCCCATCCAGTGCCACCCCTGCCATGGGACACCTCCCACTGTCCCAGGCTGCTCCAAGCCCCAATGTCCAGCCTGGCCTTGGGCACTGCCAGGGATCCAGGGGCAGCCACAGCTGCTCTGGGCACCCTGTGCCAGGGCCTGCCCACCCTCCCAGGGAAGAATCTTTAGGGCCATGAGATGTTTTACCAGGAATTCTTCCCAGGGCTGGGTACCCCCTGAAGAGGGGCTGTCCACTCAAACCTCTCTTTCTTTTGAAACAAGCATTCGTTTCAACCCTCCTGCCTCTCACCCGGATTTATGTCTCTTGCCACGGCAGTTTGGGAAAATTTCACCCCTGTGGACATATTTTCCTGAAGCTTCTGATGCCCAAAGTCTCCTCAGCTTCTCACCCATCATTTCTCTGTGGTGACAGAGCCAAAGACCTTCCCATCACATGGAACCTGCTCAGTGCCCGCTGGGGCAGCTCCACAGCCTTTCCTTCCCCTCCTCAGCTCCTGAGCCACTCACTGGTGCTGTGTCCCAGCCTCCAAACCTCCACAGCCTCCACTTTCTCTTCTTTCTACGGAGCCATTTTCCCATATCCAACTTCCCCAAGCTGAGTCCTCTGGATCATTTAGGAAAAGCCAGGACTGTGACCTGGGATCAGTTTTCGTTCTTTTAAAGCTTCTTTTTGGGGAAAGCGGAGCTGATAATTCTATGCCACATGTAAATAACAGGTTTTGCCATGTCTAAGACACTGGAATTTTATGGGCTTGTGGGAAACCTCCTCAAGGAGTTGAGAGAGCGAATTCCTTCTGCTGTAGATTATTCCCGGAATGTTTATTTCCAGTGCAGAGGGACTAAACCACTGCATTTATTCTCCCTCACAGGAATAAACACGAGTGGTCCCAGTCCCCCTGTGCTTCATCCCACCCCCTGTGCCTGCTCTGGGAAGTCCCATGGTCTGGATTCCCTGTCCTTTTCCATAGGAAGGGATCACAGGGATCCTTCCCTGCCTCCCCCACCCTCCTCTGCTCTCCCTGTCATGTGAGGAAAATCTGATTCCCTCCAGCAGGGCTTTTTCCACTGCATTTGTAAAGCTGCACCAGGATGGGCCCTGTTCCTCCTGCTCCTGCCTGGATTCAGCCTCATGGGAACTCCCAAGTCCCTCTGAAGTCCCTCCCAAAATCCTCATGGATTTATATCCGCATCTGCCCTCCCGGGTGTCCTTTACCCTGCCAGGTCCTGGGGATGGAGAGATGGATGGATGGATGGANGATGGGTGGATGGATGGATGATGGATGGATGGATGGATGATGGATGGATGGATGGAGGGATGGATGAAGGGATGGATGAGGGATGGATGGATGATAGATGATGGATGGATGGATGGATGGATGGAGGGATGGAGGGATGGATGGAGGGATGGATGGATGGAGGGATGGATGGAGGGATGGATGGATGGAGGGATGGGTAGATGGATGGATGGATGGATGTACAGATGGATGGATGGATGATGGATGGACAGACAGATGGACAGATGAACACTGCAGTGCTGCCAAAGTCACCATCTGTGCTCCTGACTCCACCCTGCAGCTCCACCACCACCATCCCTGTTTCCCGAGGACCTTGACTTGGTTCCCAGCACCATCAGCTCCTTCAGCAGCTCCGGAGGGATCATTCCCTGAGGATAGCGAGCTGAGTTGTGCTGTGTGCTGGAAGGGAAGCAGCAGCTTCCCAGGAGCTGCCTTTGGACTGGCAGGGCCCTTCGGCAGTGGGAATCCCCTGTCCTGCCCCTGGAGCAGGATCCATCCCGGAGGTCCCATAGTTAAGCACAAACCTCCCCTCTCCACATCAGCTGTTCACTGCTGGCCAATCCATCCTCCCCTTCCTGGTGACTGACCTCCCAGCGTCCCAGCAGAGGTAATTTCCATATGGCACAGGCTGCTGGAGTGGGCATTTTTCAGGATATTTAGAAGCCAAGTCACTGCCACTTGCATAATATTCAAAGGATTTCTACATGTTGAAAACAGTTCACAGGAGAATAACAAAAGGGTTGCTCGTAAATTCCTTTTCCTTTGCCTCTGGGTTCAGGGAAACTGGTCAAGGTGCAACCTGGATCAGCGCTGGGAGAGCAGGGAGTGGCTTTGGAGTCGAACCTGGTGGGAAAAGGGAATCTGGTGGGAAGAGAACCTGTGGAGAGGGAAATGAGCATCTGCCCAAATGTGCAGAGCAAGGAGGGGGTGTCAGGGCACTGCTGCAGTCAGAAAGGTTGGTTGGATCTGGGAACTCAGCTCCATTCCTTCCTCTTCTTCCCTGACTTGATTTCCCAAGGGCTTCAGCTGCCAGTGCCTCCTTGTCTGCCCAGGCAGCCTCATCCCTGTATTTCCCTGCTCTGGCCAGTTCCTCTGAGCTGAGGAGCTGGGAACAGGGACATGGGGCATCTGGGAATGGGGACACAGAACACCTGGGAACAGGGACACAGAACACCTGGGAATGGGGACATGGAACACCTGGGAACAGGGACATGGAACACCTGGGAACGGGGACATGGAACACCTGGGAACAGGGACATGGAACACCTGGGAATGGGGACATGGGACACCTGGGAACAGGGACACAGGACACCTGGGAACAGGGACACAGGACACCTCCCACCACACAGCTCCTGCCCAGGTGGGCAACACCCCAGAGCCAGGGCAGAGGATCCCCTTGGACCCACCAGGGAAATCACACACAGGATTCCCAGCAGGACTGGATGCACTGGAGGAGATCCCAGCCTTGCTTCCCGAGCTGATCCCTGCAGCAGCCTCCATGCCATGCTCCAGCCTGTTTTCCCTCTGAAGTTCATCCCAGGATGGCTCCTCGCTGTGTTTCATCCCAAGCAAACCTCTTCTCTTTGTTTACCTTGGGCAAACATTTGCAGATTCCAGAGCTCAGGTCCTTGCGATGGATTATGCAAAAATCCCCGTGGCCCCTCCACCTCCCAGACAGGATCTCGGATGTGCTGCCATGCTGGGCCCTGCTCCCAAAATCCTTAAGCTGTGCTTTACCTGCCCACTGCATGCACACCTGGGTGCCTGTGCTTTCCCATGAAGGCTCTGGGAAACACTGGGAAGAATTTATCCCTGGATTTCGCTGAAATGGCATAACTAGAACGGCGAGAAAAAGCACTGCAAATCCTTTTCATCCCATTGGCTTTGATAGAGATACAGGGTTTGTTTGCTGTTTAATTTTTCACGTTAAATATATAAATAAATATGGGATTCAAGAGGGATTTTTTTCCCCCATCCTGTTCCATCTCCTCCCATGCCTGGATTTTAGGCACTGTGTCACTGGTGGAAGAGGCCGAGGGGCAATTTGGCTTCACTGGGCACCCAGTTCTCAGCGGGGGCTGGGAAATGGGGCAAAAATGTGGGAGGCAGGGAGAGGCTGTGATTCATTATTGAGGGAATGGGAAACACCTCCCAGTCTCCTCTCGGCATCGGCTCTGTTCTCCTGGAGCATAAACAAGCAGCTCATCCCTAACGACCCCGCTCTCGTTATGGGAAGGCTTAGTCTGGGAGCTGTGCAGGCACTCAGAATTCCCCCTGCATCCTGCTGAGTCTGAGGCGGGGTGGCCTTGATCCCCCCATCCGTGGGACGGTGCTGAGCAGGAGAATCCGTGTCCAGCTCCTCCTGAGGGTCCCAGACCTGCTCTCTCCCCCTTGTCGGGGGGCACAGGGGTGCTCTGGTCAGCCAAGCTCCTGGAAGCCTCTTTCCCCTCCTGGCTGAGGGAAAAGGAGGTGCTGATCCTCTGTGAAGCTCCTGGAAGCTTCTGGAAGGCTCCATCCCCACCTGGCTGAGGAAAAAGGGGGTGCTGACCCTGCCTGTCCCAGCTGAGCCCACGGATCCCGTGTTCTCCAGAGGAACATCCCTTTGAGCAGCCAGCTGGGCTTTCCATATCCCACGACCCTGGGAATCACACAAAGGGCACCTTTGGCATCCCACTGCCATGAAATGCCTCAGCTCTTCCCCAAAATACGTTCAGGGCAGGATAATCCCACCACACCCCATGGCTGGCTGGCTGCAGTCACCTCTTTTCTGGACTTGGAGCTCTTTGGAGCAGGAAGGATTTTGTTTTGTTTGTTTGCTCCGACCCTGGCAGGGTGGGATCTTGGCCCATGGCTGGGAAACTTGCGTGTTCCGTGAATACAAATGTAATTAATTAATGGAAAGAACCAGTGGGGAGGCAGAGCTCGTGGCTGGAGGGACTGATTCTGGGCAACAAGATTTCTTTTATTCATTCCAAGCTCTTCTGTGCAGGAAGAAGCTCTGGAACTGGTATGGACCTCCAAAAGTTCTTCCATCTGTTCCCAGCATTAACCTCTGCAGCTCCAGCTCAGCTGAAGCGAGATCCCAAGCCCCGGCGTGGCTGGGAGTGTCTCCAGCAGAGCCCCTCAGCAGCTCCAGGAGGTTGAAGGGTCCCTCTGGCCTCTCAGAGCCAGGCAGGAAAGAGCTCCAGGGCTCCTCATTAATCAGCCATCACACAGGGAAGTTCCAGTGCCTTCCAGCAGGCCTCTTCCCCTGGATGAGGAAGCAGCTGCCTGTTAATTAGAGGCCGGCTAAGTGCTACCGTCGGATCTGCGAGGTTGTGCATATTTAATAACTCAGCTCCCAGCTGCTGCTGCTCGGTGCTGTGTTGGAGGAAGCGCAGGCTGCAAAGTCCCCTTTGATGTTTCCTCACGCTGGCTGTCCTTGGGAACGGGGGGAGCACAGCGATCCAGCCACGCCAGAATGCAGGGGAATTCGGCATCCACGCCGGGCAGGGAGGGGCCTCCTCGCCTGCACTGACCCGGCTGCTTTCCCCAGGGTGGGGCGGGGGCAGCTGGGGCAGGAGCTGTGGGTGCTCCCGCTGAGGGGCAGGGCTGACCTGGGGGGAGCAGGGGAAGCAGGACACTGCTGCTGCCCTTCCTTATCCAAACACGTCCAGGCTGGGCTCTGCTACTGGATTCCTTCTCCTGGTGCTTCAGAGATGAACATCGGTGTGACTGAGGCCGGTCCAGTTCCTCACACGGTGACCAGCCAAAGGTGGCCAGCACTGCTCTGTCACCTGTGGTGAGCCTGCAGCAGCAGGGGGTGGCAGAAGGAGGTGTGGAAGTTCTCCTGCCAGGTGCTGAGAGCAGCAGGAAGGCCAGAGCAATTCTGCCCACCCCTGAGTACTGGAACCCAAATGTTTCCCAGCCCTGCTCACGTTCCAGCCCTTGTTATCTGTGTTTGAGGATTCTTCTGTCTGTTTTTTCTGCCTTCCAGTCCGTGCTCTCCATGTAGCTCCCTGCATGTTTCCATGTCTATCTTCCCCTCCATTTCTCAATCCTCCCTGAGGCATTTTGCAATTTTAAATTGCAACGCTTTTGCTCCTCACCCTTCCCAACCCAGTGCATTGATGTGTCACCAAATTGCTCTCAGTATCTTTATTTATCCTCTTTGGATGTCAGGAAAGGGCTCCACAATATCCAGGTAAAATTCACATGTAGGAAGCCACCCATGGAGGATTAAATCAGCCTGGTACTTGTAGCTCCTCAAGGACTTACAGAACCCCACAATCCCAGGATCCCTGAGGCTGGAAAAGCCCTCCAAGCCATCAAGTCCAAGCTGTGTCTGATCCCCACCTTGTCCCCAGCCCAGAGCACTGAGTGCCATGTCCAGTTGTTTTTGGGACACCTGCAGGGATGGGCACTCCAAACCTCCCTGGGCAGCCCCTGCCAAGGCCTGAGCACCCTTTCCATGGAGAAATTCCTGCTGCTGTCCAACCTGAGCCTCCCCTGGCCCAGCCTGAGGCTGTTCCCTCTCCTCCTGTCCCTGTTCCCTGCGAGCAGAGCCCGACCCCCCCGGCTTCCCCCTCCTGTCAGGGACTTGTGCAGAGCCACAAGGGCCCCCCTGAGCCTCCTTTGCTCCTGCAGAAGGTCCCCCTGTAGCAGCTGCTCCTGTCTCTGGTGCTCCTTCCTCCTGCCAGAGCCCTTCTCCCCAGAAGAGCAGCACCTGCAGTCTGTGAGATCCCAAGAGAGGAGAGCCAGGACAGTCCAGCTGCAGCTTCCCAGAATTTCCCCCAGGCAGGGGTTTACTCCTTCTCCATCTCCTCCAAGGTGTTGGCCAAGTGGATTCTGAAGTCCAGGACCAAGCTGAGGTCATTCCTCTGCAGGGACCCCAAATCCCCAGGAGCTGTGAGGCACCAGCAGCTGGGAAGAACCAGATTCCCAATGGCTGTGGCTCATCCATCTGGAAGGATGGCCAGGAGCAGCTCTGTATCCAGCCAAAACAGGCTTTACTTGCAGGAACAGAAGCAGACTTTGGTTTGGGATGGAGACAGCCAAGAGGCTGAGCAGGGAATTTGCTAAATACAATATTTCTTTGCCACCCTTTGCTTGTTTGCTTGGGGTTTTTTTGTCAAAAGTGAAATGTCTTGCTGGAAAGTCTCCATTAAAGCTGAACTGGGAAAGCTGCCAAGATCTGGGATTGGATCTCAGGTCAAAAATGTGCTGGGGAGTCAACCTTAAAAACAAGGCTCCAGTGCAGGGGATTTGCCATGGAGTGGGAGCTCCGTGTTCCAGTCCCTTCTGGAGGATTAGGATTTCCTTGGAGTCCAATGTCAGTGCCCCAAACACAGGGCAAAGTGTTCTTGTAGCCTGTCACTCACTTATTAAAAGTTTGCTCCTGGACCAGAGAAACAGTTTTCCCATGAATATTTCATCAAAACCGATGTGTTTGGGTGGGTAAAAAAAGAAAAAACAAGAAGGTGAAATGGTGTTTGCTACAACACAAACACACACAGCATCCAAAGCAATGCTGTGCTGCCCGGCCCCCTCCTGCCTGGCCAGCGCTGCCCTCCTGGGTCCTGCCAGGCTCCTGGAGCTGAGCCCCAGCAGGAGAGCCTGGAACCAAGCTGGACATTGGCTGGAGTTACATCCCTGACCTCCCATTCCTGTCCATTTCAGGAGGAAGGGAATTCTGGCAGGAGGAGACCGAGGGGTGAGTTCAGCAGGGACAGCTCCGATCTCTGCTCCCTGGGCCAGGGACAGCACCCAGGGAGCGGCCGGAGCTGGGCCAGGGCAGGCTCAGGCTGAGATCAGGGAAAGGTCCTTCCCCCACAGGGTGCTGGCACTGCCCAGGCTCCCCAGGGAATGGGCACGGCCCCGAGGCTGCCAGAGCTCCAGGGGCGTTTGGGCAGCGCTGCCAGGGGTGCCCAGGGTGGGGGGGTTGGGGTGTCTGGGCAGGGCCAGGGGCTGGGCTGGATGGTCCCTGTGGGGCCCTTCCAGCTCAGGACATTCCATGATTTTAACATTCCACCTGGAGAAACAAAAAATAGCTCTGTTGGAAGAAGAGATCTGGAAGTTTCTCTCCTGGCCACGGATGCAGCTGATGGCATGGGGGTGGGATGGAGGGGGGGCTCCAGGGATGCTCCCGGTGCTGAAGGACACGTCGTGGCTAGAGGCTCCTCAGTCCTCCAGCACAGCTCCTGCTCAGCCCACTCTGGGCAGGAACGGAGTTAATATTTCACTAACAAATCTCCTAAACTCGGGCTCCCTGTGGGGCTGGCATTGATCACTGATCCTCAGAGCTCCCCTCTTTCTTCCTTCAAACCTTCCCTAGGCTGGAAAGGCAGCTGCTGATTGATATTCCAAGGCAAACGTTGCAGTCTTTCAAACACTGCCAGGCTTTATGAAGAGCTGTTAATAAAATGGATTCACCCAGCAGCAGAAGCAACAGGAAGGGGGAAAAAAGGCTGGAAGGAGCAGAGGGGTCATTTCCAGACAACCGTGGGCTTTTCCCTACACTGCCTCCAAGGTCTTGGCTCGGGATTGTTCAGAACAAGAATTCCAAGGGCAGGTTGTTGGGATTTTAGCATCGGAGCAAAGAGCTGATACTGAATTTGTGAGAGGGGCTTGGCTTGAAAAATTTGGATTCAGCCATCCTCAGATCGTCAAGATTCCAGAGCACTGGATGATCTCTAGGGAGGAAGTTGTCAGCTATCCATGTTTTTTGTCATGGGGGCAGATGTTCCTTAAAGGAAAGGAAGGACTGGGACAGAGGCTGTGGCACCTGAGCCCCCCAGCAGGACCCTGGCCCTGGAAACTCAGCAGTTCTCACTGGGTGCCATTTCCTGGCCTCTCTGCCTTTGCAGGAGGAATGGCCCACCCCCTGTGGGACCCCTGTGCCACAGAGAAACCCCCAGAGCACCTTGGTTCCCCTTGTTTCCAGCATCCCTGAGCTGAGTCCTCAGCACTGGGGAGCCAAGAAAACCAAGTGATTTGAGAGAGATCAACTTAGAAGAGCAAGTGACAGATAAAAAAGGCATCCCAGCACTGCCTGGAACCGAGGCATTTCCAAGGTGTTGACAGTGAGGAGGAGGAGGGAGGTATACTTGG
The DNA here is from genome assembly GCA_013389985.1 of Dryoscopus gambensis. Lineage (NCBI taxonomy): Eukaryota > Metazoa > Chordata > Aves > Passeriformes > Malaconotidae > Dryoscopus > Dryoscopus gambensis. Next base: position 7,006 of record WEIT01031829.1, on the reverse strand, counting down.
CTCCCAGCAGCTGGAAAAGAGAGCAGAATATGGTTGCTTTCCTCCCCCACAAGGGGAAGGGCTGGAGGTTCCCCTCTCTGGTCACAGCTTTGCTTGCGGTGTGTGCGGAGAGGGAGGGGAGGGGGCCCACCCCGGGGACCCCCCCGGGCAGGGAGTGCCCCTCAGGGTGAGGGGCTGGGGGGTCACACAGTGGCCACGCTCACTCCTCGCTGCGGACTGAGGGTCCCGAAACCTCTGTCGCCAGCTTGGGACGGGTCCCTGCACATCAGCCACGGCTCCGTCTGCTCCTCCTCCTCCCTGGGCTGGACAGGCTGGGCGGTCACACACACCTGGGCCGGGAGGGGAAACAAGAACAGCCCCAGTTCCAGAGCTCCAGCAGCACTGGGACACCGCTCCCAGGGCTGCCCAGGGTGGCATTGTTGGGGTGTCTGTGCAGGGCGGGGAGCTGGACTGGATGGTCCTGGTGGGTCCATCCAGCCCAGGATATTCCATGATTCATTGTGCTCCTGGTCCCACACCACGCTGTCACCTTTGGGGATTTTTAAAGGATTTTTAAATCTCTTTAAAGGATTTTTAAACCCACAGATTTTTAAAGGACTCTGCAAAGCAGTGTCTGAAACACAGGGCTCTGTGGTAGAGCTGGGGGTGTCAGGAGATGCCCAGGCTGTGCAGTGCTTCCAGATCCTCTCCCCATCCCATTCCGTGCAGTTCTTGCTCTCCTTGACATTGGAATTGTGGCTCAGCCACCACAGGGCTTTGTCTGACAGCTGCTGCACTCCGGGATGTCCTTACTTGATTTCTGCATTTGGGAACTCTTGGGGGACTCGGTGGCTGAATGGCCATTGTGTACTCCAGGCCTGGGAAGGACACCAGGACATGAGCCCACACTGCTGGCCTGGAGATTGACTTGGACACGCAACACAAGGAGTCTGGGAAGCCACAAAACACAGAGTGACTCATCCTGCTTCAGAAATGACTTTCAGCCTCCTCGAAGGTCGCTGGTGCTTCATTTCTGCAAGGGCTGAGGTTGTTTACAGCAGGGGAAAATCACCCCCAAGGGTCCCAAGGAAGGCGCTGGAGTCCTTCCTCAAGGTGAACATTGCAGGCCTGAGCCTCAGGGAACGTGGAGGGGCCTCCACATTTCAGCCGCTCTGTTTGGAGAGGGCCAAGAGCTGCCACTGAATAGAGAAAAAAAATACTTTCCAAGGGGTCTGCTGAAGCTTGCAACCCTTTAGCAACCCTGTGTCCCATCTCGGCAGGGAGGGACCTGCCCACCCCGGCTCCTGGCGTCTCACTGCTGGGGGTGAGGGAGGGGAGCGAGGCGGAGCAGGGCCCGGTTGTTCTTCCAGCGCAGGAGCAGCTCATGGGCAAAGGACTCTTTGTTTTTAGAGTCTGAGAGCTCAGACCACGGGAAGGGTCAGGGGTGCCTGGCAGAAAGTCCCTCCGAGCCTGCCCCTCAGCCCAGCACATGCACAGCGTGGGACCAGAGAGGTCACAGCCACGGCAGTCACATGAGCCCAGAATCACAGACGATTCCTGGGGGGAAAGGCCGGGATCTGCCGGGGACTCTGCTCCTGGGAGAGCACAAGGAGAGGGAGCAGGTGGGGAGGAGGGCACTCACTGGGCAGGAATCCCGTGGTGAATCTCCTGCTGTGCAGCTCTGCCTTTGACCTGGCTCCTCTCGAACTCTTGGGACAATTCGCACATTCCCTTTGAAAGGGCATTTTTGTGAAGGCTGCTCCTCGGCTGGGATGCTGGGAATGCTGGGGTCAGGGGGCTGAGCACTCTGTGAAGTCCCACTCTGGGCTCTGGCAGCGAGGGAGCACCGCCCAACAAGAAACAGCTGATTGCTGCTTAATTATTTGTATTTTCTGCCTTCTTATTAAAACTTGGTCTTCCCTCCTCCTTGCTAAGACTTCAGAACATGTTTGTAAATGGCAATTTAAGATCTCAGAGCACGTCTGCCAAAGCCAGTTTAACTCGGCTGGTTTTATTATCCTTTAGGTGCCAGTGGCTGGGGGACCAGCAAGGAGGGACTGGGGGTCATGGGCTGGCTGCTGCAGGCAGGGATTAAATGAGGCCCCTGGACAGAAGGAACAGCCCAGTTTCTGGGAGAATTCCAGTCTGTGCACAGTGGGAAGAAAGAAGGAGAAACCAAGATGTGGACGCCCCTCAGACCAGGGGTTTGTGGCCTGGCAGAGCATCCTCGAGACTGGGTTTAGGCACTGGGTTGGCAGCAGCACCAAAAATGAGATTTGCTCTGCAGGTTGTTCATCCTTTTTCTGTCCCAGGATGTTCTGCAGAAGCAGAGCTGCTGGGAACCCTCCTCACCGACCTTCCTCCCCCTGGCCAGTGGAGGGGCAGTGTCGGAATTACTGCCAGGGCTGGGAGGAGAAATGAAACATCCACACCCCTCCACTGTATCCCTGTATCCTTGACACTTCCTTTCCTCCCAACAAACCTCTCACCCTCAGGAGCCACTCCAGGACCACTTTGTCGCAGAGGTCTGTGCTGGAAGAGACCCCTGAAGGTTTGTTACCAACACTAGACCAGGTCTCTGCCTCTGGATCTACAGTCCCAGAATATCCTGAGCTGGAAGGGACCCACAAGGATCATCAAAGTCCAGCTTGGTAAATCTTGGTCAATTCAGCAGTTCCAAGACCTTCCCCACCTCTCTGGCCAGTCCCAGGGCTTCCCCACCATCCCAGGGAACAGTCTTCTCCCAGTTCCCAACCTGAGCCTCCTGCACTGCAAGCTGAGGCAGCTCTGCCTCGCCCTGCTGCCACAGGAATTGGCTGCATCACCTTTTAAACTCCTTGCCAAGCACAGGTGGCTCTCAGACCCCCCTCACCCTCCTGCTCTTTCCCAGACCCAGCCGTCCCCAGTCTGTCTTTGTGTGTCCTTGTCCCTCTCCGTGGGGCCAGCGCTTCTCCAGGTAACGGGAAGGTTTAGCCAGACCCGCCACGGGCACTCCAACCACCCTTGGAGCACGGGTGGAGCTCTTTGCAACAAGATCCAGAGCACTTTGGTGTCTCTCCAGCCCAGCCCTGCTCCGGGCAGACATGGAAAAGTGTCAGGGCTGCTGCAGGAGCCTCCCCTGCTCTGCATTGCCTCTGTTTTGACCCTCAGCTGGTTCCTTTCATCCTGGACCACCGAGCATCCCAACAAGTGCAGCGTGAATAATTTTCTGCCTTTGGATCCCTGGGGAGCATCAGGACAGGCCTGGCTGGGTTTGGTGTCCATCACATCCTGGCTGGCTAAGAGGAGGTGAAGGCTCTTTGCTCCTGTCAGCAATCCTCGGGAACCACCCCTCCCTCTGCAAGTGCAGCTTATTTTAGGCATCGGAAGAGGATGCGGCCACACAGAGCCAGGCACACTCTGGGAGCCCTTCAGAGGGGTTCGGGACACCCTCTGTAATCTGGTTTCCCTCCACTGTAGCCAGAATTCCCTTCTCCACATCAAGCACGACCAGGATGTGTCCCTTTGCTGCATCTCTCAGATCCCAGCGGCTCCTGCACCGCTCGCTGTGACTCCCCTGGCGCTCGGTGCATTCTCCTCCTCCCGCTGCTGCTTCCACCTGCCCTCGGGCCAGCGCAGCAGTTCAGGCAGCAGCCACCAGGCTGCTGTATTTCCCTGGAAATACCCGAACAGGTTCTGCATATGTAAAAGCCTGGGAACGGTGACTCTCTGCGAAGGCACTGAATATTCCTGAGCGGCGGCACCGGCTGAGCTGGCACCGGCTCCAGGCACAGCCTAAGCACCAAGTGCCTCCCAGCAGGCTCCTCCTGCCCGTATCGCCTCCTTCCAGCCGCTCCAAGGGCTTATTTCCTGGATGATCTGTTCTTCAGGCCCCATACGGGGACTTAGGGCCCAGTCTGGCTTCAGAAGAGCTTTGTTTAGTCCCACATCCCAGTCAGAATTATCAAGAAGGAAGGATCACAGGATCCTGGGAGGGGTCAGGCTGGAGGGAGCACAGAGGGTCCCTGGTGCCACCCCCCTGCTCCAGCAGGGCCACCCCAGAGCACGGGGCACAGCAGTGTCCCCACAGCTCTGCAACAGCCCCAGGGAGGAGACCCCACCCCTCTCTGGGCTCTGCTCAGGGCTGGCACTGCCCAGGGCACGAGTTCTGCCTCCTGTGCAGGGAATTGCCGGGCTCAGCCCCTGCCCGTCCCTCTGGGGCCACTGCTGGGCCCCGGAGCCGAGCCCGGGCCCTGCCCGGAGCCCTCCCTGCAGCCAGGGACACCCAGGGCTGAGGGCCCCTCTCCCTGGGGCTCCTCTCGAGGCTGCCCAGCCCCAGCTCCCTCAGCCCTTCCCGGGCACGGAGATGCTCCAGGCCCTTCCTCAGCCCCGCAGCCCCCGCTGGCCTCGCTGCAGGAGCTCCCTGGCCCTGCTGTGCTGGGCATCCAGAGCTGGACACAGCGCTCCAGAGGTGCCCCAGGGCTGGGCAGAGGGGTGGGATCACCCCTGACCTGCTGGGAATGCTCTTCCTGATGGTCCCCAGGATCCCCTTGTCCCCAGGTCACTCTCCTGGCTCAGGGACACCTCGTTGTCCCCCAGGTCCTTCCCCGCAGAGCTGCTCCAGCAGGTCCCCCCCGGCCTGTGCTGCCTGTTCCTCCCCAGGTGCAGGACCTGCATTTCCCTGGTTGAACTCGGACATTTCCTCCCAGCACCTCCCCAAATGCTCCCAGAAGATGAACACAGCCGGGCTGGGTTGTCCCATCCATCGTTTTCCACCCAGTCTTTAACCTTGGGAAACCCTGAGCAGCAGCACCACCTCTGCATCCCGGAACACTCCATCTAAATTCAGCACGGATCCAGCACCGTGCAGACATGGAAAACCTCCAGAGGAGTTTCTTGAGCAAGAATAATGCTTTTCATAAGAAACAAACATTGGGCAACTTTGTGATTAAACTTTTATATGTTAAACATTTAAAAAAACAACAGCTCGAGTGAGCTGCATGTGTGAGTGGTGCTCAGAGATAAGCCAGGAATCCGCTATGAATATGGATCAAAGAGCCTTCGTGGAAGAGTTCCATCCTAAAATTCTGTTTGGGGGAGGGGGGCTGACAAAATAGCCATGGGAAGGCAAAAAAAAAAGGCCCGAAAATGATAATGAGAATTCACTCGGCTTCCTCCACTGAGGATATCCATCGGAGAGGGGTGGGGTGGTATCCATCTGGGAAAAGGGCATTTTCTGGGAAGTTGTTGGGAGATATCCACAGGAGGAGTGACATTTGGGGCCCTGGAGATTGCTGCTGTTTGTAACAATTTCTGCTTTCCTTGGGAATGCTGCGATTTGGATAATCTTGCTCTGGGAAGTACAAGCTCCAGCCCAGCCCCTGCGGAGTGTCTGAAAACAGGGAATGGGGATGGGAATTCCTGTCTAAGGGCATTTCATGGAGATTTCGGCTCTCAGAAAGGTTTCCAGAGAATGGTGTGGTAATGGACAGGCTGGGAGAGCTGGGGGTGCTCACCTGGAGAGGAGAAGGCTCCAGGGAGACCTCAGAGCCCCTGCCAGGGCCTAAAGGGGCTCCAGGAGAGCTGGAGAGGGACTGGGGACAAGGCATGGAGGAACAAGGCAAAGGGGAAGGGCTTTAAGTTGAAAGAGAGTAGATTTAGATGGGATATTGGGAAGGAATTGTTCCCTGGGAGGGTGGGCAGGCCCTGGCACAGGGTGCCCAGAGCAGCTGTGGCTGCCCCTGGATCCCTGGCAGTGCCCAAGGCCAGGCTGGACATTGGGGCTGGGAGCAGCCTGGGACAGTGGGAGGTGTCCCTGCCATGGCAGGGGTGGCACTGGGTGGGCTTTAGGGTCCCTTCCCACCCAATCCATTCCATGGTTCTGTGATATTTCAGCACTTCCTGCAGTCGCCGGGATCATCCCGGTCCCAGCACTGGCCTGGGAGCTGGGAGGAGTCTGTGTCCCCTGTCTGTCCTGAGGACCCTGCTGGGAGCAACAGCTCTCAGAGCAAACATGCAGCAGTTTGGTAAAGCTGATCCACTCCCAAGAAAATGGCCTTTTCTTCCCAAATGGGTGTCCCGGGGTCCCTGGGCTCTGTGGTCCTGCAGGGGCTCAGGGGGACACTTGGAGCTGGGGACAACAACCCTCCCCAAACACCTCAACTCCAAATTCCAGTGGCCGGATCCCTCTTTGACCCCTTTATCCATCCATAAACTGCTCCTTGCTTTATTCCCCAGCTCTCCCTCTCACCACCACCTCTGCACATGTAAAAACCCACTTGGTTTTTAGAAGGTTTAATGTTTTTTCCTGATTTCCCACCTAAAGTAGGGCAGTTGTTTTATCCCTGAGCTGGCTGCTGCTCTCTATGTAGGTTAATAAGGTTTGCCTTCATTATTTACATGAGGTTTTGTTTGTTTGTTTGCACTTCTCCAGGAAATTTAGCATAAAATGCTACCAGGAGCAAAGAAGAAGTATAATTTTGTAAATTTGAGGGTTCTTAGGGGAAAAAGGGAAATGATGTTCCAAACTAAAACATCAGAATTAAGTCCTTGGGGAGCCCTTGGTCACTCTGAGGAGCAAAAAGAAGGTTTGATATTTTTTCAAAATATTTTTTGACATTTGAGAGTGNCAGGGAGCTGAGGTTAAGTGTGAGGAATAAAGATGCAGGGTCTGGCCCTAAGGATGGTTCTCAGGTAGCAGGAGCTCCCAGGCTGACAGGTAACCCAAGGAAGATTAAAAATGTCTCAGGACCAAAAGTAGGTCTGGCAATGACCCAACTCCTGCAGCAGCAGCGGGGATGGAATCAGCAGAGATGGAGCAGAACGAGGGAAACACGGAGTGAGTGGTGGCTGGGAGGGGATGCAAGGGCTGTCCCCTGTCCCACTGCCCCTGGGCTGATGTCCCACAGCAGCAGGGAGAGGTGGGGCTTTTCCTCCTGGAGGCCCAGGGCACCTGTACCAGGAGCTGCTGAGATGTCCCTGAGGGAGCTGTGGCACTGCTGATGTGCATTTTCATTTTCATTTTGATGAGATGATGTTAATGTGGACG
>WEIT01031825.1:1394-12829 GCA_013389985.1 Dryoscopus gambensis | reverse complement strand
AGCATCGCCAACTTTTCCCCTGTAAGTGCACACAGGAAGCCAATCTCCTGAGCAAGAAGGCAGTAGTTTCACAGAACAGTTGGGCTCAAGAATGAAGGAAAAAAGACTCTACATGTGGGAGACTGGAGGCATATGAAAAACAACATAATTTTAAAAACTCAGAAATTTTGCCAAATTCTGAGATAGTTCCTATAAATAAGTTCATAACAAAATGCATAACGATACATTATGCGAGAAAGATGTCACTGGTATTTATTTGAATTGTTCAGTACAAAATCACCTCTGGCATTCTGCTTCTAAATACAGTCTTTCCCAAACATTCTGGATTAGATCTAAGCACCCACATGCATTCTACCTCCTGCAGGAGCAAAAGAACTCTGAAGATTTGTCTCTGAAGAGAATAAAATATGGTGATTGAAGAACATATTAATTAGAATGGCAGGCATGACTGTATGTTTCCCATTCTTCCTTTTGTACCTATGTTTTTAATCTTCTTTCGCGTATTTTCTGTGCTGGAGAACTATCATGAAAAATTCTAATATCTGGTTCTGTCACCTAAGTAAAATGGTACATAAGCTTTAAAATAGCTATTGGATGTATCACTAGACTTATCTGAAAATTCAACCACTGAGCTTAGAAGAGATGAGCTGTGGGGAACAAAAAACCTGACTCAAATAAGAGAACAAATTGATTTTGGGTTTAAAGCTTTCTTTCTCCCCTGTGAAGGAAAAAGACTGTTACATAAGAAATAGAAGATCTGGAGGACTTTTGGCTTTAGGCTGACAATGCCAACTTAACCAGTTCTTTCAGTGTTCATCTGTGTCAGGAGAGGAAGAAAAGTAGTAAATCTGGTACCTAAAGCTGTGTAAGAGCTGCTACTCAACAGACTGAGCTGAAGTCATTTGCTGTGCATCCGCTATTGAGACCAAGGTCAGCTGGAGATACCAAGTGCTGCTGGAGGTAGCAACAACTTCTGGTAATGTTTTATGCCTCTGATGTATTGGCAACTGGTTTGACAAAGATCAGGATCGGTGTGGGTAAGGGAAGGATGATTTCTGAGGTAAGTACAAGACTGATGGGGCAACAGTGGTGCTTGCATCACTCCCAATGTGAAGGGAGCACTTTACTCTGTCCTTTGCCCCCTCCCAGCCATCCATGTAGTAGTCTGCTGCATCATCAACATAACGAGATCAGAACGGACTCTGAGGAGCTGGTCCAGGTGGCCTATAGCACACAGCAGAGGGTAGGAGCATGGTGTATGTGTATGACAGACAAGGTCTGGTGGGTGTTTGAAGTGCCTTGTCAATGTCTCTATCAAAGTGTACTGCACTGAGTCTCACCCTGACAGACTGAGATCTGGCACTGTGGCAGCACAGCTGGGGAATTTCAGTGGAGCTGTGCAACAGGCCTCATCCTTCGGCTTAGAGGGCTGCTGGAAATATGACCAGAAAAGAAAATCTGCTGGGTTGTACACTTAGCTGGAGTATCCAAGAGTACCATCATTCCTGTCACTCAGATAAGAGAGGTGGGAGCAGGGCAGGAGCAGATGGGAAGGTTCTTCCATTACACATGATTGTAGACTGAAGTCAGAGATAGAAAACTGAGATCAATATCACCAAAGAGCTCTACTCTTTCTTACTTTCTGCTATCCCAAATGCATAACTGGTGAGGAAGAGAGCATCTGTCTTGTACCAATGGGAATAAGGACTGCCAGAAAGCACATCCTCAACAGCTCACTTAAACCAGCCTCCTCAGTCTGAATTGCTTTGTTTCTCACCCACCTAACCCTAATATCCTTCCAAACTGGATCCCCTTGAAATAGTGGACATCTAAATTGTCCTCTGGCTGGGAATAAATTAAAGACATCTCACAGTGTAATCAAGAATATGCTGAATAACCAAGGCTTTTCTTTTCCATAATCTAAAGCACATGCCAAAAGGGGGTTTTTTTGACACAACACAGTTTTTCCACAAGGTAAAAGAATTTATTTCTTAGAAACTTGCAAGAAAGGACTAGAGAAATGTAGCTTTTGGTAATGAGCATTGCTTCTTATTAGTGCAAAAATTTCAGGCAATGTGTCACATGTTTAATTTCCATACAAGAACTGGCAAACAACCAGAATTTAGCAAGCTTCATTATAAGTGAAAAGGTTGCCTCTCACTAGTATTTCCACTGTTAACATGAAAATGAGATCTGTAAGAATGATTACTGAGTTAAATGCCCAACTTGTATTTCCAGGTCAGAAAGATTTATCAGATTCCTGAAGATACTGCAGATATTATTTCATCTAAAAACCCAACAAGATTTTGTTAGAAAAATCCCCTGCAGAAGCATGGAATTTTTTCTTGGAAGAAAGAGATTGATTATAAAAATACGTTATGGAGAAAGGACCAAGCAGGTTGCAAAATAATCATTTGATAACAATTCTTCCAAAATTAATTTGCTGTAAAACTTCTGATACTCATTCTCAGTCCTCACCTTGCTCTATTGTTAGTCTTTACAGTTATGACTTTCTTAGCAATTAAAAACCCCACAAAACCAGAGAAAACTGGGAGAGTTTTCCATGATAGTATCATTTTGTCAGGAAGTAAAAACAAACTATTACAATAAGGGTGGGATGACAGCACTTCTGTGCACAAATTTGCAACCTGCATAAAAAGTGGCGGTGTGAGCAGGGCCAGTTTAAAAAGGAGTCCCAGCAGACTTGAGGCCCAAATGACTTAAGTTTTAAAGATCTCTTTCTGGTTTACATTCAGGTCTTCCAGAGATGAACCTGAAGAAACCAGTGCCATCAAAAGCTTTTCAAATATTGACATTCAGATGAGCATATAGTCACAGACCTTTCACACAACAGGAATAGTTAATTAAAGTGTAGTGGTAATTAAACAATAGGGATAGCTGGGACAAGGATCCTTGTGGGAAGAACTTCTGCTATTTTTATCCCTCCGCCATGTAGCACTGATTCATTACAACCAACACAACTGTCACACGCAAATTAGCTGCACAGATAAGGTGGCAATTGAAAAAATTACCTCTGATGTCACACATGGCCCACTTAATTGCTAATACTGTGGACCCAACTCTGTCTACCTATTTAGTCATAACAATTCAATAATATAATTATTAATACTTACCTAAATTACATCTTAATGTCTTGAATGTATATTGTGAAGATAATTGCACTTCATTTGAGTAATGAAAATTCCCGAGAGTCTATATTGTACCATTATTCAGATTACTTGCTATAAATGCTGCTTAGCTTAGATGCTAAATTTCTCAACGGACCCACTTTAAAAATCAATATTACTGAGAGCTAATTAACAGACTTATAAATTCTCAGAAAAATATTCCTTTCTCCAGTAAGTGTGTAAAGCTGTGGAGTGCAGGAAAGGGGCAAAGATGGTATTTTCAGACATAACAAGTATGTTGAATACCTACTCTGCATGTAATATGGAGTTTTAACCAGGTAACACTGGTGGTATTGCAATAATAAGGAGATGATAATAAAATAACAAAGTAACTTTTGTAATACAATTAGATGGTGATTGCTGCCAGCCAACATGCCTTCACTAAGAGCAAATTGTGCCTGACAAATTTGATGGCCTCCTGCAGTGCGGTTACAGCACTGGTGGATAAGAGAGGGACAAGTGATGTCCACTACCTGGATTGTGCAAAGGCTTTGACACTGTCCCACACAACATTCTTGTCTCTAAACTGAGGAGACATGGACTTGACAGATGTGCCTCTCTCTGGGTAAAGAATTAAAGCATTGGCTGGATAGTTGCATTCAAAGGGTTGTGGTCAATGGCTCGATGTTTGAGTGGAAAGCAGGGACAAGTGGTGTCCTCAGGGACTGGTGCTTCGACTGGCAGTGTTTAAGATCTTTGTTAGCACCATGGACAGTAGGATTGAGTGCACCCTGAGCAAGTTTGTCAGCAATGCAGTGGGCACAGCGGGATGGGATGTCATCCAGACGGACCTTGGCAGGCTTGAGAGGTGGGCTCACGTGAGCCTCATGGAGTTCAACAAGGCGAAGGGCAAGGCCCTGAACATGGGTCAGGGAAATCCCAAGCACAAATACAGGCTGCGCAGAGAATGGATTGAGAGCAGCCCTGAGGAGAAGGGTTTGGTTGACACGACCTGGCAATGTGCACTCACAGCCCAGAAAGCCAACCATATCCTGGGCTGCATCAAAATAACTGTGGCCAGCAGGTCAAGGGAGGTGATTCTGCCCTTCTGCTCCACTCTTGTGAGAGCCCACCTGGAGCGTTGAATCCAGCTCTGGAGCCCTCAGTATAAGAAGGACATGGACCTCTAGTCCAGAGAAGAGTCATGAATATGATCACAGGGCTGGAATACCTCATTTATTAAAGCAGGCTGAGAGAGTTAGGGTTGCTCAGCCTAGAGAAGAACTATGTGATCTTTAAGGTTCCTTCCAACCCAACCTATTTTATAATTCTATGATTCTATGAAATGTAAAAACTCAGTTCACCTCTCAGACTGTCCTACACAAGTATTTCCCTCCCCATATTTTTATCAACAGTAGTCATGTTTTTTAAAATGTGAGCCACCCAAATCACCCCAGAGAGTATAAAATGCAAAGTCAAACATTCTAAAATTCTGGGCAGGATCCACATCTTAAAAATAGGTTATTCCCAGAAGGGGCCTGTCAAATAGCAGCGAGCAAAACATGCCCAACAAAATACATAAGATTTCCCACACTTATGCCCTAAAGTTATGACTGACATCTACCAGTACTTGTTCACCTCCTGCCTGCAACTGAACCCTGCTCACACTGGTGGGCTTGATCTTTGGGCTGCCTGGTGTTCAAGCTCTCTGTTCTGAGCATACAAAGCAGCTAGGAAACCATGTCAGCCCTTTGTGGGAGTCCAGAAAGTAGGCCTTCCTCTGAAATGCCATCAGAGCTTGATCTGGTAGGAAGTCTCAGAGTATGCCCAAGGCAGAAACAGGAACATGACATGAACTGGCTGCTGCTCTTTCTTAAAATGTGCAGAAAGGAGGAAGACTGGCTTTATCTTTTTTTCTCATAGCACAGCCCACCTGTTAGAGGATTCATGCAGAAGGTGGGAGATCAGATTTACCTGTCTTTCTCATACTCAAATTTCCTAAAACCAGAGGAAACTATGCAACAACTGTTAGGAAGAGCACTCTGCAGTTGAGGAGGAATTGTTCATTGGTCCTGCTGAAATCAAATTGCTGTGAGGTTTACTCAGTAAGCCAGAAAGGAATTTTATCCTTTAGAACAGTGACAGCTGGTTGTGGTAAATCAATCTTCTTGTGCTGTTTCTAGAAATGTTTCTAGCTTATATCTAGTGACTGCCAAAAAAAAAAAGCAGAAAAAAGCGCTAAAAATTTATTACTTTCTTTCATCCAAGTATCATAACTTCTAAGCTACAGGCTCATGCTTGTGTTTCAATTTGAAAGAAAACAATGAACCAGATGTCCCTATCCAAAGGATTGATTTGCATGTCAAGAACCAGGGAGCAGGACAGGAAATCCAGCCTCCAAACAGTGTCTAACGCAGGGATGCAAAGGGAGGCAAAACTTTCAGATGTAACTCCTGCTTTGGAGCATCTCACTGGCTTCCTCTGCTTAGCATTGCAAACCCTTTTCCTATGTGCCTTTCTCTTCCTGTTAAGTTCTGCAGGGTCTCCTTTGCCCAATTCAGTTGTAGACATCCTGCTCCCAGAAACAGGAATTCTATAGTCAAACACTGTGATGCTCACAAATCGCTGCAACTCACTGCATTTTTATTATGGTTTTGGAGGCCTCATTTGGCTGTTTTTTTAGTCTACTCTGTGTGCTGCAAAATGAAGGCACTGCCTAACTTTCAGGGGCCCAAACCATTTTCAGGATCTAGCTGCTAGTAACTGGAGGCTGTTAGGTTGACTGAAACTGCTGGTTTGTTTAATATTATTAAATATAATAAAATATGAAGCAGCTCCCCAAAATGAGAAATACTGGAAAATGAATGGTGTTTTCTACGCACCACTGATTTGTTATGTTTAAATGTATTTCACAGTCCACCATGCTGCTTTTGATATGCAGCCGTGCAGCAAGGGTGAAAGGTGAAAGATGTTGTAAGGTAATAAGAAACTGGAATATACTACCTTTCTCTGGCTAAAAATTAGTGTATTTAGTTTGCCTGCCAAATATAGTTGTTATACTGAGAATCATTTTAACATATTCTAACAGATTTTGTTTGCTAAGGTAAGCACAAAGGATAGCAGGATTGAACAAGGTTTTGTCATCTCCCACTGCACACAGATATCTTTTACATGTGACTTTTCTTATGCAAACCTCTGTGATTTATTTCCACAGTACGTACAGAGATATTACTAGCCAAATCCCTGAGGCCCAAGAGGTAAGTGGAGATGGTCTCCATTTTCTTCAAACCCTTTCTAAAAATAAGAGAACATTTGATTAAGGGTTGACATTTTTCTTTTCTTCCTTTGCTTGTTCTTGTAATTCATTTCACAGGGGAAGTGGGCTGTGTTTTTCTTATCCCTTCCAACTCAGCAGCCAGGAGGCTGGCTTTGCGGGCCCACTCCTGTCACCACGGCAACCAGCGGATCGCTGTGATGCGATCCCATGCGCTTTGTGTCACTACACAGTGCTATTGTTCTCCAGTAACCATCTGGGAGAGGCATGTCAATATTCCCATAAAGGAGGACTGATTATCGTTCCACTGGTCATCCTGTGCACCATGCATGGACATCACGCTGCATCACCCTAGGATGTGCTTCACTTCCCATGCCATTCACTTCAAGAATGGCTGGTGTGCACCACGAAGCCTATGTTCAGCACTAAGCAGACCCTGCGCCACAGAATCACTGCAGGGAATCTGAATTGAGGCTGCAGTTCAGAAGCATCAGTATGACCATAGGAGATGAGATCAAAGGTCTTCCTAATCCATTGGTTCAGTGTTTCTCCTAGAGGCCAAAACTGCCCAGAAAAGGAAAATTTTTCCATAATTTACCTTATGTATATTTTTTTTTCCCTCTCATCTTTGGGCTAATTTAAAGTTAGGCACATGAGCATTTAGCTACACCAGAGACTGAGTGATATATATATATGCATATATATATATGTATATATACAGCAGGCGGAAAACCTGATTTTCCTAAATACAAATCTACCATAAATTTGAATGGATGCAGGAGATTCAGCAGCTCTTTAGCATTTGGGGGAAACTGATTTACCATGCCTTTTCTAGACTGCAGAAAAACATGTCTGCACTGCAAAGCTTTCTCTCTCTCTTTTTTTTTTTTTTTTTTTAAATTGTGTTGTAGAGACAACAGAAACCCTGGACTATTGTTCTTACAAATTAACTTTGGGAAGATATAATCCACAAGAATAGAAGTGAAAGCACGCCCGTCAAAAGCGTGTTATGATGGCAGACCCAAACTTGTAGAGATCACGCAAGAAAGGATATTTAGAATCAACCCCTGTACTTGGCACTGGTGAGGCCACATCTCAAATCCTGTGTTCAGTTTTAGGCCCTTCACGACAAGAAAGACATTGAGGTGCTGCAGCGTGTCCAGAGAAGAGCAATGGAGCAGGTCAAGGGTCTGGCGCACAAGTCTGGTGAGGAGCAGCTGAGGGAGCTGGGGCTGTTTTGGCTGGCGAAGAGGCTGCTCAGGAGGGACATTATTGCTCTCTACAATTACCTGAAAGGAGGTTGTAGCCAGGTGGCAGTCAGTCTCTTCACCTATGTTACAAGCAATAGGACAAGAGGAAATGGCCTCAACTTGCACCACACGAGGTTTAGATTGTATATGAGGAAAAATTACTTCATTGAAGGGTTGGTCAAGTATTGGAACAGAGTACCCAAGGAAGAGGTTGAGTCAGGATCCCTGGAGGTATTTAGAAGACATGTGGATGGGGCACTTAAGAACATCACTTAGCAGTGGACTTGGAAGCGCTGGGGTAATGCTCGCACCTGATGATCTTAAGAGTCTTTTCCAAACTAAATGGTTCTACAAAGTCATAATCATAGACTGGTTTGGGTTAGAAGGAATCTTCAAAGATCATCTAGTTCCTGTAACACGCAGGGACAATTTTCATGTTGCTCAAAATTCCTTTCAACTTGATGAATGAGCCCAAAGAATGAGAGAAACACATTCCATTTATGCTAACTTTATCTAAACAGTAAAGTCTCCATTTTAGAAAACAACTAGGTAGCCACTGATATGTAAGAAGTGCACTCTGGAGTGATTCACTGCATTTCTTAGTATTTCATTTTCAGTACCTGACAACATATTTCTAATATTAAACAGTACCATTTCATGTAGCATGGTCTAGCTACGTCATGGATAATGCAGCACCTGTCACCAGAACCTATAAAAAAATAAATGGTTTTTAGCTGTTGACTGGATCTCATTAAAAATATTAACTATCACAGGCTTCAAAATAGTTTGCCCACAAATTTTAAGTACCTTGCCATGGAACAATACCATTTATAATTCTAAAACATAAAAATAAACAAGCACATCCAAAAAATAAACAAATGCAAAATCAGATTTCTGGTTGTGTAAGTCAGATAGCAATTTTTTTACTTTCTGTTCCCTTTTTTTCTTCATATCTGTTTCTTTTCCCTCTGCAACTTATTCCCAGTCCACAATTTATTAAGAAATAGTTCCAATACTGTGACCTTTCGTTCTGTACACATTCTCTTCTTTATTTACACCTTTTCACTCTTTGGCAAATGTTCTTGAATTGTTTACCTCAGATACAACACAAAAGCAGTAATTAGACCACCACAGTTCTGTGTCTTCTACCTATACCTGGTAGTTAGAAGATACAAATACTCGCACCAGATGTCATTTTTACACCAGTCCATGAATTAGTTGCATATATAATGGCAGGCATAATCTCTTATTACCAGCGAATATAAGGGGGAAAAACATTCCATCCATTTGAAGAAGCTTGTTCAGAGAAGTGAACTATGTAACTTGTGTTCAGCCAAAGCAAGTACTGTCTGTGAAACCTGAAGTCGCATATTGGTCTCATACACACTCTGTATAGAAGACCCTTGAAGACAAATACTGCTTGCTAGTCAGGATGGACAGCTCAGAGGGCTACACTAAGGTAAACTTGTTCTGCTTTTTGTCCAAGGGGCTGGTTGCTCTTCTCACGACGTACTGCATTTTCTTAAAAATCTGAATTAACTTGTTTAAAACTAATTAGAGGACAGCTTGATACACTCTTTGGGTAGTATTAACTGTGCACAGACTAATTCAGCTGCAAAACACTATGGAAGGATTTTGCAATGTTGCTACACAGCTGATTTTCCAGGTGTTGGGATACCTACTGTCAAAGTCCATTAATTTGGCACTCTAGTACTTCATTCTCTCAGTCACAAGGAAACCTTCAGGCAAGCCAGTCCACCTTGTCTGGCACCCTTCTTCCTGATGCTACTGTGGTGAGTGTTTCCACCAATCCCTTTCTACACAAGGATACTGCGTTTGACAACTAACTTTTGGGGATCCTTTGGGGCCTCCTCCTCTCCTAATTCAAGATATGTGTTTTCCTGATGCTTTACAGATTGCTCCATGAGCTAGCTTTTTCTTAATTTAACTTTTCTTTGCAATACAAAACTGCTCCTAATTAGTTTGGTGAACACTTTTGAGTTTCCCTTGTCCCTTATGCCTCTAATATTTGGTCCAAACAGAGCAGTGCTATCAGCAAGTTGGACAACACAACTCTATGCTCCTGATCTAGTCAGACAAGATTGTGGGAGACTGTGACTTCACTTGATACAATTTCTAGATTTCAGTACACCTTCCTAAAAGGAAAAGTCACTGAAATGAATAAAATAGAAAAAACAGGAGTCACTAGTCCCCACTACATATTAGAGGAATGTCACGAAGCTGCAAAATACCAGACTGCAGATTGTTCAACACTGGCTAACCACCCTTTGTCCCAGGTTCCATATCACACATGGCACCAAGCACACAGTATAATTATATTTCTGAATAATCAAAGAATTCAGTACAGGAGGATGGATGGTACTTGGAAAATAAGACAGCTGATATTTCTTTTTTTAGCCTTTATCATTCTCTGTGTGGGTCCATGTCTTATACATAGTTTCCCATTGAAGACCTCACCAGTATGAATGACTCACTTTCTTCAGACTTTATTTTTAGACATTCACTGAAATAATATTAGACAGCTCCAAACAACAAATTAATATATTTTATAAGACATCATCAAAGCAAGATTGCATTTTAATACCCATTATACAGATAAAGAATTAAAGTAGAACAAATTAGGGCTAGAAGTAAAAAAAATACAATATATTAGTTCTTAATGTCTAAAAGCGGGGATTGCTTTCTTCCATTTCAGTAAGTACGTGGTATCTATCGACATATGTATTCAAGGGACAACCGCAGTTATATTCAGTTTTATCTGTGAACACTGGCACTTCAGCAAATCAAAATCTGCTCCTTCCCTTCCACATGTGTATTAAAGGATTTTGAGTGCAAGAGTTTTATCTGACGACTTTGTCACAATTTGTAGCTAGCTGTCCAGGTAAATCAGAAGCCTGAGATACCCTGGAAAATGGAAAAATCTGAAAAACATGGAACAACAAAGCATGCTGCAAAGCATGGCCAACTCTCTGCAAGAAGTCATCTTAAGCCCAGAGAAGGAAGTCAGTTTTCACTCAGCACCAGCTCTGTTGGGTTTGAGGTGTCAGTGACAAGAACATCACAGCAAAAACCATCCAGTTAAATGTCCCAATGTTTTTCAAATCAAGTTAAAATGTTTAAGTCAGTTAAAGAACATGGATGTGAAACAGGCGTCATCTGTCCCCCTCTGTTTTCAGTTATTCCATCCCCTTTTTTCCTCTCCTTCTCTCCCTCCCTCCGTTGGAAACCAAAGAAAAGACATATGGTAATTTCTACTTAGGAAAAAGCAAAGGGAGAAAAGGAGGACATGGGCAGCACAAGAAGAGTCCAGCCTGCAGGAATGGTGAGGGCAAAGAGAGACCTCACAAACCAAACAAGGGGAAAAGGTCAGACATAGAGAACCTCAGAAATAAGGAGAACGGAAGAGTGGTACCCAGGCAGGTCCAGGGGAGACGAGGAATGTTAAGAAACCATTTCTGCCATGAGTTTTGTTTATGGAGTAAAATGTGTGACTTAAAGATTAAAATAATGATAAATTACATTTAGGTAGCTCATACACAGAAAAATGTTTCTGATTTATTTTGTTTAATTATTGAATTAACTCTTAAATACTTGTTTTGTTATTCTGCCCTATTTTGATCTTAAGTCCAATCCTTGCCACTGACTTAATTTGGAATTTAACTGAAGGTACTCCGTGAGATTATTCAGGTAATCTGGCTACCTCTGACTCCCTCCTGAGAGTGTTCTTCCCAACTACAGGTACTTAGAAATCTGGATATCAAA
>WEIT01031823.1:5512-36393 GCA_013389985.1 Dryoscopus gambensis | reverse complement strand
CCCCTCCTCCTCCTCCAGCCCTGTTTTACCCGCTCCATCTTTCCTTCTTTCCTGCATCCCCCTCCTCCTCTCCGGCCGGGATGCAGCAGCCTCCTGGCACCGCTGAGCTTGGCAAAATTGATGACAGGACTTTAGGATCCATTAGAAAAACAAATTCTTAAACAGTGTCTTCTAAAATCAATCACTTTTACCTTTAGTGGGATTTATGGCTGCCCCGCCGGCCCTTATTGCAAAGACCCACGGCTGCCAAGAAGGGAAAAAAAATTCCAAGTGGCTCAGCTCAGGGCTGGAGGCTCTGAGCTCTCCTCTTCCACCCGCGGAGGCGACCCCGGGTGAATCCAAAGAGGATGTCTGGGACTTAGAGGGAGAAAATCTGGTTTGTGGGGACAGAAATCCTGCGGGAGATGCGGAACATCCCGGAGCCAGGCTCTCCAGACAGAGGTGGGGACCAGGAACGCTCAGGAATGGGAAAAAGGTGCTCCAAAGATTATAAAAATAGAGAGGTGGGGACAGAATAAGTGAATTTTAACGGGGGAGGATTAGGAGTGTTTCTTCCCAGAGCAACCCCTGCTTGAATCCCAGGATTTCTTTCATATCCTGGTGCGAAACGTGCAAGAGATGCACAAAGCTGTGGAATCACAGCCCTGGAAGTGTCCAAGCTCAGGCTGGACAGGGCTCGGAGCAACCTGGGGTAGTGGAAATTGTCCCTGCCCACGGCAGGGGGTTGGAAAATGATCCTCACATCCCGACCCAAACCATTCGGGGATTCAGTGATTCCACGCGCAAGGCGATGATTCCACGGGGAAGGAAAAACAAGCCGTTAATTGGAGCAGGATGGGTCAGAGCAGCAGGAAGGAGCTTCCCGGCACTGGGTGTCATTCCAGGAGTAGGAGCACGTGGCGGAAAACTCCCTAAACGTGGAGACACACCCAGGAGAGGGGGATAATCTTCCCAGGGATGGGTTGATGGATATCCAGAAGCACAAGGATCAGCCCTGAGAGGAGAGAGGAGTTTGGAGGTTCTGTTACATCTTTTCCCTTGAATTGTTTTTGTTTAGGGATCAGAAAAGAATGGGAAAAAAATCTCGTCCAGGGACCTATTTAAAAAAAATATGCAAAGTTTACCAACATGTGACCTATTCTTGGAAATTTTAAGGGGTTTGGTTGGTTCCAGGGATCCCAGATTTCATTTAAATTGGATCCGCTGGTGAGAGGAAAAAACAGGGAAAACTTTTTTTCCACAGATGTGTCGTGCCTCCATGTATTTAATCCAAGGCGGCGTGGATGAGAAGGGAATTCTCTCGGTTTGAGCCTCCCTGATGCCTCCCAGACTCTTTTCTCCTCGCTTTCGGGACACTGGGGAGACTGGGCTGGAAAATCAAGGAGGTAAAATTGGGATAAACAGGGAGGAGAAAGGGGAGCGATACAAGAAGCGGATCCAGGTCTCCGAGCACCTTCCCTGCAGGGCCAGGAGGGGCTGATGCCAGGACATGAGTAAATCCAGGGAGAAGCTCGTAATTCCTATCGATTCCCCAGCAGGCAGCACGAGGTGGATAAAAATGCTTGTTCTATCATTTAGAAAAATGGCAATGTTATGATAGAAGGGATTGATTTTCCTCTTTAGGAATATTCATAAACACCAGTTCCAAGAACTGATAAATCCTTCCCCTGCGCCGAGTAAATCATTCCCAGGGCTTCCCAGAGCGCCGGGGGCAAGGGAGGATGTGATTTTTAATTCCTTCTGGAGGAGCTGGAAATGGGGGGGTGGATCTGGCGGTGCAGGTCACCCACAGCCAGACCTCCCTTCCGTGGGACTTCAAAATCCCATATTCCTCGTTATTTTCCTGTTTTGGAAAGCTGGGAAAGGAGGCTGAAGGCTTCCCTCCCTGGCCCTAGTTTTGATCCCACTAAATCAGCTGAATCTGTTTGTTTTTTTGGTTTTTTTTCTGGCTGCAAATTCCAGTTTTCTCCCCTTTTTGTGATGATATGGAAACGTGAACTTTAGCCAGGATGTGAATCCTGATCCCCTCAGGAGTTTTCCCTGGGATAATGCCATCTTATCATGGATATTGTTCCCACCCTTTAGCCATTCCCAGGGACAGGACCGCATCCCTGGTTTGAGCCGATCCATTTCCTTCCCAGAAAGGGCGGATAAAATTATCCAAGATCAAGGATTTCCTCTCTGAGCCCATCCTTGGCACAATCAGCCTCCTCTTCCCACTGCCTGCTCCAGTTTAAGGAGGATCCTCTCCTACTTCATGGATTTAGGGGCCACCTCCGGGCCGCTGGCATCGACCAAACCCCACAGTTTGGCCTCTGGGGTGGTTAAGAAAAGCTGGAGCCACATTCCAGGCGCATTCCCACCTCCGAAGGTTGTCCAGGAGCTCACCAAGGAGGGTTCACACCCCTGGAAGCGCTCAAGGCCGGGTTGGGTGGGTTTTGGAGCAGCCTGGGATAGCGCAAGGTTGCCCACGGCAGGGGTTGGAACTGGATGAGCTTTGAGATCCCTTCCAAACCCGTGAGTCCATGAGAAGGATTTATCCCAAGAAAACCTGGAAGAGTCTGATCCTGCTGGATGAAATTTGGTGGGCTGAATTAAATGAGCTTGGAACGGTTGGGGCGGATCTTGTCTGAGCAGGAAGTGGATCCCCTTCCTGCTGGTGTTCCCAGGATTCTCCTGGCCCCTGGCCGCTGGATGTGACCTGAAATCCTCACATTTCCTTGTCCCCTTTTCTGCTCGGTCACCTGTGGTCATGATCCAAGAAGCAAAACTTCCCTGGAAATTACCCCCCAGGACCCATTTCTGATGGAAAGAAGGAAAAAAAAACCCAACGAGGCAAATAAAAAATTCCTGCCTCTCTTTCATCCAGGTGTTTTGAGAAATAGAAGTTTTTATAGGGACTCGATGTGATTAATGAAACCAGGAATATTTTCATGGACTCTCCGTTGGAATTCCACCTTTTTATAAGCTTTAGCTCCTCTCACATCACGCCATCGCCGGTGGGATTTCCTGGAACAGCAAAAGAAGGAAAAAGCAAAGCATGCACACTTGTCCAGGTCACTCCTAACATCTTGCCTGGAGGGAAATATTGAAAATGTGGATATTCGCAGGATATTTGTGTACCTGAGGAGGACCTTTATCCGCTGAGGGGAAAAAAGAAAAAAAAAAGGGAAAATCCATGTGTGTCCTGATAAAAAATATTAGCAGTTTTTATTACCTTTTAGATTTTACTCCTGCACTAATCCATTTTAATGAGGTCAGCCCGCCTGGCTCCAGGTACCCGGACTAAGTGGAGCAGTTTAATGTCGGGATCAGGGATGAGGAGCACCGGGAAAGGGGGGCCTGGATGTTGGACTTTATATCACCCAAAATTACGGCGTAAAAATTGACTCCGTTTGCACATTTTTAACTGGATTTGAAATCGACACCGTGTGTAATTATAAAAAGGGATATATCTGCTGGGAATGGGATGGAGCACGGGGTTTTCTGTAGGAAAAACTTGCTTATTAGTGCACAGGGAAGATTTATGGGACGATATCATTATTTATTAGGGGGCATTTTGTGGAGAAGGGATCATATTATCCGTGTATTTCCTGCATTATGGGTCCGGACGGTCAATATTAATATTGCTGGAATTTACGATTGGATTTTAGAAAACCGCTTTTCCCTCTGTTGTTTTGCTCCTTTAGGGAGTAGCTACATGGATTGGAATATGGGAATATCAGGGAGATCTTCCGGCAAAATGGGAAATCTGCAGCATGAAAAGGTTGGAGACAACGCGGAGACAGGGATTGGGGTGAGCCCAAACTGTTCCCTGTGACAGGAACTCACCTCTCACCTCGTCTTGGGCATGAAAAATGATCCATGGAATCACGGAATGGTTTGGGTTGGATCATCCTGACATGGGCAGGGACACCTTCCACCAGGCCGGGCTGCTCCAACCCCCATCCAACCCGGCCATGGACACTTCCAGGGGTGTGGAATCCCCAGTCAGGACATGCCCACAATTCTTCAGCGGCCAGGAGGAAAACCAGAGCTCCTCTGGGGAATTCCTGCTTCTCCTTCCTCCTCTTCTGCTCCCAGTTCTTGGAATTCCATCTCCTCAGGGCAGGCTTGGCTTTAGGGACCGCCTTGGGTTTTGGGGACCACCTGAGGTTTTCCAAGCAGCTTCTTCCAGACCTCGTGGGACATGAAGAGGGTTTTTTGTTGATATTTGCTGATTCTTTGGGCAGTCCCTCACCGTTGTCTGGTTGATGCTTTGTAGGAGGGAGGGAGCCTGACGGACATCAAGTTTGATAGGGAAATTGATAAGCATTGATAGCAGAGATGGGAAAAGGCCTGGAGGGAGATCTGAGCACGGATAAATACGCCGGGGAGACGGATTTGGACGGAGCCCATCCGTCTCAGATAAGGATCAATAGATCTATACCTCCTTTACACCCATCGGTTGTTATCAGCGACTTATTTGATCTTTTCTGTTTTGCAGGAGAAATGAAACATTTTCCCTGCATCCACGCATGGGAGGAGGGAAGGGAGAGCATCGGATATCCGAGAGATTGATGCTGCAGGAGCCCTAAATTGCATCTTTACCCCCCTCTCCTGTTTGCCCTGCTTGCCATCACTCTGAAAACCACCCTGAAATTCCACTGTCGGAGAGATCCCCAAATCCTGGGTTTGAGAGACGGGATCCACCCGTGCAGTTTTATCTGGGATTCTCAACCCTGGCAGCACCAAGCCTTGTTTTTCCTGTAAATCCCACGTAATAAACCCCTGGGAATTGTGCAACAAATTGCTTAAGTTGCTGTTTTCTCTCCAGCCTCTCTCCCCCTCCCTATCCGCGATCCTCCCCCCCGGCTTTGGCTGTTTATTGCCAGCGGAATCGATTTGGGATGGTTTCCTCCCCCCTCCTCTTCCCTCTTCCCCCCCATCTCCCACCCTCTCTCCTCGCTCCCATCACCTTTTCCCCCTCCCTCCCCACCTTCCTGGAGCTCCGGGGAGCCCGGTCAATCCATCACCGTGCCCCAGGCGTGTGACAGCCCCTCATAAATGCACCACAATGAGCCCAAATCAGCACCAGCCCAACCAATTTCGCAGAGCAGGAAACATCTGAGGAGCTGAATCCCGGCGTGCCGGAGATTGGAATTGGGAAATTGGTTCTACTCCTCTTCCGTGGTGCTTTTTAATATTTTTTTTTTTTAAAAGCTTACCTATAGATTCTCTCCCTCTTTAGATACATATTTAAGGTAATTCTCTCCCACTTAAATCTCCAGTGCTTATTCCACACGGACAGCGTGGCCCAGTTGCTCTCTCTCCCTCTCTCCCTCTCTCTCTCTCTCTTCCCTCGATTAGGAGAGGGTTTTATTGGGAAACTTGCTTAGGCTGCAGGAATGTGCTGCCTTCAGCAGACCGAGGCTGCGAGCGGGGCTGGGCTCCTGCTGCCACGCTCAGCTCCGGCCGCAGCCATCCCGAGGAGCCCCTGCTCTCTCCTTTCGGGCCCCCCCAAAATCACGGGAGGCCACTTTTCCCACGGGATCGGCCCGCGTGGGGTGTGAGCGCTTATTCCCACCTGGGAAGGGCAGAGAGTGGGGTTAATGCACATCCTCGTGGAGTTATGGATGCGTGACCTCACCCTGGGAGCACTCAGTAGCCAAAGGGCAGCGATTCCACGGGGATTTTGTCATCCCGAGGAACATTTGTCCCCTCGGATAAATGATGACCTGACCCTCGCGACTCGATTGCCATCAGCCGTAATGGCACGGACGGACATTCCCCCTTTTCGCGGGCACTTAGGGGACGTGAATCCCACACGGAATTTGAAGGGACAGCTTTGCAGAGCTGGGATGAGCTCCTGAGAGCGTTCCCGCGGTGCCCGGTGTCACCCTCCGGTCCCTCGCTAGCGAGTGGAGCTGAGGTCTTGCGGGATTTGTGGCGCCAGACTGGGAGATGTTCCCCGTTCACAGCGCGGGTGGGGTGCAGAGGTTTGGGTTGAGCCAGCAGAAAGGTGCGAAAGGAAAATCGCAGGAAAATTCTGTCTCTGGTCTGGAAGGCTCAAGATCAACCTCTCCTTTTCCTCAGAGCTAGAACTGCCCACGGGCTCTTCTAGTGGAGGGGCTGGGAACTGGGAGAGAAAGGGGTTGGAAAAGAACAGAAAAGCAAGGCGGAGCTGCAGGAAACGCTCGGTTAACGCCGGGATGTTGTGGGTGCTGCACCTCCACAAGGGCTGAAAAAAAAGGCAAAAGAAAAAACTGGATGGAGGAAGCTGGGAAAAATCCGTGAAGAGCTGTGAAACGTGAGGCTGCCTCTGGCTCCGGAGCTGCAAACTGGACAGTTTGGAAAACAGGGATGGTATTTTGGGGAGCCCGCATGAAGAGCGTCTTGTGTTTGTGAGATCCTAGTGGGAGATGAGCTCCCAGGACGAGCTGGTCCGGCCTTTTTTAGGGAATGTCATGAATTCCATGAGGTGTCTGAGGTGTTTCATGGGAGTTCATCTGGAAAAAGGCTGCTTTTACTTTGGAGAGAGGCCGCCGAGGCGATCAGAGGGATGGAGCAGTTCTGCTGAGAAGAAAGGCTGGGAAAATTGGGATTGTTCAGTCTGGAGAAGAGAATATTTGAGGTGGCCTAATTGAGGCCTTCCAGTCTGGAGGGATCCTACAGGAAAGATGCGGGGGGACTATTTACCAGGGCCTGGAGTGACTGGAAAAGGGGAAATGGCTTCCCACTGCCAGAGGACAGGGTTAGGTGGGATACGGGGAGGAAATTCTTTCCTGTGAGGGTGGGGAGGCCCTGGAATGGAATTCCCAGAGAAGCTGTGGCCGCCCCATCCCTGGAAGTGCACAAGGCCGGGTTGGACGGGGCTTGGAACGACCTGGGAGAGTGGAAGGTGTCCCTGCCTGTGGACCTGGATGATCTTTAAGATCCTTTCTGACCCAAACCATTCCAGAATTCCATGAGTTGCATCCAAAACAGGATGGAAAAGATTCCATCCAGCTTTTCCCGCGGGTGCCTGGCACCAACGAAAAATAAACCCAATCATTTTGCAAATCGCGCTGGGAAGCTGCTCCCAAAGCAGTGGGGAGAAGGTCTTGGACCTCCTTAGATCCTGGCTGACACCTCCAAGCAGATTCCTGACCTGTTTAGGTGTCACCTGGGTGGCTTCCCAAGGACATTTAAGGGTGACCTGGTGTTTTTCCAAGAGTATTTTCCTGTCACCTCTGCAGTTTTCCAAGCACATCACGACCCCAATTCCACAGCAGCCTCTCACCCAAACTGCCGAATATTCTTCCCTCACCTCTTGCCACTTGAGCCATTACACTCGGAGCATTCCCTGAGTGCCCAAGGGCCTCTCCCTGGTGATCACTCATCCCGGGAAATTGTTACGAGGCAGATAATTAATTGTTGCGAGTCACTAAAAAAATGATCATTCTTTGCAGAAAATTACCCCGATGTTCTGCAGAAATGTTAATGCTCGCAGCCATAAAATGAATGGGGAGCTACAGCTCCAGCTGCCAGGAGAGCCGTGAGTTATAATCCCACCACTGGATGCGGGGAGCCCGAGCTTCCAGACGTTTCTGGAGAGAGGGAATACAATTTCGCTGGATAACAGTTTGATTTTATGATTATTTTTTCCTGCCCCGGAGTCCGCAGTTGAGTATTAATGACTGAAGCAGGGATAGGAACGGTTTTGCTGATCCCAGCTTGGCGTGGAGGGAGGCTTTGTATTTATTTCCCATCTGGCTACCGGGATTTTACTCCAAACGATTGGATAAAAGGACTTGGAAAGTCCTGGCAAGGCTGGTCAGGCTGTTGGGGCTGGATTCCCTTGTCTCCCAGGAATAAAGAGCTGGGATTTTAGGAACAGCAGGGAGGGAAAATGAAAATTAACAGGTCAATTCCTGAGAGTTAACAACTCTTCATTTGCTCTCCAACCAAAATCCAGTCGGAGCAGCTGGAAAGGTGGTCTGGACACAGTCTTTGTCCCCATATCCCGATAAATCCAGCCCGGCAAGGCTTAGGATGTCTAAAATTTGGCTTGGGAGTCAGGATAACTCCTGACGTTGCATCCAGCAGAGTTCCCGTGGCTCACAGTGCGAACGCTGCTGATTCCGGAGCCCAGCTGAGGTGGGCAGGTGTAAAGAAGGACACGGAGTGGTTTTGGATGGAATTTCTCCCGTCCCTCTCCGAGATAAGACCTGACATTTTTATCGATTTCCATTTGTTCTGGAGCAGCATTTGCATCACTCACTCCACAAATGGAACGAGGAGATGACTCAGATCACTGCTGCTTTCCCAAATGTGGTTTGGGTTTTTTCTTTTTTTGTTGTTGTTGTTGTTCAAGAAATGCGCATTTCCCAAAGGTTCAGCTCTTGGCTTTCTTCTTCCATGCTCCAATTCCAGTGACTTCACCTCCAAGAAATGGGGTGGGTTTCCCGGCTGCAGGGAAGTCAGCGAGTGAGGAAAACACCTCCTCCCTCTCTTCCAAGCTTTTGTTTTCCCTGTTTTTCATGCAGCGGGGTTGGAATCCATCTGTGGACAGCAGGGTAGAAGAAAATGAACTTTCTCTTCCAGCAGGAGTCCAAGATCCAACAGATCCATGGCAAATTCCAAGGAAAGCCCCTGATCAGGGTATGCTGTTGGACAGATGGAATTTGCTGGATGGAGTACCTGGGATGAGAAAAGCACAGGGAGCAGAAATGTTGGTGGAGAATCCAGTTTGGGGCACAGGGGATGGATTCCAGGACAAACGGCCGGAATCAGGGAGTGACAGGGCAGGAAATCCTGCAGGAATTCGGGTTGTTTCCGGCGAACAGAAGAAATCTGGATTTCAAATCCAATAAACAAAGCAGCCGGAGGGAAGGAAGGGTTTGGTGTCTCTGTCCCTGGTGGGGAGGTTTAGAAGGCGACCCAGCAGGAAAGATTTGGGTTGGGCATCAGGCAGAGGTTCCCAAAGGGAATGAGTGAAGGAATGTCTGGGAAGGAGGAGGATCGAGGATCTCCAAACACTGGGAGAGTTCGGGATCAGGTCAGGAAAAACCTTGGAGGAGCAGATGGATCTTGCTACTCCTACCCTGAGGAAAAGGAATGACTCTGTGGGCTCATGGAATGGTTTGGGTTGGAAGGGACCTTCAGGAGCATCCAGGGGCACCTTCCACTGTCCCAGCTTGCTCCAAGCCCCATCCAACCTGGACTTCAGCACCTCCAGGGATGGGGCAGCCACAGCTTCTCCGGACAACCTGTGCCAGGGCCTCACCGCCCTCACAGCCAAGAATTCCATCCCAATATCGCGTCTAACTCTGCCCTCTGGGAGTTTGAATCCATTCCCCCATTGTCCTGCCCCTCCATCCCTTGTCCCAAGTCCCTCTCCAGCTCTCCTGGGGCCCCTTTAGGCACTGGAAGGGGCTCTGAGGTCAACTTGGAGCTTTCTCTTCTCCAGTTTGAACACTCCCAGCTCTCCCAGCCTGGCTCCAGAGCAGATATTCCAGCCCTCTCCATGACCCTTTAGTGCCTATTCCACCCTCTCCTCCAG
The DNA here is from genome assembly GCA_013389985.1 of Dryoscopus gambensis. NCBI lineage: Eukaryota > Metazoa > Chordata > Aves > Passeriformes > Malaconotidae > Dryoscopus > Dryoscopus gambensis. The sequence continues at coordinate 26,870 of WEIT01031823.1, read as the reverse complement.
GTTTTTTCCAGGTTGTTTTTCCCACATAACCAAAACCCAGCTGGTGAACAGCCTTTCTGCAGTCACACCTTTGGTTTCTGCTGATCAAAGCCAGGCTCAGAGGGCTGATGGAGCTTCCCGACTCCAGGTCTGATCCCTCCTCAGTGCTTCCAACCTTAATGAGCTGTCTGGGAAGAGGAAAGGGAGGCAGGAAGGTGCTTTGCCGTCCTGAGGTGACACAAACTTGTCACTGACGCCTCCTTTGATGGCCTCACGCCTGGGAATGTTCCACAGGGATGCTCAGCTTGTTTGGGATTTCTACTTTTCATCCCTCATCATTATGAAGCTTCGACAGCAACTGGTGCCACCCCACGGAAAGACAAATCATGGAAAGCTGCACTGGCAAAGGATTCAGGCAGCTGGAAGCCCCCACAGGAGGGTCTTGTGATCCGTCCAGCTTCGTTCAGAGCAGGCAGGAACGCCCCAAAAACGGGGATATCATCCATGACAGCCAATTAAAATGGACCTACCAAAAAGGAACTTCTCTGCTTGTCCCGTTCTCCCTGCCCAGATCTCTTCCCCAGTGTGGCAACGTTCCATGAAAATGTTGTATCCCCCTCTGCCTGCACAGATCCATGAATATTTTCCGGCTCGGGGTGCAGAATCCCTGCTCCAGTCTCTGTTCAGGAAGGACAGAGATACTTTTGGGAGTTGAGGCCATGTCTTCCATGAAATCCAGGAGAGACACCGCTCCCAAACCCCCAGGATGTGCCACGTGGAATTCCCCCTATACACCACAAGCATTTGCTCGTGTAGGTGATCAGATGTTAGACCAAGAGAGAGACCAAGATGTTAGACCTTGGAGAAGGTGTGGGATCTCCATCCCTGGAAGCGCCCAGATCTCAGCTGGAAAATCACACGATCATCGAGTTTGGAAAAGACCTCCAAGATCGTCGAGTCCGACCTGTGACTGATCCCAACCTTGTCACCCAGACCGGAGTGCTGAGTGCCACCTCCAGTCATTCCTTGGACACCTCCAGGGATGGAGACTCCACCACCTCCCTGGGCAGCCCCTTCCAATGCCTGACAACTCTTTCCATGACGAAATTCCCCCTGATGCCCAACCTGAACTTGGCCTGGTGCATTTTGAGGCTGTTTCCTCTTGTCCCGTCCCTGGGAGATGAGGCCAACTCTGAGCATCCTGTTTTAAGTTTAAAACTGAGTTTATTTTTAACCTTGAGATGCTTTAAGCTGAGCTTTGGACAGGAGGTTGCTGGGGGTTCCTTCCAAACATCTTCGGATTCTACGATTCAGACAAAAAACTGTGGAAAATTCAAAGTTGGCTTTCAGCCACGAGATTAACGAGGATTTTGAGTGCTGGCCCTTCCCTCCTATCTCTGGTTAAAACCCACTCCCAAAACTCCAACTCCACATGTGATTCCGTTCATCAGTTTCTATTTCCACGGGATGTGATCCCATCTTATTAATTTTAAATTGCCCAAATAATCATTACCCTCTTAATTGTCTGCTTAATGAAGACCCTGATCCCCAAGGGCTTATTGAGGCTTATCTATTCCTGGGTGACCTGGTGGGTATTGATTATTTGCTCGTTAGTCTTCATTAAGGATGGGTTTTAATCAACCATTGGAAGATAATCCAGAAACCAGCAGAAGCTTTTCTTAGGAGACATTGCTCACCTCCAGACAGGACATCCCCCCAAAAAAATGATGTTCATTTGCAGGTCTTCCAGGGAGAAAAGTGGATCTTGGATTTGACTACCTGAGATTTTTATGATCCCAACTTGTTTCTGCTTTGTGGTGTCCTCCAAAACGTGCCCGAATCAGGAAAACATCCTTAAAATGGGACCTGAATTGCAGAATTTGCAGCCTCTCAGAAAACCCCACTCGCTTCCAGTGGGATCGTTGAGTTTTCCAGACTGGATGTGCCCAGGAGTCGCTGTTTCCCCGTGTCCACAAGCTCTGCTCCAGCACTGAGGGAATACCAGCGCCCTTTGTCCCAGGAATGTTGTGGATGCAGAAAAATCTCCGCCCTGGGAGAAAAAAAGGAGCTGCTTTTGGTCCACAGATGGTGAGGCAGGACCAGTATCCCCGAATCCATGGGGCATGGGGGCAGTGAGGGTGCTGGGTAGGATTTGGGGTGGTGAACTCGGCTCCTGCCTCTGTTTTTCCTCCTCTTGGCACCTCCTGCTCCTTTTCCCTCCGGGATTCCAGTGTGGGCTCAGCTCAACATGACATCTCTGCGGGATCTGGGCCACCCGTCCTGAGGCTGCCAGATGTTTTAGAGGATCTGGAGGGAATCTTCTCTGAATCAGGGGCAGGAGGTCAGGCTGGGGAATGAGACTTTGCCCAGGTGAGGCTGCCAGGGAGCACCTGGGCGGGCGTGGAGGTGTCTGGAGCCTCTCATCAGAGCCTTGCTAAGCTTGGTGTCCCACCTGGAAGAGCCAAGGATTTCTGGAATGTGGGTTTTCCACCTTTTCCTTCCCCGTGGGAAGCACTGCCTTGCCTTGCTGCTTGGGGGAGGGGTGCTTTTAAAGGCAGAACGACGAAGGGGTGGGGGAAAAAAGAAAGATTCCTCTTTTTCTTGGGGGCCAAATTAATGGAAAATCAATCCGGCCTCAAAAATCCATTAATGGTGATAATGCACTGGTGACGTGGCAGGAAATCCAATAGTGGGAATTAAAGTGGGGCTCTCCCACTTTCCTGCAGCCATGGGAATTTGTGGGGATCGTGCTGGGGGCAGCAGATTCCGAAGAGCGCAGAAACCACTTTGCCTCTTTCCAAGATGTCCTGGATTCCCACTTCCTGTGGCAGCTCCCTCCTCGCTTGGAGGGGTGAGGATCCCTCGGGAATTTATTCCGTGAGTTGCTCGAGGGAGGATGTGATTAATTTTTTGGGAGAACCTCTTTCTGGATGTGCCAGGATAGAGAAAAACCCATCCCGACCTCAGTTTGGGGCTCCTTGGAATTTGGCTCCAAGATCTCACGGAATCCCAGAGTATCCCAGACCCCCTCAGGAGAACAGGCCCTGGGCTGCCTCTTCTCTGCTTGGCTGCCTTCCCCAGGGACTGGACACAGCTTTTGGAAGGAAAAAACCTTGGATCAGGGCTGCCCCTCTGCAAAGAGGTGAAACCATGCAGAGAAAAGTCAAAATCCATGCCAGGAATCTGTGGGATGAACACCACAAAGTGCCAGGAATTTCCACCCCTCTGCCAGTTTTAGGACCATGTGGATCAGTCTCACCAGGGGTCACCGAGTGGATTCCGGTGTTTCTTTCCCACTTGGGTTTGCCCTACAAACCCAAGACTCGGGAAGACGAGGTGGCCTCCGGAACCGACTCTTGGGCGAGAACCAGCCCCCACAAACATCACATCCACGTCCCCGCTCTTCCCGTGGCTGATGGATCTTTCCTATTCCACACCTAATGGAAGCTGCCTGGCAGCTCCGTCGAGCCCCACTGAGGTTCCCCCTTTCCCCCTCCTTCCCCCAGCTCCGTCCGCTCCCCCACAGCCCTCAGATCCCGGGATTTATGAGCCAGCCTTGCATTATGAGGTGAGTGACTTATCGCTCTGTCAGGGCCGGCGTTTTAAGACAGAATTATATGGGAGAGGGAAAAGATTTTTACCAAATTAATGAAAAATCAATCCGGCCTCAAAAATCCATTAATGGTCATAATGCACTGGTTCCAGATAGAGAGATAGCGGAGAATCCAATAGTTCCTGTTAAATACCTCTCCTGGAATGGAGCGCCTGGGATATAACTCATTCATTAGGCTGCCGATGTTTACTTTTTAAAGTGACACCAATCCCTGTCCCTGCAGGATTCCATGAAGAATTCATAAGCCCACATTCCCCCAGTGCCCATCTCCGGGGCCAGCCTGGAGGAATTGATCCTCTGCTCCCTTTTCTCCCCCTCCCCGGGACAATCCCTGCTGAGGCAGGGCTGGGATGACTCCGTTCCTACAGCTGATGGTTTCCAGCTTTCCCTGAGCTCTGGCTTTCATCCCAAACAGCTCTCCCGGGATCTGACCTGAGCTGGGGGTGTCTCCCCTGCACTTTCCAGGTCTTAGAGTAGAGCTTGGCTTAATGTCCTCCCTGCTCACTCTGGGACTGATCCTTCTCCCTGCCCGGCCTCATCCAGCTGTGAAGAGCGGGGATGGCTCTGGGGAACTGGGAATTGGTGCTGGTGCTTCCCCATTTCCCAACTTTCTCGGGCTGAATTGGGATCACTCAGCCTGGAAAAGAGAAGCTTTGGGGTGACCAAACTGTGGCCTTCCAGTTCCTGAAGGGAACTTACAGGGAAGATGGGGCCAAAACATTCCCAAGAGCAAGGAGTGACAGGAAGAGGGGGAATGGGTTCAAGCTGGGAGTAGGTTTAGTTTAAACACTGGGAAAAGGCTCTTCCCTGGGAGGGTGGAGAAGAACTGGAACAGCAGTGAAAACCTTGAGAAACCAGTTCATGCCCTTCCTCCTCCACTGCTGACTCTCCATGGAGTGGTCCAGTCTTCTGGAGGGGCCTGATTGAGGGAATTTCATCGCACTGTGGCGTGTCCTGGTGTCTTCAGGATGCTGAGCAGTCCCAGAGGTGGAAGAGAACACGTTTCCCTTATGCAAAGTGCCTGATATTCCAAGGAGAAGACTTGTCTGAGGCATTTCTCAGCGTGAGAGGGGTCGGACAGACCATTCCCACTGCCCAGCATGTCCTGACCAGGCACTGGAGTGGACGGGAATTCTGCTCTTCCCAGGAAACTGAGCCAAAGTCCAAGGGTTCGGCAAAGTGAAGTCAGACAACAGAGACTGAATTTAAGGCTTTAAAACAAAAGTATTTCCCTCAGAGGGGGTCTCAGTCGTTGCTCATTTGGGAGGATCCTCGGAGATCATCGGCTCAAACTCACCCAGCTCCAGCATCCTGGAGCATCCTGGATGTTCCTGTTCTTTATCAGGCCTGGAAAAATCTCCTCCTCACGGAAAAGCGCAGAACGTTCAGTCCTGTCCGGGAGCCAGAGGTGAGCTGTACTTTCGGAGCTGCTCTGATCTCGCCTCCCTTTGCTTTTACAGCTTTCACAATCCCTGAGATTCCTGCACTGCCGCAGATCCCTTCCTGATTTACACCGGGCTGAGGAAAGGCGGGACCAGGACCCGGCACGTTGGGACGAGATGCCTGGATAGAGTCAGCTCCACACATCGACCCTGCTAAATGTCATAACGCACCAGGCTTTTGTTTCCTCGGAATCTTTTAAAAAGCAATAAAAGGCCCCAGAATCCTGGGAGCGCCAAACATCCAACAAAGTGACAGCCTGTCAAAGCTGCCTCCCCGAGAAACCCCGGGCCCAGCAAATTTTAAGCAGGAAAATTTATTCCTGTGTCGCTCATCTCTCCGAGTGAAAAATGGCCAGGGCTCCTCTTTTGCATGAGGGCTGGAAAACTCCACGGTGCTCAAACAAGCGGAGCGGCCTCCAACAGGACCATTCATCATCCGGAAAAGGCGGCGGCGACAACCCCCGGCACCAAAAAAAAAACGGGAAAAAAAATTAAGTTGTGGGTTTTACCCAAGCTTAAATGATCTCGGCCATTAATACGACACGACAGGCAGAGCACCACGCTTCCCTGGCTTCCCTGGTTTCCTTGGGATCTAACAGAGGTCTCCAGGACAGCGGCTCTATTAGCTGGTCACCTTTGCTGCCGTGGTTTCCCAGTTCCAGGGAGCTTTTCCAGGGGATTTTGGGCTTGTGTTGATTTCTGGGACAGGGCTCAGAGCGGGAAGGCGGGATGAGGGGTTGGGAAGGGGATGTGGAGAGAGGAGTTTCTGAGCAGGGCTTTCCACCCAGTTGGGAATGGATTTTTGTGGAGGCAGCAGTTTCTGAGCAGAGCTTTCCACCCAGTTGGGAATGGATTTTTCTGGAGATGGTTCGGAGTAGGAAGATTACAGATTTGCTAAATTACTTTTTTTCCACAAGCCACACTTCCAGCTTGACTTTTGTTTCACTGTCTGAGCTTTGGGATGTTCACCCATCGCTGGAGGTGTTCAAGGCCAGGTTGGACAGGGCTTGGAGCAACCTGGAATAGTGGAACCCATGGCAGGGTTTGGAATGAGATGATCTTGAAGGTCCCTTCCAATCCAAACCATTCCATGATTCTGTGACCGCTCTCGAGCTTGGAGGATGCGCTCCTGGTGAAGCAATCAGCTGTCACAGAGCCCTCTGCTTTCCATGTTTGTCTCCCATGGGATTAATCCAAACAGTCCTAGGTCTCCTCTGCAAACATCCAGGGCTGTGATCCTTCTTTTTGTCCTCTTCTCTTCCCTCAAGATCCAGAATCCTGGAATTATTTCGGTTGGAAAAGACCTCCAAGATCATTGAGTCCAACCTGGGACCAATCCCCACCTTGTCACCAGCCCAGAGCACTGAGAGCACATTCCTTGGATACCTTCAGGAATGGGGACTCCACCATCTCCCTGGGCAGCCCCTGACCGCTCTTTCCATGAAGAAATTCCTCCTGGTGTCCAGCTTGAACCTGCCCTCCACGATCCCGCGATTCTGCGTGCGGGAAGGTGAACACAGAGCAGGACTTTTCCAGGAGGTGACAATGACAAAACCGGGTGGTCCCAGCTGCAGCCTGAGGGTCTGACCTTCCTCCTGGGCACGGGTGGGATTCTCCCTCCTCCCGACCTTGCTGGGGCTTTTCCAGGTCCTCACATGGGACCCATCACGTGGAGCACATCCGTGGCCACCTGCGGAACAATTCCATGGGCGGCAGGAGGACGTGGATCAGGTCTTTATTTAGAAGTGCTGATGGATAAGGAGCTTAGATCCAGATCCTGTGGATCTTAATCCCCCGGCAGTTTTTAACGCAGACACAAAATCAAAACCAGAAGAAGAAGCTTTCGCTTTCTTCCCTCTCCAAGAGGTCTGTAAAGGGGTGGGATCGGTCCCTTGCCAGCATGAGGGAGCTGAGCTGATGGGAATTTCTGGTGACTTCGTTTCACCCTCACCCGGCTGGTGTCATCACCAGGCCAGGGAGACTCCAGTGGACCTTCCTGGCCTCAAAACCTCTTCCCAATCTTTCCTCACACGATTCCCTGGCTAAAATCAGCCCGGAGCTGTGCCTGAGGTTGCCCAAACCCCGAGTTCTGCCTTTGTGACCCGTCCTGTGCCCGGTGACGGTGACCTGAGGGGCCGGCAGGGGATTTGTCACCTGCAGGGCTACGCGCAGGGGATCCGTGGTGACGTTTTGTCCCCAAGCCGGCTGAGCTGTCCCGCGTTTGCAGCTCCACGTGATGACATCGCCCCTTCCACAACGCGAGCATAAGACGCTTTCAGGGACTTGCAGAATGATGGAAATCCCAACAGGAGCCTGAGGATGAGTTTTCCCACAGGAAAAGTTCCCTCTCCGTGGGTGCAGGCACTTTCCCACCATTCCCAATATTGGACTTTGCCACTTCCTCAAGCCCGGGGAGATCCTGGAGAGGCCCAAACGTTGCAGCCTAAACCTTGATGTGCCACTCATGAGGGTAGAAAGAGAATCATGGAATGGTTTGGGTTGGAAAGAACATTTAAGATCATGGAATTCCAACCCCCTGCCATGGGCAGGGACACCTCCCACTCTCCCAGGTTCCTCCAGGCCCTGTCTAACCTGGCCTTGGACACTTCCAGGGATCCAAGGGCAGCCACAGCTTCTCAGGGAATTCCATTCCAGGGCCTCACCACCCTTCCAGGGAAGAATTCCTTCCCAAGATCCCATCCATCCCTGCCCTCCAGCTCTCCTGGAGCCCCTTCAGGCCCTGGAAGGGGCTCTGAGGTCTCCCTGGATCCTTCCCTTCTCCAGGCTGGACATTCCCAGCTCTCCCAGCCTGACTCCGGAGCAGAGGGGCTCCAGCCCTTGGGGCATCTCCATGGCCTCCTCTGGACCTGCTCCAGCAGCTCCACATCCTGACACTGGAGATCCCAGAGCTGGGTGCTCCAGGTGGGCTCACCACAGCCTTCAACACCTTCAGGGCAGATTTCCAGATCTCTCCCTCCCTTTTCCCAGGATTCTACAGCTCAAACCCACGAAGGATTCTCTGTAGTTTAACATCTTTTTCTGTCCCAGTCTTTTTGATCCCAAGGATTCCCAGATTTCCAGGAGGGTTGGACAGGGAGCACTGGGAATGGCACCATGACAGGATTGATTTGATATTTCTTTTCTGTTGTTTCAGAGCACACAACCAAAAAAAACCCAAAACCCAGTCCAGAGTTTTATTTTAAACCAAATCTCTGCCTTGGGCTTAGCCAGGCCTGAGAACACCCTGGAATTTTTCTTTAAATCCTAAATGGAGCTTTGGCAAGATATGAACAAAAGGGAAAAATATCAAAAGCATCTTCCAAGGTGTTTAGGAAGCCGAGAAGTTCCCCTTTACACAGTCGGGGTATCAAACATTTCCCCATCCATATAAAATAATTCCCTGGATCTAATTTTAGATGATTTTAGGCTGTTTTGTGGGAAAGCTTGGGAAAAAAAAAATTAACTGGTGTCTCATGAAAGTCAAATCGAGTTGGGTCTTTTTCTTTCTTTTTCTTTTTCTTTTTCTTTTTCTTTTTCTTTTTCTTTTTCTTTTTCTTTTTCTTTTTCTTTTTCCTTTTCTTTTTCTTTTTCTTTTTCTTTTTCTTTTTCTTTTTCTTTTCTTTTTTTTCCCTTCTTCATGGTGGTTTTCCCCTTTGGGTTTTATGGATCTTGGCGTTCTTCCTAAGGGGAAGGGGGGAACAAAGTCCTTGGGAGCAGACGGAGCTCCTCCTCGGCTGCTTTCATGCTGAGCTTAAATCCAAGGAGGAAATTCATGTAGATACAGATCAATCTATAGATATGGATATAGATAAGGATATAGATATGGGTATGGGTGTATGTGCATGTGTGTGAGCAAAACAGACTTAAGACAGGCCTTTGCTTTGGCTTAAAATGTTAATTTTTAAGCTGAGCCCCCTCTCCTGTCCTGAATCCCAACTGAATCCACTTTAGACACGGGGGAAACTGAGGCACGGCCACTCCGCCCGCATTCCCAGCGATCCTGATGGCCCAGCTCTTGGCTTGGCACCTTGTGGGGCCGGATCCTGGTCTCATGGAGGATGAGCATCCTCCAACGACAAGGAACAAACCTGGGGAATATCACGAGGCAGAAACGCTCGATGACGCCGAGGCCACGCTGGGAAGTCCCCGTGGCTCCTGAGGTAATTTCTAAGCAATTCCCGACCACTCAAGCATTTAAATCCTTTGCAGACTCAATTAAAAGCTTTTGGGGGAGTCGCTGGGTGTTTGGGGAGGTGTTTTTTTTTTTCCCTAAAAGCCTTTTAAACAGCACTAAAAAAGTCTTTCCGCGTTTCTGCTGCGGGGTTGGCGGAGCGAGGACAAGGAAAGCCTGGGGTCATTCTGGGAGTCATTAATCCTGCTGGACAGGAGCTTTGTTGGCAATATTCCCCTCTCCAGCTGGGTGAGATCCCACTGCTCCTGAGAGCCCGGAAGAGTCAGACCCAGCTTTGGGCCCAGGCTGGAGCAGCAAAGCTTCGAGTACGGCGCTAAGCCGGTCTTATCTTTATCTCTTGCCGCGAGGCACGAGGGGGTTGAGACAGAAACTTCTCCTTGCCGAGGATTTTCTTCTCTTTTCTTCTCTTCTCACCCGCGGTTGGAGCAATCTGGGGCAGTGGGAAGTGTCCCTGCCCGTGGAAGCAAGTGGAACGAGATGGGCTTGACGTCCCTTCCAAGCCAAACCATTCCAGGATTCCAGGATTCTCTTCCCCTCACTGGCTTAACCGGCCCCGGAAAATGGGATCTTTCGGCTGCTTCAGTTTTCCCTCCAGGTTGTCACATCCACGTGGGACATTTCCCACAGGCGCACATTGGGATGGCTCTTGGGACCGGCCAAACATCTCCCGGCTTGGAGAGGAAGACAAAGTCTTCCCAAGTCCCTGCCAGCCCACCCTGGTGAGCCAGGTCGCTCCTTTATCCCCCTCCCGGGATCAGTCTGGGAGCACTTTCCAAGCAATGGGAAGATGCCGTGAGTCCCCCTTTGCTTCCTCTTTCCCACTTGGGATCGTTCCTTGCATTCCCGGCGGTTTTGGAGCATCTTTAGGAAAACCACAGCTTGGTCTTGCCCTTCTCTCCCTCCGTCATCCCAGTCCTTCTAGGATGCCGAGCAATTCTCATCCTGGTCAACACCGCCTTGCATGGCCGGGTCAGTCCGGTCAGAATCCACCCTGGAATAATTTCCAGAGGTTATTTGGGATAAAATCAATCAGTCTGTGAATGACCCATTCCCAGCAGGCACAGGCCGGGTCTCCTGCACCCCATTGTGGGGTGACATTTTTGGGATAAATGAATTCTGCCTTTTCCTTGCTCTGCCTCAATTCCCCCCGTTTCCCTTCAAACGTTCCCATTTCCCATCCCAAACCCTGGAAGGTGCCTCTAAGGAGCCAGCTGGGCTCCATAAGCCCTTAAGCAGCTCGGGGCCGTGCCCACGTCACCGAAGCCACCGCTGGCATGGCCGAGGTGAGCAGGACAGATTTTCGGGAGCTCATCTCCCACCGGGATGCTCCGAGGCTGTGACAGACATTGGATTAGGGGTTATTATCCCTCTCCAGATATAGCAACACCTAATCCAGGGATGATGCTTTTGACAGGTGGAGATGAGTGACGGATCCATCCCTCCTGACGTTAAGGCGCTTCCAGTGGCTCTGGAGCTGTCCAGACTTCCCGTTATCCATGGGGATCCCGGCTCAGCTCCAGGTGAGGTCCTCACTGCTGCTGGACCCTCACCTTCAGCTGGGTATAAAACCCTCTCTGATTCCCCCAAAAAAGTCTGGGAAAGGGTTTCCAGCAGGGACAAACAGGAGGGATCACATCCAGGCCCTTTTTCCTGGGGAAGGTGGCTTTGGGACGCAGCGGCTCCAAGGATTTTTCCTTTAGCGCAGCACCTGACTCGGCACTTTTGCATCTGTGTCCTAACGAAGCGGTGATTAATTATCACCAGGATCTTCCGAAAAGGAGCCAGCGCATCCCAAACCCGGCCCTGACTCCCCCGGAGTGGGGCCGGGCTCTCTCCTCTCCCCCTTCCTTGTTTTTCCACTCTGCCTTCCCTCTCCCGCTAAATTAATCTCCATTGCTCCAAAGGTCTCTCTGGCACACGCCGCTGACCCAAGCTCAAATTGATTTTTTTTCCCCTCACCCCTCACTGTTTTCTGCCAGCAAAGCACAGTGAGGATTTTTTTTTTCCCATCTGGAATTATTTTGATTTTTTTAGTTTTGGAGGGACTCAACTTTGACCCTCTAGAAGTGAAAAGGAATTATTTCCGTGCAGGGAAGTGGGGAAGGAGCCCGGAGGGTGGGGGCCCTTTTTTTATGGCTGTTTAAGGGGTGAAGTTATCGAGGCAGCTCCTGGGGATTCGTTTTTGCTGCTTGTTCCCTGCTTGTCCTGATCCAGCTGTGGGTTAAGGCCGTGGATTCTCCCTGTTCCAAAAAAAAAAATCAAGAGGGAGACATCCTGTCCTGTGGCTCTGAGATATTCTGGTGGCCCTGGTTTTCCCATTTTTTGGGAAAACCTACAAATTAGGAAGGGATTCCTTACTCAGAGGGTGGTGAAACATTGGACCAGGGTGCCCAGAGAAGCTGGGGCTGCCCCTGGATCCCTGGAAGTGTCCAAGGCCAGGTTGGACGGAGCTTGGAGCAGCCTGGGATAGTGAAAGTGTCCCTGCCCATGGAAAGGGGTGGAATTCCATGATCCTAAAGGTCCCTCCCAATCCAAACCATTCCCCGATTCCATGATTCACCCTTCACCATTCAAAACCTCTCGTTGACAAAAAACGAGGCTCCTTTGGCAAATCCCTGCTTTTGAGGAGGTCTTCCAAACCTCTGGAAGGAGCTGGAAACGTTTCCCGAGTGTCTCCCTCCAAAGGTTCCTGTGTCTTAATGACAAAGGAATTTAAATTTTTCCATCAAAGAAGAAATCTTCCTGCAGATGAGGAGCAGGATGGTGGGATGGGATCTGATCTGTCTCCACTTCCAATTTTTTCCTCTTCAGAGAGGAGAATCCACCAGCACGGGCAGGAAATGTCTCCATGAAGGAGAAGGAAATATAATTATCATCCCCGTTCCATAAATTAGGGATGAATTAGGGAAAAAGCAGGTTCATGGCGTGCAAGAGAATTCCCAGGATGTTCCTACAGCACCGGCTCCCATTGGGAACGCAGTGACTGCAAAGGGAAAAGAGATGGATGTAGGGAGCAGGAGGAACAAGGAAAATCAAGGAATTACTCTGATCCAGTGGTCACCAACTTGGGGTTGAGGCTCCAGGGAATTTTTCCTCTCGGGAAGTTGGAGAGGGATGGAGAGATGAATCCGGGTGATTGATCCAGTTTTTCCTGCCTGGCGAAGGCACTGGGAGAGGGCACACGGCTGGATCTGCCCTGCCGGGACCCTCCCAGGAATTCCCCATCTCCTGTGGGGTCTCTCCTTCTCTTCCCTCTCCGGAGTCTGGACGCGCTGCAGGAACGCCTCTCATGGAGGAGCACGTGGGAGTATAATCCTGGATAAAACATTCCAACATCCCACTCGGCACGGCAGGGCCTCTTCCCTCCGCGCGCGGCATTCCCAGGCTGCTCCTGGATATGAGGCTGGACATTCTGGAATGTGCTCCACGGAATGAGAGCAGCGTTCTCAGGCCCGGCATGAAACAGAGGATTCATCTTGGCCAAAACCCGGGAAAATAGGACCCGATGGATCTTCTCATTCCAGGGCTTGGACAAAGAGCCAGCGATGCTCTTGGCAGAGGCGCTGAGGGCAGGGTTAAACCTCATCAAAATCCAAGAAATTTTGCACAGGGAAGGGTCTTCCTGCTTTTCCTTGGTCCAAGCGGGCTTGAAAAATGAGTGGGGATGTTTGAAAGCTTGGCCTGATCCTACCGCGGGATTTGGGAGCATCATCCTGGCAGGGACAGGACACTCAGCTCCATTCCAAGGGTCAGCCTGGTGTTGGATTTCAGCTTCCAGAGCCCAGGTGGGGAAGCTGCTCCCAAAATTCCTCGGCGCAGCCAAGTCAGCAGCTCAGGAATTGGTTCCTCAGCAGGATCTGGGGGACATCTCAAGGACAGCGCTCCCGCAGAGGCCACACGGGGCTGGGGACACCAGGACGTCACACAGAGCATGGTGGGACCAAGGTGAGATGGGTGGAGTGGAGGGAAGAGAGGAAAGCAAGACCTGCAAGGAATTTTGGATGGACTCATCCCTGGATTTGTACAGGAGCGGATCTGGGATAGGTGGCGCTGGGTGAGTGTCCCCTCTGGAAGCGCCTTGGGGTCATCTGCCCAGCAGGCTTCTGCTGAGGAGCGCCTTGGGATTGAGATGTCCACGACACCTTTTCCTACATCCCTAAAGCGGGAAGTCCGATCCAAGTGGTCTCTCAGAGGGAGAGAGGTGGGACCTTCGGGAAGGAGACACAAGGGGAACCCCGGGATCAGCCATTCCCTGAATTGTGTTCCTTGTTTGGAGCTGGAAAAATCCAGCTCCTTCTCCTGTGGTTCTTTACCTTGGACACTTCACGTTCCAGAGTCTGGTGGTTTTGGGAAAATGTGGAAACATCCAGAAAGGAAATATTTTGGGATCCATCTCCTGGACAAAACAGATCCAGGTGGTTTTGTGGTGCCCTCAGGAGCTGCTCGGGTTTCTTGGGGTTTGCTGTGCCAAAAACCCTGGAATGGAGAGCAGGGAAAGGGAGAAGCAGTGGCTGGGGAGGAGGATTCCCAGCAGAGCTGCTGAGAGATACTGGGATGAAAATTCCTGCAAATCCCCTGCAAACGAAGGGCTGGAGCAGTCGGGAGAGGATTCAGGGAAGGATGGAGACCGGGAGCTTCCCATGGGATGTGGCGGAGCTGGAAGAGTTGTGTCACCATCAGGTTTTTTGGGATGTGTCCATGCCACAGCTGAGGGGATCAGTGTGGGAAGCCTCCAGCTCTCCTGGAATGATCAAAAATAGCTACAGCCCCACTTCCAGAGCCTTTGGAAAAGCTGGGAAATGGTGGGAATGCAGGGAGTCATGCCAGGCTAGAGCCAGGCCAGGAATAATGGGATGAGGCTGAAATCCCGGAGGATAAATCCGCGTGGGCATCTCCTCCTTGGAACTCGATCCCCAGGGAATGGCCACAGCCCTGAGGATGCCAGAGCTCAGGAAAAGTTTGGAAAACCCTCTCACGGTGGAACTCTTGGAGCTGTCCCGTGCAGGGCCAGGAGTTGGAGTTGATGATCCTTATGGATCCCTTCCAAATCCAGACATTTTGATTCTCCTGAAGACCCGCTGGAATCAGGTCAGGAATTGGGGTGACGGAGAGACGGCGAACAGCAGGGAGTTCTCCAAATGGAGAATTCCCTGGTAACTTGGCCTTCCCATCCCAGGAGAAGATGCCCTTTGGGATCCAATCCCAAGGATCCAGGAACCCCCACCTTTCCCGAGGTTTTCCATGCCCTCACGGCTTTTCCATCGCACACAAGGATTTTCCTGGGATGGGCCTCCTGCACTTTTAGGGACAGGGGAAGGCATCACCCCTCAAAGCGTCTCCAATCCCAATCCACCCCCACCGACTCCAGGGATTTTGTGTCCGTTCTGCTGAGCCGCTTGGAATTCCAGGTGTGTGAGCTGGCAGCGGGATCACATGAGCAGAGGGAAAACTTTCCCCTGGACATCGCTTCCCTTGGGTTTAGGATGGAAAAACCCAGAGCGGATGCACAAAAAAATTCCCCCTGCCCTGGGGAAACATCACCGTGGATTTAAATCCCAGCGAATTCCAGGCTGGATCAGGCCAGCCCCATTTTCACTCTTGAATTTGTTGTAAATCTATTAATAAGGGCACAAAAATCCGTGGATTTACCTCAGGTGGGATTTTCTCTCATTCATCTTTATTTTTCCTTAAATTCTCTGTGTTTTTCCATGAGAAAATGAAAAGGCTTTGATTCCTAAGTTTTTCCGACATGGAAACACTTTCTAAAAAGGCACCAGAGGAAACCAAGGGGTTTTAAACAAAGACACAGGAATAGTATTATGGAATCCTGAGATCATTGGAATATCTGTGGAATTTGGGCTTTTAAAGTCCACCCAAACACCACTTTTTCTGGGAATTTTGTTTAAATAACAAATTCCTAATCTCAGCTCCTTCTTATTCAAGTTCTGCAGGGTTTTCACTTTTATTTTCATTTCTCTTTTCCCTTTTTTCCCCCATTAAAAAAAAAAAGTCATATTTTCATTGGATATTCCCGAAGGAAATCCACCATGAATCCCCCCCAAATCCCACAGCTGAGAGCCACCAGGTGTGTGGGGACAATCCAGCAGGAATTCCGCAAATGGATTCCCAAGGGGACGTGAAAATCCCGATAAAATATCGGCCGTGATTCTCCTTCAGTGGAGCTGGAATGTTTTACATCCAGGTGGGATCGTGGGGAAAGTGTGGGATCTTGAGCTTGTCGCCACTCCACAAATACAGGATTGGGGAATGTGGTTGGGATTTCTCCAGCTGCGGATTTTCGGGATTGTAGGAACAGGAGCGATGGTGCTCATATGGAGACATTGGGGAGAATCATCCAGATTTTTCCGGTTGAAATCCTTGAAAATCTGCCCAAAAATGCTTCCTGCTTATCACGAGTGAGGATGGGCACAAGGAAAACGTTCCACGGGGAGGGGTCAGATGGGGGATGAGATGAGTGGGAAGGATTTGGGAAGAGGGCGGGATTGTGGGATTCATTTCCCAGGCTGGAAACAGATCTTTTCCTGCTGCTGGAGGCTCTGGAAAAATGGGATTCACCCCTACCTTGGGCCTGAGTTACAGGAAGGATTTTGGACTTCTGGGATTTGTTGCAGGACATAGACCCCTCCAATCTCCAAAATCCTGGATTTTCCCCCTCCAAGGCTGCTCCCAAAGCAGCTCCATGGGCAAACAGGGAATTTCGGGCGTGTGCAGATCCCCAGGATTATTCCTGACCATCCCCACCCTGCCGAGCCGGACCTCTCTGGTCCTGCCCCTCCTGATCCGAGCCTTGCACAGGAATTTTGGATCCCAGGATTCCAAAGGATGAGGAAAGGATTAAGAGGACCGGGAGCTTCTCAGGGGTTGGGAGTGGGGGTTTAGGGACACTCCCGGGATTTCTGCTCCATCCACAGCCCATTTCCAGAGGCTTTTCCCAAGCTTTATTTACCTGTTCAATATCAGGGAGCAATTCCCGCTGCAGCCTCAACGCTCCGCGCTCCAAAGCGCCAGCTCCACAAAAATCCCCGCTCCCTCCTAAAGGAGCGCATTCCCCGACCCCCGGCATCCCTCCTTGGGGCATCCATGCATCCCAAAAAATGCTCACGAGGGACCAGCTGGCTGCCAGGGACCATCTGCACATGGATTTGCGCTTGCGGTGCTTTTCCAGGGAATTTGCACGCTCGGAGTCGGATCCGGCCCCACTCCTGCGGGAAAAGTTCACCCATGGAAGCGAGGACTGAGCACATGCAGGGAACTGGAGGGGTTCCCGTCAAATGCTGCCTGGGTGGGAATTCCCAAGTGCTCATTCCAAGCCCATCCGGCTCTGAACGCGTCCCTCGGAGGTTTTCCAGGGAGGTGTGGAAATGGGATCCCACCGCTGCGTTGGGAAGGGAGGGAAAGGTGAGGGACAGCAAAGGGATGGGAAGAGCAATCTCAGAGCTCCCTGGGATTTTTCGGTAGGGTTTGGTGAGCTCCAGGGAAAAAAAAAAAGGGGGCTGGAAAACCACTGCCAGGATGAGGAGGTGTCCCAGGGTGGAGATTCCACGTCCCCAGCAATGTGTCCGTGATCCACAGGGAAACACAAGGCTCCAAAGGCCTCGCTCAGCCCCGGGTGCTGAATTGGGAACACCATTCCCAAACCCCGCGGGCAATCCAGGATTCCTTGAGCCACGAGTGGATCCCAGTGTGTGACATCCCCGTCCCTCCTCATCCCTGGATTGCATCCGGTGGGATCCGAGGTGAAAAATCCCACCTCATCCCAATTCCCATCCTGAGGTGGGATCCTTGCACCAGCTGCAATCCTTCACGGCAGCTCCATTCCCCAAACAGGCACATTTTCCCCAGAATCGGGATAATTCTGGGAGTTTTCTGGGACAGGGATGTCCCCCCTGCCCCGGTGCCAGATGTGCTCCACAGCTGGCAGCTCCAGCTGCCGGTGGCTCCTCTCCTCGTGCCGGGCTGATGGATGGATTTTCCCGGCAGGAAATCGCTGGCAGCAGCTTGGCCGATCCATCAGCTGCTCCTTGCTCCCCATTTTTCCCTTTCCCAGCTGAGCTTGGCATCCTCGGCTTTTAACCAAGGCTCGGAAAGCCTGGGAACGGGGATGGCGCAAGGAAAGGAGGAGCTGCTCCCAGGAAATCGGGAAAGGAGGAGCTGTTCCAAGGGAATTGGGACATCCTGGTGGGATTCAAGCTCCCCAGGGCTTCCAAACCTGCCAGGAATCATCTTCACATCCATGTTTTTTATTCCCAGACATTGGATGTGAAACTCTTCTGGGCAACACCGCAGTTGTGGGATGGGTTTTGCTTCCTTGGAAAGTTGGATATGGGGGGGGTTCCCACTTTTCCCTCCATCCCCGAGGCTGGAAAAGGGGTGGTGGAGAGGGGCAGTGGGGCTGGAGAAGGGATCCTGCTGGGAAGCTGCTCCCTGCTCCGTGGTGGAGCCGGGCTCGGCGGAGCCTCGGGATTAATGCTTGTCCTTGCATTTCTGATGGAATGCTGTCTGCTCCGGAGGAGCCGGCTCGCCTGGCGCTTCTCCTGCAGGAGCCGGAATGCTGGGACAGGGAAAACCCCGCAAGGTGAGGGGGAATGTGTGGGGGCTCCAGCTTGGATTCCTCAAGGCATGGGAGAGCAGCTCCAATGGGAATGCTGACCCGAATTTGGAGGGGGCAAAAGGGAAAATTCTTCCCTTCCAAGGAAAAATGTGGAAAGGGGCAGGATGAGGCTCTGAACGAGCCGATCTAGTGAAGGTATCCCTGATTATTGCTGGGAATCGGACCGGGTGACCTCTAAAGGTCCTTCCCAAAACCATCCTGAGCTCATGGAACGGGAGCACAAAATTCCAGCCCAGCTCTGAGCCAAGACCCTCCTGTTCCCTCTGGATGAGGTTTAAGAGCCCAACTGGTATTCCCAGCTCCCAGGAGCATCCTGGCGCCTCAGGAAGGGTCTCCCTGGAGAGGGGACTCCCAGGATGTTGCATCCACACAAAGATCCCTCTTTTCCTCCCTCTTTTCCACCCTCTCCCGGCGTTGGGATCAATCAATGCCTCCAGATCTGATGAGCCGCAGGGGCAGAGTCCGTGCGGGCTTGGGCAGGGTAATGGATGGGAAAAGCCAGTTCAGCGAGAGGAAGAGTGGGAAAAAAGGAAGGAAAAAATCAATAGGAAGGGTTAGGATGACATCACAGCACCATTATTATGTCATCAGCCCCGCTCCAAGGATTTATCACTCCGGCCGCGATTTTCCTTGGAGCCTCCCGCCCTTCTCATTCCAGAGCTTTCCCAAAGCAGCTGCTGGCTTGAAAAGACGGGAACAGGGACATTCCAGACCTTGTGACATCCCTTTGGCCTCCCCGTCCACCGCAGCGGTTCCCAGAGGAATCTGGGGAACAGCACTGCTGGTCCTTCCCGATTTTCCTTTTCACCTTTGGGGATGAGCCTTGGAATCTTCCCAAGCCTGATCTCATGAAATCATGATTTCATCCTTTCCCTTCCTTCCTGTGGAGAAAAGCAGGGAAAGCAGAGCCCAAACCTCTCGGAACAGGCAGGTTCAGGGATCAAAACCCTTCTTTCCATCACCTGTTCCACCTGTCGGGGTATCAGGAGAGAAATCCAGCTAGATGAGCTTCCCACTTTCCCAGCTTCTTTCCCTTTCTGCTGAGTTTTGCTGGAAAAAACATCAGGATGACACAACACCTGCAGCATTTCCCTGCGGACAGGGAGAGGAAAAGGCTATTTTGGGATGCCCAACCCTCAGGAATAATCATGTTTGCCTCGGCCTGATTTAAAGGAAAGATACAAAAAAGATATGTTAAAAAAAACGGGATAAAGTCAACACATCCCAAATTGGGTAATTACGAATTCCAGGTCTCCACAGGATCATTATCCAAGCGGCATTCCATGTGGACGGCAATTTTTAACGGCCATTCCAGCAATTTAATACCCACTTTAATCCAGCTGTGTTTTCCAGCACACGGACCCAGGGCAGGGAGGCAGATTTGGGCTCAGCAAGGATTAAACGATGGGATTGTATCCCATAAAAAGCTGAGGGAACACCTCCCATCCCTCAGCCTGGTGATCAGGGGAGATAAAAGATAAGGGCCTGCAGCAGAGCTGCCCCTGCATGCCTCAGTTTCCTCATCCCTCTGGAGCAAATCCAAGGGATTTAGGAGCTCCAAGCCAACCAGGCTTGGGAAAAAGCCACAATTCCAGGCGGGGCTGACCTGAATCCAAGGAAAACCCACCCAAATCCTTGCATACCACAGAACCCTCCCTGTTTTCTCCAAGCTTTGAGCCACCTCCCATCCCAAGCAGTTCCCGCTGTGGGAACAGGCCCCGAATTCCCAGCCCTCCCAGTCCCACCTGCCGGTAATTTTTGAGCTTTGCCTCCCCGGTTTTCCTCACATCCCACAGCGTGGGAACAGCTCCAGTTAAGCCCGGATTTGTGATTTGATCCCGAAAACTCGGCGCTCCCAGGCTGCAGAGGTGTCGAGGCTGCACCTGATTTCCCACAGGGCTGGGCAGCGTCCAGATGTGCAGGGCCGGGCTGGGTTTGGTCTCCAGCTGTGGCAGGCTCCGGGCTCCCGTGTGGAGCTCAGTATCCAGATGTTCTGGATTCGCTTTCCAGCTGCGCCAGGCTCCTCATCCCTGCGTAGGATCTGTGCCCAGCTGTGCAGCATCCAGCTGTGCCGAGCATTCCGGGATTCTGCATCCAGCTGTGCAGGATTGTCCCGGGGCGTTCCAGCTGTATGAGGCAACAGGTTTGGAATTATTTTGGACGCATGTCGGACATTCCCACTAAAAAAGGACTCCTGGGAGAGGCAGAGGCGAGCCACAGCTGGTGACTGACAGGGATTCACCCCAGGGAAAGGGCAGGGAAAATTTGTGGACAGCACGAATATCTCATCCCTGAGATATCATCGGGCTGAGATCTTTCCTCAAGGAATTTTCTTTTAACAAAACATTTTCCAAAGAGCTTTTCCTTGCCCGGAGGAAAGGGATACCTGCACGTTATGGGGGTTGCAGTTTGGTTCTCCTTCAGGAAGTTGGGATGCTCAGCCGAGCTGGTGGCCGGAGGTGACAGTGCCACCACCCTGCCCTGTCCCCCGGGCTCCAGGGGTGGGAATTTCCCCAGGGCTCGGCGGCACAAGGTTATGGACTCCGTGATTTTTAATTAATGCCATTGACTCGGAGCGTGTTGGGAAAGGGGAGGGCCTGGAACGGGAAACTGTCCCTTGGAGGGACAAAGCCTGACAACCTTGTCATCCCCAATTAGCGGCTAATTACCTCCATGACAAACATCTTTATTAATCCAATTAATAGCGCGGGTGGCGTGACCTCGGCAGAGCTGCTGACTCAGGGTGGGGCTCGCCAGGAGCGGGAGCGGGGGAGGGTGGAGCGAATTCCTCTTTTCCCATCTCCTCTTCTGCACTAATGAAGGAGAGAATTCCTCCTTTCCTATCTCCTCTTCCTCACTAACGAAGGAGCGAGTTCCTCCTTCCCCAACTCCTCTTCCTCACTAATGAAGGAGAGAATTCCTCCTTTCCTATCTCCTCTTCCTCACTAACGAAGGAGCGAATTCCTCCCTTCCCCAACTCCTCTTCCTCAGTAATCCATGGCTGATTCCCACTGATCTCCCAGCCTGATCCCAAATATTTCCTCTTTCATTCCTCCTTTCCATCCATTTGCTTCTTGTCTACTTGTCCCATTGTTCGTCCACCTTCCAACAGGATTTTTTGGGGAAAAATAACCCCATCTCCGGGTGTTAAACTTTGGATAGTGATGATCCAGGACACTGGGATGTCTCCCAGCTGGAATGCTGTGCTCGTCCCTGGTGACGTGCAAAGGTCCCAGCGTGCAAAGCTTCCCTGGGTGGGGAAAAGCTCGGGATGGGTGGAGAAATAGATGGATGGAGCGATGGGTCAGTAGAATGACGGAGGTGGGTGGATCTGTGGGTAGATGGATTGATGGGAAGAGAGATGGACGGATGGACGGATGGAAAGAGAGATGGACGGATGGATGGATGGAAAGAGAGATGAATGGATGGATGGATGGATGGATGGATGGATGGATGGAAAGAGAGATGGATGGGTGGATGGATGGATGGGTGGATGGATG
>WEIT01031821.1:21495-37788 GCA_013389985.1 Dryoscopus gambensis | reverse complement strand
TATATTATTTTAATTAGAATGCTAAGAAGACTAGAAAAAGCACAGATTTGGGGTTTTTTAGTTGAATGAGAGGCAGTTATGCAGCTTTTTTTTTCTTATTTTATTACTATTATTCAGGGACTTTGACACACATTTTTGAAGCTTCTAAAAGGACCAAATGAATTTGTCACATGAAGAGATAAAATACAAATGCAGAGAATCAATAGTGACTGTTAAGAATCATTTACCATCATATACATGGTTCACCTACAATTAATAGAACTCATGATAAAAATAAAACATTTTGTTCATATATATACATTTATGTAAAGCACAATCTATTAATTTCTAAATTTAGTAGCCATGATCTCAAGGTTTTTTTATAGACTGCTTTATTCACAATACTAAACTCAAAACAACTGAGACATTATGCTTCCAAAGGCACTTTATGACTAAACAAAATATAGAACACAACACAATTTTCAGGACAGACCAAACCTCAAAAAACAGGTTCTAGTGTCACTGGACTTTAACAAAGATAGCTGTATGTAACTTTCCAGGAGATAAAGGCAAATGGCAGAGACCTCTACCTAATATTTCATTCTGCCCAAATAAAAGAAA
Source organism: Dryoscopus gambensis (assembly GCA_013389985.1). Lineage (NCBI taxonomy): Eukaryota > Metazoa > Chordata > Aves > Passeriformes > Malaconotidae > Dryoscopus > Dryoscopus gambensis. The sequence continues at coordinate 37,188 of WEIT01031821.1, read as the reverse complement.
AAAAACAAAACCAAACCGAAAACCCAGAGAAACAGTTCAGTTTCTAAGAAAGAGAATATAAATAAAAACTCCTATTTTCCTTTCATTTAACAAGTTCACTTCAGACAAACGTATTCCTATATAACTGTTTGAAATAAGTCTTCATGCATAGTTATATATGCTTTTAGCTATGAAGTGAGTAACAGTCTGATGTTGACAATAATAAACATCAGGTTAATTTATCACCTCTATATTCTTAAAGAGAAGGCAAGTTTTTTCTTATCAAATCCTCTGCAAAGGAAAACTTCATAACTATCTCATTTACTTAAGGATTTGTTAGTTTTTTGTTTGTTTAGTTGGAATATTCTGGATTTTTTTTTGTTGCTTTTTGGTTTTGCCTTGTCCTTGATATTAAGAACAGAAGTGACTGACTAAGGTAAAAAGTTGTGAAATTAATTCATATTGTTTTAGGAATAGCATACCTGAGAAGTGAGAGAGAGAAAAGTTTCCAGCCTCTTCTTTTTCTCTTAACTTACACCTTAGCAAAAGTAAATTATGGAGTTTTTTTACAGTGAACAAACACATAAACTCTGCCAACTGCTACATATGTAGCCATTTACTTTGACTGTGATGCATAACAAGTAAATTAAGAACAGTTAAAAACCTATCCATAATTTAAATGCAAAATTTATTATAAGAATTGATTAGTTAATTCCATCTCTAAGGATCAGAGTTTTGGAACTTGTTGGCTGAAGGAAAAGCAAAAGATTGTAGTGAAAGGAGAAACGTTTGAGCTGCTGACACCTTTGCAATTATTGGGACATTATATTCACATTTTAATGAAAAGAACATTTATAAACTCTTCTGATACAATGAGATATTTGGCATTAATATTCAGGTCTACATCCTGGCCCCATGGTGCTGTGTATGATGAAAATATCTGTATGGTTCCTGTCACTTAAATGTGATAAGTACAAAGTATAACTGTATGTCTCTTCCTCCCTACAATTTTTTGTTTCTTTAAACACAATTTTTCCATGAACTCGACCAACTGACTTTGATGTCAATGACATAGAAGAGTCTGTTTTCATCAGACAACCTCAAAAGAACAGTTCAGTCACAGTCTGGAGAAAAATGACAATTATGCAATAAAATCCAAATTACCTCGCAGACTACAAATAGATCCAAGCTTTCCCTTTAATAATATGTCATGCTGTTTGCATGCTCACTCATATTTCATATAGGGTCATTACTCTTGATCTGCTAATTTCCTCCAAAAATTCCTTGAAGTACCATGAAGTAGAAGTTCTCAGTTGTGCTCATTCCTTTCGTATTTCTGAACAATAGAGCAATTTATATGAATTGAACATTAGATTTCTTCCTGAATTTAGCTAAAAAATTATGGAATAATTAAATAAGTTTAACAACATTCAAAGGTTTCAAATATATGATTACTGTATTTTTCTATTGTTTTTCCATCTTCTTTTTATCCCTATGTTGTCTGTTAGTTTTGATTACTTAGAGATAATAATTGACAGTCTAATCAAACCGGTGCTTTTAATCTTTACGTATTAATTAGAACTGGTTAATATTTGTACTTATCTTAAAAAATTTCAAATGCTATACAAGTGAAACTACTAGTTCTAGCGACACCACTCAGATGCTCAACAGCTTTTTTAAAAATGAAGAATGAATCTCTAATAACTAAATATATTAAGATTATTTAAGACACTTAAACAAACGAAAAAGCCCCAGTGAGAACTGATGGAAAGCCTTTACTCTGGGAGTGGAAAATGTAGGAACCAAATTTGTTCACAGTGAAGAACAAAGGAAAAACACATAAATTAATTAAGTTTATCTGCTGTCTTGGATATGTATCAAAGTGCAGTAATTACTATAATTTGCATTAAAAAAAGCTCTAACCGCCTTCTTTGATATTAGACACCTAGAAAGAAAGAATCATTTAATTATGTATGTTTTGCAATATCATGGGGGGAAAAACCAACTACTTGAAAGAACTAAGCCATAAAGTTGGATACAGAAATCCTCAATAGTTTCTGGCTTCTGTTACTGAAATACTCTCATTAGTTAGAACTAACTGGAAAGAGATGATAGCCTCTTCTTCAATTTTTAATTAAGCCAAATATCCTTCTCCAGGAACCTTATAAGAACTTGGGTGAGGTGGGGGGTTCTAGATACATCAATGGGGCTAATAAAACTAGAAAATATTCTCTCCAAAAAAAAAAAAAAAAGAAAAAAATCACTATCACTTAGCATTAGAGCTTTACAGACACAAAATACTTCTAAAAGATATTGTTACCATTTAAAAATTTCTGTCCACCTGCAAAGAATGTTAGACGAGTCTTCTATAACCTTTTAAAAGTATTTGTACTAGAAATACACAAAAACAAAACAAAAAGCCCCAACCAACCAAACACAAAGCCCCAACCAACCAACCAACCAACTAAAACCACCTGATTCTATTTCATATCTGTTCATATTTTTGTAATTATCTCTGTCTTATTATATGATCTATATCCAGTCTAAGAAGGAATCTGGCAAATCTTCAACACCAAATAGCTCTAAAATAATTTCCAATCCAGATGTGTGAATTTGAATTATTGACATTAAAGCTTAATCAGTGCACAGTCATTCCTTGCATATAACTGATAATTACACTAATTTTGGACTGACTTACACCCACTGTTCCATTAAAATGTAACTCAGTCTCCCAGAATAAAAGGCAAAAAGGCTCTACCTAGCTTAATTTTGTGTGCCTAATGTTCTTGAGATTTCTAAGTGCCCTTAGCTGGGAAGCACATCAGGAGTGCTGAATCGAAGGCTTTGTACGGAAATTTCTGGAGCTGCTGAAGTTCTGCTCCGGCTCCACATCCGCTGGCTCGTGTGTAGCCCCTGTGGCTGCATTTCAGAATATCAGGAATGAATGGGGCTCAGCCACCCATTTGCTAAAGAACAGTATGCCCTGGGTATTTCCTGCTGCACAAATGCTGAGTAGTTGGCTGTAAATGTTCAGAGGACTTTACACAGCATGGAATGAATCCATTCTCATTCCACATGCTGTTTTATCTGTTTACAGACACATGTAATGTCCGGAGATTCCCAGACACCTCAGACATTGCAATTCTGAGCGTGCACAGATGTTCCTTAGTGTTCACAGTTTTGCACCTGTCTCTTCTATAAATCCAGTTAAAATGAATAGAATAGTTATTCATCAACCAGAGTTGCTTGAGGCAATCTGGTGTATTCTGAACAGATGTAGAAGATCAGGTTTCCTGTTAAAACAGACCACAAGGGGTATTAGAGATAGAAAATGAGGGCTCAATTATTTTCTTTGCCTGAAATGATGCAGACTTTCTGCTCTTCTCTGGTAACTCTCTTAGTACTCTAAAATGATGTGGTCTACAAGATTATATTCCTAAGCGCAGGGATTGGCAGTAAAATTTTCAGACTCTTCTTACACCAATAGAGAAGAACAGAACCAAAAACATAATGTAAATTACCACAGGTCTCGATCCTAGTGATCAGGATGCTTACCCAAGCTGTACTTGTACCTCAGCCAATTAGTATTTCAGTTTTTATATTAACTAGTAGCTGTTCAGGAAAACAAAACATAAGTTGAAAAAGAATTGCAGCAGAAGTTATTTGGTTTTTTCTCATACTATATACCTTCTCTTATATAGCTTCTCTTATGCTTTCTTTCCCTCTTAAAAACAATTCTGTAATTAATTATACATAAAAAATATCTTTAGCTATCTCTGTGTTGAGCTAGTAGTTGTAATCCTTATGGAGAAAAGATGAATCTTTAAATCAGTTTAAAAAAAATCAGTGGGAAAATTACAGGTTGTATAATTGCAGTATCCTCTGAACTGTGATGTAAGAAGTCCATATTTCACCTCTCTGGTTATTGTTTAATAGTGGAAGGCAAAAACTATTTTCTCGGTAGTGATAAATATTGGATTTATGAATTCTGAGTAGAAACAAATGCTTTAGCTTAAGAAAAGAAGGGGGCATCTCTGCAGGTTCTCTCTGAAAAGAATTGCACGCTCCTATTTTATGCAACAACAGGAGACCCTTAAAAAGTATACTAATTATATTTGTAAAGAATTATTTAAGGTGTTGTTACACAAAGAACATTACAATACTTAAAGGCATTAGAGTGTCTGCAGATAACACATTTCTTAGGTACCCTTCTTAATTACTCTATTTGAAAAGAGGTAAAATTGAGCAGTTAGTTTTTCATGGTATGCAGAAGTCTACAAGAAACAGAGTTTGAAATGAGAATACTTGAAATATTTCATGGGCATGAAAAGTAGTACAATTATTTGGTGATCATATTAATAATGGGAATCAAATGTTTAGAGAGAGATTCTTTGAAACCTTAACCATTCATGCTAGTTTGTGAAAGTTGAAATGTATAATTTAAAGTTCTCTGTAATTTAAGATAAAAGGTTTAATTCCTTATTCATATGTAAATACATACAAAAGTTAAAGGAAAACTTGATTGTTCAGACGAATTTTTAGGAATTCTACAAAAACTGCTTTTGGAAGTGTGTTCAATCTTTTGAGATTTTTCTGTACATACCAAAAGTGAGGATTCACAACTATAAAGTATGTAGAGGTTTCAGAACTCACAGGAAGTATTTGGTACTCAGAGGATTCAGACATCCTGAACTTTTTTGGCCCTTGTTGGTTTAGGCAAGTTGAACTGTTAGTCTGCTGAAGAAAAGTAGGCATTTAAAGATCTTTAGACCTTTTAGTGTTGAACAGTGACTCATACCGTCAACATTTTCCACTCAGAAATCACTGTTTACCTCTATTAGCCCACAGACTGTGGACATCTGCACCTTTTGAGTGGCTGTCTTAGCTGGCAATATGTAGAAACACAAAATCACAGGATGGTTAAGGTTGGATGGGAGCACTGGTGGGGTTATCTGGTCCAACCTCTCGGCTCAAGCATGATCTTCCTAGAGCATGTGACTCTAGGAAATTGTCCTGGGGTGCAGGGTGGGATGTGCCTGGGAGCTTGTATTCTATCACCATCTGTTGAGACCAGGTGTGGCTGTGCTCCTGTGAATGGGTCCATGAATGCCTCCTGCATGAATCACAGATAACTGCTCCTGGACTATCTCCTGTTAATGGCCCATCAGCGCCTTGCCCATGACTCATGGATAACTCACTCCTGGACTATCTCCTGTTAATGGCCCATCAGCGCCTTGCCCATGACTCATCCTCCCATTGTGAGATGTCCCACCCAGGGGGAGGAACCAGGCATTCCATGCTCAATATAAGCTGAGATCTCAAACACCAGAGCAGCCCGCTTCCACTGGATTTCCTGGAGGAGCAGCTTTCTTCTCTACTGGATCCCCAGAGGAAAATTACATCCTTCTACAGGATCACTGCTTCAACAGGACTGCACCTACCACCACAGGAGGGCTGCAGCCCCCGTTCAATCGGACTGCTACCAACTCTCTGACCAACAGGGTGTCAGGTTGTATTCTTCTGACTCTGTCAGTGGTTTTGGTTTTGTTTTGTTTTGTACTATTGCATTTGTTCTTGTTCAAGCTTCCTAGTAAAGAACTGTTATTCCTATTCCCATTTTTCTTTGCCTGAGAGCTCCTTAATTTTCAAAATTCTAATAATTTGGAGGGAGGGGGTTTACAGTTTCCATTTCAAGGGAGGCTCCTGCCTTCCTTAAGTTGACACCTGTCTTTTCAAACCAAGACAGAAATGCATCCAGATAATTACCACATTATGTTACCTCTCTGGTGTATGTCCATACAAAAAAATGACAACCTTAGCTCTCATATTAGAGGTAGTACAAGTGAAGAGGGCAGGAATTTTTGGGAGTGTGTGTCGCTGCAACGTTCCGTTCCGCAGCAGGGCAGGAGAGGGGAGAGAGAGATCAGGCAGCAGCCAGGAGTTTGTGCAGCAGAGAGAGATTTTACTATTTTCAGCTTTTTTATAGTCTTATTACTTTGTGGTTTAATTGGTTAAAATCTCACAACAATCATTGTCAAAATATTTTTCTACTTGTGCTAAAAATAGACCCTAGCAAGGTCACAGGTATACATGCTTACAAAATATTATTGATAGTTTCTTGTGAGAAAGTGAAGTCTCTCACGAGACAGAAAATAGTAAGAAAAGATTTAAGCAAACAGCACTTTTGTATCCACAAGTGTGGTTTAAGATGTCTAACGACATGTGCTTAAAAGTGGCATTAAATTTCTCCCACAGTGTCCTATATTTATATAAACTCCGTGTTCTTGCTTATGTTTCAATTTCATAACTGTAGCTAATTTGGCATGCATCCATAGGTTTCACTTTAATTAAGATTTTCAAATACATAGCTTTAAAATTTCTGTATCAGTATATAAGCATCTCAGCAACAGCTTTGATTTTTTTCTCATTATTATTCTCAAAAGCGAACCTGTTTCAAGATCCTGTACTACAGGACCCTTTGAAGTTGTGTACCATGTGATACTTTGCTACCCTCTCCAGCGGGTGGTACCGCATCCGTCTTTCCACTGCTTTTCTTTAACTGTCAATAGAAGTCCTGACATAGACAGGGGTCAGGACAGTACAAGTGAAAAAGAATACACAGCTTTTCACAGCCATGGCTTGTAAATTTAGATTGTGAGGGTTGGACTTGGAAGTTTTCGACTTCAAATGGGTTGCACTTTTCAAATGGGTTGATATTTTCAAGGCATGACAGGATGTTAAGACTTGCCTTTTATTCTAAGCATGAGTATACAGATCCCAAATTCGTGATTTGATCTGAACAAAAGGCGGTCTAGGAATCGATGGTTAACATACAAGTTAACTTCTACAGTAAAACTGAACTTACAAAGTGAAAAAAACTCAAGCTCCAGTCTCTTTAAAAAGTGTTTAATAAAAAAGAGAAAAAAATGACTAAAAAAGAAAAAAATACTTTAAAAAGCAAAAAATAAAGAAAAGCAAAACAAAAATTGCCTGTAAGATTACCATTAATCTCTAAACACCTTCTGGATTAATATTGCTCTCTGTAGTTTTTTAGGCTGTTCAGTGCCTTATAATCTAAATTTCAGCAGCAGCACAACAGCTGTTGAAACAGACACAGATCACACACACAAATAGATAATAAATTTTATTTTGTTGTACTGTGGTAGATTTTTTTATTCAAAAAATATTTGACTAAATTATCTTCTATAATTTAGACTTATTTTACTTAAGATTATAATATTCATCCAGATGTCATTTACTTTTCATCACACTCAGTTCTTTATTTTTAAATAACTTTGGAAGAACATCTGCAGTTAACAGCAAAAGATATAAAAGTATATGATACTTCTCATTGTGCTAGATGGGGAAGAAAAAATCAGTGCTAATTTTGACATAAAATTAAAGAGTGAGAATCATTTGGGGCTAGAAAATATCAATGTGATAGTGAAAAGATCTGAAAAAGCTGAATCTGTAATCTATAACACCTGAAAGCGTGTAACAACTTTTTTAATTATTATTATTGATAGATTTTTTTTATTTCACTTTTTAAGCATCAACTAGAACTTCTGTTTTTCTTCCTGGAAAAGGTTCCTGTGACACTTGTATATGAGGGTTTATTTCTAGTGCTTGCAGTTTAGATGGATAGTGAAAATCATGTCTAGGCTCAAAGTCCCCTTTCTGGACCATTGCCACACTTATGTAGACAATTTCACTATTTACTAAAACAGCATCTTGAATACATGCAATTCTTGTAACAACAAATTACTTCATAGATTAGTCAAAATGCCATTTCTCATATGTACCACGTGAAATGAACAATCCCAAGACAGTTATAGAAGCATTTTTTTGCTTAGCTCAAGATAAACTATTTATCATGCTCACTGAACTGCAACCTAGGGTTGACGTGAAAACTGCCCAAGTCATTCCCAAGGTTTTGGATCACAGATGCTACCTTGTCAATACCTCCTATACCAAATTGGCAGGTGAAGTACAGTCCAAGCTGGTTCTCCAATTTATGAAGATAAGGACTGTTCTGTGTTAAACTCTGTCATGGACAATATAAATATTAATTATTTAATTCTATTAATTTATTAATTACTATAAATATTAATTATTTAATTATATTAATTTATTTATTACTATAAATAAAACAATAAACATTATCTACATTATTTAAATAAAAATAAATATTATCTACCACCCTCTGCTAATTAACATGAGATATAGGTTGGTGTACCTAAATCTTATGGGAAAAATGTAACCCGTAAAGAAAAAGGGGTTTTTTAAAGTCTGAAAGATTTTGATCTATGGTGATCCACCAAAAAAAAATCACACAATATGATTTATTTTGTGTCCATTAAAATTGTACATTCTTAAAAAAAGAATAGTGCAAATAAACTTTTCTGAAATATATGTATTTTAACCCATGTTACTAAAATATTACTAGTCTGTTCAAATAATTAATTTGGCAGTCAAATGTACTATTTTTTTTCTGGAATGGGTTATATCAATATCCTTGAGGATTTACAAATTAGTTTTGATAACAGAAGAACAAAAGTAAGTCTAATTACAAGCAGTAAAAATGGTATTATACAGGAGTTCAAAGCTTGTGTTCTTTTAATTGACTTTAAGTTTTTTCTATAACCTGATCGCTATAGGGATTTCTGTCTCTGATTTTAAATTAAAAAGTAATTAAAACACTTATCTAGTATCTATTCATTATTTGGGGTTTAGAGAATATAAAATACAAAAGATAAAACTGAAATTATAGAACTTACAAAGGGCTGCATGCTGCAGCACTGAGCAGAGCCAACAACCGAGTCAGACACAATGTCCTCAAGAACTCTGTTATTAAAGTAGTTGACACTTTCTCACTGAGCTCTGTGCAACTGCATTTGTTGTTGGGAGCCTTGAAACTTCTCTCATTTCAGACATTTTTTGTTTAATTAATGCTACATATTCTAGCACCAATTTTATTAACATGCTACTGCTGGATGAGTATCTCCCCATCACTAATTTAAATTCATGAAAGCTAGCTTAGCCCTGTAATTTCCAAGACCTTCCAAGAGCACATTTTTTCCCTGTAGTTTTTCCAGTCATACAAGAGACCAATCTCTATCAGCGATGGTTTAGACCAATACCATAAAGGCGTTGCCAGTAAATGAATGAAGTCCCCCAGCAGTGGCACAGTTTAAAGTTTCAAAAATAAAAATAAAATTTTAAAAAATAAATCTGTCCCCACATGACAGCAACTGCCCTCCCCCTGCCCCAGGCCTTTTTTCCCCCACAGTATAAATTAGCTGTACATGACATGATTTTATCATATATATAATTACAGCTTTCCTGCACTTAGAAATTACAGGCTTTTTCCTACACTGAATCACAGAATCAGCTGAGTGGGAAGGGACCCACAGGATCATCAAGCCCAGCTTCTGGGCCTGCACAGGACACTCCACGGATGACACCATGTGCCTGAGAGTATTGTTAAAACACTTCTTGAACTCCGTCAGGCTGGTGCTGTGACCACTTCCCTGGGGAGCTGTTCCAGTGCCCAGCCACCCCCTGAGGGAAGAACCTTTTCCTGATGTCCAACCTAAACCTCCCCCGACACAACTTCAGGCCATTCCTTCCTGTCCTGTCACTGTCACCACAGAGATCAGTGCCTGCCCCTCCTCTTCCCTTCACTGCTCACATTCTAGAAAACTCCCAGTGTAAACATGTCTTATGACACTTAGAGCTATCTAATACAACATAAATGTTTTGCTCTTTCTTATCACTCTAATTCTAGGTCCCTGACTAACAAATAAATCAAAAATAGGAGCTTCCTATTTTGACAAAGATATCAAAACTGACTATGAAAAGTCCTTCAAAAATAGAAGTTGTTTCAGGAAAAGCATTTTATATTCCTATCTAGCCTCTACAATTCTGAGAAGGAGACAAATAGGTATCCTGGAGACATTGCTTTGAACAACCAGGATACTTTTATTCACTAAAATATTGTTTCTCTGTTAAATGCCTTTATGCATCTCCAATTGGAATTTACTGAAATGAAAGCTATCTAATGTTGCTGAAACAAGTCTGTGATGAGACAGCAGAAGAAATTAAGGGTTTATTAGAACATCATCATTGGTAATTTGAAAAATAAGATATTTTAATATAGCCTTTTTAATCCTTTATTTCAAAAATATTGCATAAAGTTTGTTTTCTGATTTTATTACTAATGAGAACCAAACCATTTAAAAAACACTTCAGTTTTCAGACTCATGCTACTCTTAAAAGAAACGTCTTCTATATAAACAGACTGTCATCATGCTCAAACTATCAGCTGAATGCACAGGGAAGAGTAGAAAATGCCTTTGTATTCATGTAAAATTAATACACTGAATGGAGAATTATTCACCTTCTGCAGTTTTCTTCTGAACTTTGGTCCTTCTGCGAGAGTAGAAATTCTTTTACTCCATTTTTTTTATATATTTTGATGGTGATATTAAATGTGAAGGAAAGGTTCTGAAGAGCAATTTTCTCCTCTTTCACATTTGAACTGCAAAGTGTCATTGTTCACATCAATAAAAGGATGATAGTAACTTGGATACACCTTGAAGGCAAAATCGTTTAAAATACTTCTTAAGAGTTCTTTCTATATAAAGTGGAATTTATGTCCTGATATTGATGCTGCAATAGGGCAGTAAGTATATTAAAGGAGAAATACTAGTAAAGGTTTTTCACCGGAAAGGAAGACAAAGAAACCTGGATCCCCTTTAATTGCAGTGATGCTTTACACTGCCTTTTCTGCCTTATGGAAATACTATCTTTAGAACGAATTAGGTCTATTTTCCACTCTGCTGGTTACTGAACTTTTTGCTTAATAGATAGAGGAGTGGTGAGAGTTGTTGTTCCAGACATTATTGTACATGTTTTTTCAGACACAGATCCTTGAAAAAAAGAAAGCAAATGAAGAAATCTTGTTTTGTTTTCTCTAATACACCATTAGAGTAGCAGTAAGGAATTATTCTTTTGAATATCCCATGAATTCACAGAAAGAAGGCATAATGAGTTTATCTAAATACATAAAGAGTTTATAGAAGCACATGGAAAACTGAATTTTCATCTTTTATATCCCAGCTACCTAAACCAGAGTAGCTTTTTTTACCTTCAGGGTTTTTTTTCCTTTCTCTCTCACTCCTCTTTTCTTTTTCCATTTTGCTTAATAGTGGTAATCTGCACGTATAACTGCAACTGTGAAAAAGGTGATTTTGTCCTCTACCGCTGCATGGTAAAACTTAATATAGAGTATTTATTATCATAAGCTATCAGAGATAAATTTGCATCTTCATTCAGAGCTCCGAAATTAGCAGTTGTGGAAAGTCTAATGCATTTATCCCATAGGGCCCTCAGTCTGATACATAATTCAAATAACAGGAATGGAAAGTCTTATTTACAGGAATTTTCCTACTCCAGATCAATACAGACATCGGTATAAAATTTCTGACTTTTCAACAAACTTGAAGTATGTTTTTCTTCAAATCCAGCTGAATGCTTCTTTACATGAAGAGCTGATACCTCCTATTTTATAAGTGGTTCACATCTACTTTTAAGTATTTCAGGGAACAAAGACATTTCCAAAGTGAATCAACAGCCAAATGTGGGGTAAAATATGAAAATCTAGATTTCTAATTAGCTTCATCTACATGATTTGGATCCATTTTTATAAAAATAAAATAATTCTGTATAGCCCAGCCAAAAGTGCAAAATGAAATATGCTAAAGGGCCATAAGAAAAAGTTTATCAATAATGAGACATTGTCTTGAAATGAAAGTCTTTGGGAATGAAGGCTTAGCTAATGGAACTCCAGTAAACACTACAGAACCTGACAAGGTACCTGTCCTTGACCCTACGCAAACTGGAATTTCTCCAGGGAGCAGAAATAAGACCTATGGTTATGACATCTACTACAGGGACCCCAAGACCCATGGAAGAATTTATAGGTTTGATAACATACAGACAAAGGGATGTGCAAATTAATCACCTGCTGTTAGGTTATTGCTGCTGTTTACCAAATAGATGTATTCCGGCTTAACACTCAATAGTATTTGGTGGAAAAATTGTTTATGAAATATGTCACGAATGGAAAACACTTCCCAGCTCTCTCTCCTGGTAACTCTTTAAAAGAAATTCACCTTTTATAAAATATTCCTCATTAATACTGAATACCAAGAAAATGAAAACAACTGTATATTTTGTCATGAGTTTCGAGCAAATGCATTTATTCTGATGTTGTTAAGGTAATATGCTGAATACTCAAACATTGCACCTAAACTGACAAGAAAAAAAAAGGATAGGAAGAGGTATTACTATTTGTAATATAAAGTGAAGTATGCTGTGGAATCTGCAGCACTTTGACTGCCCTGCTCAGTAAATTTGTGGCAGAGATAAAAAAAAAAATCTCCCTACTCCATACAGAGTGAATAATTTACTTAATTATAACCCTTTTTAATTTTATCTTTCCCGGCTTTACTATAACTTGCTCCCATTGGCTCTACATATTTAAGACACCTGCCTAGCATGGGAGGGGTACAAAAAATAGTTCTCATCATTGCCCCATAATAATTGTAGCATGGACAGAGTCAAAAGAAATAAATGAATTTTCCATATCCTCTACACATCAGGAGATAATGTGCTCTTAAGTATTTTCATGAGTTTAGCCAGAGGAAAAGCACGACAGCTTGTGTAGAAGTTTAGGACAGAACAGGGACCCTTGGATGCTAAACCAGTAAAGAAAATACCCATGTAGGAGCAAATTTTCAAAAAACAGGTAAGACAACACAGTAAGGATTTTCAGTGGACCCAAATGTGATACTGTGAGTATTCTTTGACAATTGGTGCTCATTACTAGAAAAGAAAAGCTTCCATTCCTACTGAGGCAACTAGCATGCCACTGTCTATCAGTGTTTAAGAGAATATCTTCAAAAGCATCCAAAGGAAATTAGGAATCACCAATGCCTATTTTCTTTTAGAAAAATAGCTTTCTTTGAAGTAATGTCCAATTGAAATACCTGTGGTGGAATTTCTGTATCTTTTATAATGTTAGAGTTCATATCTTTCCTCAGCTCTGAAGACTTTAAAAGGAGACAAAGAAATGGGGAAATCAGAAATTTATTTTCTAATTATTTTTACCTCCCATTATAAAACTATTACATATCCTTCACAGCACTGGGGGGCTTTTAAGGTACTTGTAATGAGATATCCCATTGCCAAAAGCAATAGATCAGAGATTTCTAGTGAGAGATCTAACCATATCTTTTCTTCTCATCTTCTTGTTATGCTGTATTATAAATCCCAACAGTTTCAGACTCTTCTGCTCTCCTCCAGCCAGCTTCAGGCAATATATTTGAATCTGATTTCTTCTTTTTCCCCTTGAGAATATTTTGTGGCACAGCTGACAGAAAATGTGATTTATCCTGCATTCTTTGCAAGGCTTTACATTCCCCAGATGAAGTTCTATATGACTATTTTCTGTGACAGAAAATTTTCTGAGTTAGAAACTTGCATTTGATATCAGAGTTCAGAGTTGAGGCTACAATTAGGTCAATGTTTTATCAGTGTCTAGCAGAAATACATATTAATCTGAAATTAATATTCTGAAAAAGAATCCAAAATTTCTTGTCTGCTAACAACTGGATACCGATTAAGTTCAAGGAGAGAAGTTTTAGACCAGATACTCAGATTCTATGCATGTGTGTTCTCTATCACAATGTATTTCCAGTCTAAACTCTAAGTTTGGAAAGTCACAGTATTCAAATTGAGATTCTGATCTATTTTTTTATTCTTTCAAAAATACGTTATTATACTGCTACTAGGAAACGCAGAATCCACAGAATTATAATGAAATAGTATAAGAATTCATCCTCACAATTTCCAGAGCTCAAATACAAGAAAACTATGTCCCTAACCCCTAATTATTCTGTGTGTACTGTCAGTCATTAAAATCTAAGATAACAAAATACCAATTGAGGCAGGTCCAAATTCCCCTTAAAAAAGTATGCGCAGAACAATGAGATAACTGAGAAAGTTCCATCTTGAATCTTCCATTCCTGAAAATTTTCTTTAATAAAAAGCTGACATTAACGGTCTAATTAGTGTTTTTGAGGCAATGACAAATCTGCATGAGAAGTAATCATGAATTTTGTAGTACACAGCATAAGCTATATGACATATGCATAGCACAATCCTAGCATAGTAATAGGAAAAGATGAATTTTACATCAAAAAAGTACTTTTTTTCTGCAAAGGAAAGCTTCACTATCCTTTCAAATGTTTATATTGGGAACAATCGTATCATTTTGTAGTAACTCAATACTTTTGATTTTTCTGGAATTGAAAGAGGCAGGAAGAGTTTCTGTTCAGAGTCTAGAAATCGCAATACAGAACATAGATATGGGGAAAATCTTTTTTTCCATGTATTTAGATTACAGTATTCACTAAAAGTCTGAAGTATAAATTTCCTTTTATTATTTTTCATAAGTGCTTCCTTAAGATCTTATAATTATGAATTTAAAAGATATTTTGCTGAAGCAAAAAATTTCAATCAAGACTACCCACTTATGTAGTATTAAGGGCATTACACAGATGTTTTTGCTCAAGTACTTCTCATTGTACCCTCATTTAATCTTTTAGCTTTTCAGAAGAGAAGGCATCAATTTCCACTTTGTTTCTTTACAAGATAGTTCTTTTTGAACAATTTCTCCCAGGTGAACATGAATAAACCAGCGAGACAATACAACAAGCAGTATATTTTAAAATATTGCAATTACTATGAAAGTTTCACACTTCTTAAATATTCTTCTAGGACTTAATAGAACCCAATGTGAATCATTTTTATATTATGGTTGTGGTGTTTCTGTTGATAGCTATTAAAGTCCTTAGGCAGCATCTTTTCACATTACAGTATTGGTCCCCTCAAGACATACTGACACAAGGGACAAGAAAAGTGATGACACAAGCAGTTTCTGAAAGGTGTAAGGGTATAAAAGCAATAGTTACTTTTGGACCTGCAAACCTATTTATTTGGTTAAATTACTGTTAAATCATCTAACGTGAAGATGCTCAGTAATATTAAAGTGAAGTGCAGGAAAAGCAAAAAAGATGATACTGTGAGGTATATTTAGCTCCACAGAGTCAAAATTTTATATATTCCAATATCTTTCAGATCTTTTCCATATTCTTTAATAAGATCCCCATTATGTTATTTTCTTCTGCTAATAAGCATAGTCCTACATATTCTGGCATGATAACAAAACTTTAAAAAAGCCCAAATAACATCACAAAAATAAAAAGATTTTTATAGATTACGTAATATTATCTACCTTTAGAATTTTGCCAGGAACAAATATAGAAATTTTAATTCTACATAATTTTCTTTGTAAACTTTGTTAAAGGAAAAATTTTTAAACTGAATATGTTAAATCTAACTGAAGATTATGTGAAAATAACTGATCAAGAAGCAACTTTTTAAAATTATTTTCTCCAATTCATACTTAAAGCCCTTGTCATTTTGTTGTTTTCTGGATAAAATTAACTTAATTTCAGTGTGAAGCCTTAACAAATTCAGTATTAATTAAAACATGCTTCATAGTGTTCTGTTCTCAAAATTATGGTATGAAAGGGGTGTACTAAACAATTTACAGCATATAACATTACAATAAAAATAAAAACATTA
>WEIT01031821.1:0-21451 GCA_013389985.1 Dryoscopus gambensis | reverse complement strand
TTCACCTCACAAGAATGCAATTCACAGTATCAATATTGTGCCATCTAACAGAAAGAAGCTACACACTGTACTTAAGTGGCACAAAATTCAGCTGTATGAGCCCTGGCATACAAAACTAAGCCAACAATAAGAAATAATAAGATGAGATCTATGACTGAAGTACTTTTTCTTGCTTGGGTTTAGGCATGTCTGGTTGTGTTTAGGCATAGTATGCATGGATGTATAATTTCTGCCTAACTCGTGCACAACTTGGACATACATCTCTAGAAATCAGCCTTACAAGCACTTTACTACATTTGCAGCCATTTAAGAATTCTGATATGTAATTTCCAGGTTTTTAAGTGCTCTCTTAGATATGATCCTCAGTGATGTTCTCATTGATGATTACATGAAGGCTTAACACTTTTTGTTCAATCAGATTTGCCTACGAATTACAGTAACTCAGCAAGACAGTTTAGTAAAACAACGTTTCAAGCTCTCAAAGTGTAATGGTGTTCCAGTTTCACACCACTGACAGCTACTTTATCTAGTTCATATATCAGCTGATTCTGCCAATACTTAACAAAGTTTGGAACAATAGACTTGCTAAATGAATACAGACAGACATAATTGCTCTATCTGCATGCGGAGACTTTTCCAGTGCCTCCCAGATTTCAAAGAACAGTCTCACCACAAGAGCAGCTTTGCTGAAGATGATGAGGCAATTTTGCTTGTAGCAAAGAAACTATTGATACTTAAATGATCATAGACAAGACAAGCAGGTAACTTCCTGTGCTGGGTTCAACTGGGGTAGAATTAATTTTCTTCACAGGGGCCGGTATAAGGCTGCTTTGGACTTGTACTGAACATAGGGTTGAATACAGAGGTAACACGCTGGTGAGGAAGCTGGGAGTCTGTGGGAAGCTGGGAGGAGACACAGCTGGGACAGATGAGCCCAAATGACCAAAGAGATATTCGAGACCATATGACATCATCCTTGGTATATAAAGTTGGAAGAAGAAGGAGGAATGGGGGGGACGTTTGGAGTGATGGTGCTNGACAGATGAGCCCAAATGACCAAAGAGATATTCGAGACCATATGACATCATCCTTGGTATATAAAGTTGGAAGAAGAAGGGGGAAGGGGGGGGACGTTTGGAGTGATGGTGCTTGTCTTCCCAAGCCACTGTTAAGTGTAATGGGGCCCTGCTCTCCTGGAGGTGGCTGAACACCTGCCTGCCCATGGGAAGCAGTGAACTAATTCCTTGTTTTGCTTTGCTTGTGTGCACAGCTTTTGCTTTCCTTATTAAATTGTCTTTGTCTCAATCTACAAGTTTTCCAGCCTTTTTTCTTCTGATTCTCTCCCCAGTCCTAATGGTGGGAGGATGGGAAAGCAGCTGTGTGGTGCTTGGCTGCTGGCTGGGTTTAAACCACAACACTTCCATAGTTTTCCTTTATGTAAAATGATGCTTAGCATTCTGATGTATTTCCAAGTATCTCATATATTGCGTATTTCAAAATAGGCTTCTAATAAAAAAAAAAATTAATAATTTCTTCCATTCTACATCTGTATCCAAAAAGAAATGTGCTCTGCATCAAGAGCAACAACAAGAGGAATGTAAGGTACATTAATGTATGCCACATGCTATTCAAGACGATTTGGCAGATATGCAATACTTATATTTCAGACATGAATTCACAGTAAATGCTTCCTTTGGCAATAAAATTTTGTCTTTGCAATAGCCACAATTATTATTGGTGTTAGTACTTAGCTCATCATAAAAAGAGTCAGGTTTCTAAGCAATACCAGGCTAATCATTATCTATTACACCATCAAATTTTCAATGAAACCCTGACCCACTATACCACAGATTTGTCCCTGATGTTACATCTTTTGAAGAAACATAAAGGCTATTTACTCACTACAGGTGAAATGAAAATTTATTCATGAACTTCATTCCTTTTGCCATGGGCAAAGGGCAGGAATGAAGTCCATAAATTATATATTTTCAAAATATAAGGGGAAATTAGTAGCTATTGTCCTCCTAAGAAAATACTATTTTTGCAAAAGGGAAAAATAATACACAAACAAGTGAGGATTTAGGTGCTTTTGCTTTAATAAATTTTGAATGCTATACAGTCACTCTGACTCCCACTTTATTTATTTCCTCCTGTATTAAGCACCTTGGTCTCCATATTCATTTTGAAGAAAGGCCAGAGTCTTTTATTCTCATTTATGTCTCTCACAACTTAACCACTAAAATATCATTCTCCCTTTTTTAGCACCATCAAGAGCTGAATTTAGATGCAAAGAAGAGCTCCTAGTGAAAATTTTCATAATCAGTCAACAGAAGTAGAAGCTATTTGGACAGATAATGATAGAGATATATTTTGTGATAAATAGTTAGTTACTTTGCTCTTTCTCCACTTGTAAATACGTGGCTGCAGAGGTGCAGCCACTTGGTTCATGGTACCTGGTATAAGGGAGATAACATTTGTACTGAATTGTGCTGCATAAAGCTGTGCCATGCTGCTAAATGCAAGATTGATGGCCTATATGCTTTGCCAAAGAGAATATCAGAGAGAAATACCACTGAACAGAAGAATAAGGCTCATTATTTTAGAATCAAAACCAAGTAAAAAAAAACTTCGCAATTTTGTTCAAGAGCACATACTGAATTTTAAGTAGTTTTCACTATTTGATCTCCTCAAAATATTCTTATTCAGGTTGAAATAGAGACAATATATAAGATAACAGAGGTGCATTACACAGCATTAGAACTCCCATAATGTTATCAGAAGTTTGGCAATTCTCTTTTACTTCTTCTCACCACTCCATCTTAAAATCACTTTATACAGAACAGCTTAAAACTCTGACTCTTTAACATCAGAAACAAATAACAGTTCCTTAACCCTAACTTAATCTTAACACAAAACCAAACAAAACACACCACCATCACTAGAAAAGAAAAGGCCAACAGAAAAAATGAAATTATTTAAAATCTTAAACAATTAAAAAAAACAAAATTGGCTTCCTCATTTCATGTTGTAAATAACTTTTGAATGCCAATATTCTCTGTAGATATGTTAAGTTTTCTAGAAATTTGACCTGCACAGTCACCATCTTACTTTAAAGGAAGACAAGCAAAATGACACAACTTTATGAGTATGTACTTTCTGTCCAAGAAACAAGAGTATCTTCTATGTAGTCAGCAGTTACCTATATTTCAATTGCTCTATTTAAGGCTGAAGTGAAGGCTGAAGTACCATCTACAATGCAATTTGCCTTTCCTCTTCCCACCTGTCTAAAGCAGTAATAGGATATAAAAGAACCCTAGAAAATCATCGTTTGGCAGGAAACGTCATCATGCTTCAATACTCCAAGTACTTGTATGCTTATAAGCTTTTAATTCTGTGCTTAGTGACTCATGGTACCTGACACTTCTGGAGTATTGTTACCTTCAAAACCTGGCTGCAAGTCCCTTCAAAAAACCTTTTGTTTAATTGATTATCAATATCTGAGCACCTTCAACATTCTATATTTGATTGAATAATATTTTGCTTCATCTAGAACTATTTGAATTACAAACATCAAAATAGGCATATCAGAGAATATTTTTGCTTCACAAAATCTAGCAAGAGCTTTCATCAACACTCCGTCAAGCACTTTTTATAGCTAAAGAATATATCTGGCTTCGCAGAGAATTTATTTCAGCCAAATTCATCCACCCTAATTTCGGTATCAGGATGGTAAAATAGTGCCAAATAAGGTGTAAAACACTATATTGAATTAATATGCCAAACGTGTTTTCAGAACTGCACAGTTCTAGAAATGAACAATTCACTCTTTTGGATGACTTGAATCAAGCGTGTCTGGTAGTCTACTTACAGTTTCAGAGAAAGGTTCAAGTTCTGGGGATTATTATACCCTGCACTGTCCTCGAAAATAGGGAACAGTTCTGGACAGTTATGCATGAAGTTGGAGCTACGTAAGTATTGTGTAATGAGGCCAAAATAATCAAATATGACAGTTGTCATGTGATTTGGCAATAGGTGACAGAAATAAAAAGCAGCAGAAGGGTAAAAAATCGCATTTCTACAGAGTCAATGGATGGCTCAGAGGCGCTAAGAGGCACAAAATCTATGAGGCAGAAATGTCTGTACATGACTATTTAAATAAATTATCTTGTTCATTTATTGTTTAAACCACTTTTACTCTCACTATCTATCACTTCATAAAGAATAGAAGTGTTTATCCCTAAGTTTTTCCAAAATATGTGAATTTAAAACCATCACTGAGTTTATTTATAAATTACAAAATCCCTGGGAAGTCATTAACCGACTCAAGAATGGGCAGTTACTCAGAAGTGTCAACACCTGGGATGGTGCATACTCAGAATATCACACAAAGAAGAAATAAATCCAGATTTCCACTGTCTACATGCAACTCCAAACTATGCTCTCAAGCACAGAAAAGGCTCTCCATTTTTACTAGTTTGGTAGTAGATCTAAAAGTGGATGTAATTCTGCGCAATTTACTGTGACACGCACATATATGGCTCATAATATTTTTTTATACATCTATACTTCCAGAGTAGGTTACTGAAAGGTTATCTGCAGGGCTGTAATTTTACTCATTTTGAAACTTTAAACAGATTCTGAATGTTACCAACCTAAACATCCCTTCAAACTCAAAACAACTGTTGCTGCTCTGAGATCTATTATGAGCACTCTGAAAATTGCTGCAGTGCGTGTTGCTCTGGCCGCAGCCCCCACACCTTGCAATTCCTGGTGGATGAGTGGCACTCAGGGCTCTGTACTCTGGCATCTCCTGCTCACTGCGAATCCCCGTGCCCCTCATGGGATCTGCCTTTTGCATAGTGTTATAAGTTCAAGGTTTATGTAGATCCTGATGTTTATGCATATCCCACATGGAATATGTATGACCTCTGGAAAGTTCTGTTAAGTTCAATGTTCCATTTGTTCATTCAAACAGAACCCTCCCCTGAGGTTTTCCCTTTGGATGCGCTCCCTGACACTTCACAATGTGCAGGACTCCATTGGTTGTAATCCCTCTGTTCCGCTCTTTCTGAGACCCAGACAAAAGAGTATGGAAAGCGCGGGCTGGGTCTTTTGTCTGCATTCCTGATACAGTAAAGGAACCTGCATCTGACCCTTCTCGTCTCCTGCCTTTGTCTGTGCAATCGTCACATCGGGTTTGCAGTCCTGCTCCCTGCAAGGCAATACCAGCGCTGGTTTGTTACTTCTGTAATGAATTTCTGCCATTTATTGCTGTAACGAAAATCCCGCTCCAGGACATCTAAAACAGCAAGGCGCAGCTGCCTGGTTACCAGACGACCTACAGACTGTGTCAGAAAACAAACTTTTTTTCCTAATATGTTGGATGTCAAATGACTGGGAATTAGCAAATTACACACACTTGCCTCGTACAAGGCAAAAGTACTTATCAGAAGCAGCATTCTTAGACCGACATACCAATTACTCCTTCTTTTCAAGAAAAAGATTTGGCCATAGAGTAATTCCAAGGAGAAAGCTTCTGAGTCCAAAAGTTGCTTCCAAGGATTTTGGTTCAAATACTTTTCAGTTAATATTCTTGTACAGTCCTATTTGTCAGGGAAAGCAGATGAGAGAGAATAAACAGGAAATAATTTTAAAATATTTTTACAATTAGAAATCCTCTTATCTACTTCAGTTTCCAATGAAAATGGCATCAGTCTTAGAAAGATATACTTACCAATGAGGTACTGGCGCAAGATTAGAAAACAAATCCAAAGATTTAAAAAATTATCTTTGAAGAGGAAGAGACTTGTGTCCACAAAGTGATAAAATATTATCATATAGCAGTATCAGAAAAAAGTTCTTGTCTCCTGGGATTTGAGAACATTTCTCAAAAGTGTGTCAGAAAACTCCACAGCTCTCAGTCTTGTACATCTTACCTACAGGAACACAGCTAAAGAACATTTGCTCAGTTTTCACTGCTTGGATTCACTAAAAAAATGATGACAGCCTCTTGAAAAATGAAGCAATGGATGAAAATAGCTAACAATAAATTTTATTTATTTATTTTATTTGATATGTACACATAAACAAAGGTCACAGATGAAGTCCCAGCTTTTTAAAACCATGTATCCAGTAACTTTTGTAGACAATCTCTGCAAAATATAGCAGCTTTTTATTTTAAATTAAATTATCAAAGCTGAAATGAACTCAACAAATTAATGCAGTTTTAATCCATTGTGACTTTTTGTTCAGAACGTTATGTCTGAGCAGCTCTGGTCATGTTTTGCTGTAGACAGTCAGGACTGCAGTGTACACTGAGAAGACAAATTTTCATTCTGACCTCATCTAGAATGTACTTGACAGCAATTTAAGAAAAGCAGCAGGGCTTTGAAAATTATAATGAGAAAGGAAGATCATTTGTGTAATTTTTGTAATGTTGAGCACTACCACTGGGCACTCATCATTGATTTAATTTCTGCACTTTTCAATGAGTTGTCACCACCAGCGCTCTCTGAGCTGTAATTAAGGTAAAATTACTGTGAAAATTTTATAATTTCAGATTTTCAGATATTCATTCCTGAGGTTTATATTTTGATGAAATTCCTTCTTATCAGCCCACAGCTGTAAGCTAATAGACTGTAACAAATTTAAATATCATATATACTGAAAATACAGCAAATGGAAAGCTGGCACAAAGCACAGCTAGTTCTAACTTCACAAGTCCTGAAATCCCTGGATGTGCAGAACAAGTTATTCTATTCCCTTTTCCACAAATTCTCTCTCAGGACCAAGTAGCCCCACATTTCTAATAAAACACTAAAGAGTTATATCTAGACTTCTTTGACAAAATTCACTGGTAGTGAGATATATATATATATATTTATTTTTTTTTACCTCTGCATTTCTACTGTAAATTTAATTCATTTGAAAGTATGATCATATCAAAAGCTGTAAAACCCAACATATTAAAAAAACCCCCAACAAACTACTAAAAGAGATCACAGAATAATCTGTAGCTTTTTTAGGCTAAGTGAAACCTAGGCTAACCTCCCATGCAAAAAAAAAAAAAAAAACAACCAAAAATGCTGTTGTTGATATTTTACAGCATAAATAAGATGGTTTTATCCTTAAATTGTCATGCATAGTATATTTTCACATTTTTCATAAATTTTGATTTTAGTAGAAACTTCCTTGTTATGCTTACAAAACGGTTCTCCTGTTTTGCTTGAATTTTTCAGCTAACACTATTCTCCTAATGCTATCCTAGTTTGGATAAATTTGTCTTTTCTTTACATTATAACAATAACAAATTATGTATTAAAACTCATACATTCTCACCAATTTGTATAAAGACTCAATAGAAGAAAAAACACATACAAACCAGACGCAAACGGAAACTACTTCAGAATTTATTCTTTGTGGAAAGTCTGTAGTAATTTCTGGATCCCCTATTATTAATCAGATAAAATGGACAGCCACATTGCTCTTTCCCAGCTATTCTGATCAACTTTAAGTATAAACTTACACTGTGTGTTACAATAGTGCAAGAAGATGGAAGATTTTTTCAATTTAAGAAGATGCATTTATACTCCAAACTACACTGCTTGATGTATTTGCAGCAATATTGCAGCATTTAGGTATGTCAGTTGTTTGGAAACAATCAATACTTAGATATGAAAAGTGCAATTTTTTCTGTATTTACTGAGATTATCCCAATGAAAATCAAAATGTACACCATTCTAAAATAGTCCATCAACTGGACATTTGAATGCACCAGATTAATGGTTAAATTTCACACAAATAGTGCTGTTGTCTTGACACTTGTATTCTTCAGCAGATAAATTTGTCTCTTTAAAGATAAACTTGCTTGTTTCAGCTCTACCCTTTGAGAGAAAGCCAGAGAGAAATAATAGCACTGCAGGTCCCACCTGGATGTGAAAAGCTTAGCAAACGTCCTTGGCAATCGTAGTCCAGCAAACATTCTGAAGACAGGTTAATGAACATTAAAAGTATTCAAAGGACTTGTCTGTAACTATATGAAAAGTCACAATGCTTGTTTATATTGCTTAAAGATATATATTAGTCATATATCCTTGCAGAATTTTTAGTAAATCATAATAATCATAATAATCTTTTGCTATGATAATTCTGTGATAAATACCAAATTATCTGAGTTGTTTTATTGTCTCGACATAACTTTCCCTTTGATCCCAGAAGATGGGCCTGCGACCAATCATTCATATGGGTGGGTGAAAACCCACTTCCTTTATTTCTTCTCAAAAGATTTTAGACTATTTGACAACATTATTGTAAGTCTTTGAGGATTTTAGACAACTAGAAAATTAATAATTCACAGTGAAAAGGAAATCTAGAATTCTTCATAAATATGCGCAATAAAATGACAAGTACAGAATTGACTGATTTTTCTGCTAAAAAATTTAAAAAATGTATGGAAATTAAAGAATTTCTGGGTGAATTTTCTTACTGATGTCTGAGCAAACCGATCAACTAAAAATTTTGTCTCTGTGAAATCAAAGGGAATTTGCTGTTAACATTGAGAAAGCAGAATATAACCTTTTATTCTTAAGTTCTGGTTTTCCATCGGTATGATGAGGGTAAAACAACTATTTCCCATTCCATTTGGCTGTTTGGAGTGCTTTTTCTTCAGTGTAAGAATAGTTTCTTACTACACATATCAAAAGGTATTGATCTTGAATAAAGCTTCTAGTCTTACCCTAATGGATACAGTTCAGAGTATAAAAAGACATAGATAAGTGGAATATATTTTAGTCAACTTCAAAAAGACTGTTCTTTGAATTTATTTACTTGTAACAGATTCACAGTAACAGCAATATAAATCTCTGCCTGAAGAAAAAAAATCAAATATAATGTGTTGTATACTTGTGCCTTTGCCCTGTTCCAAAGCCCCTTTGATGTTAATAAATATATAATAAGCCTTCGTATTTCCAGAGATTCCTGTTACAAAAAGGAGATCCTATTTGTTTCATGAACATTCAAGAATATTTATGGATTTAGTTTTATAAAATAACAGATTTGACTTGAGAAAATTAATTTATTGCAAATCTAAGAGAGTAAGATCATGAGAAATAAGAAAAAAAAAAAAACAAACAAAAAGCTAAACAATACATTCCTCCCACCCCTCCCTTCTTCCCAAGCTCAACTTAGTTCCCAGCTTCTCTACCTTGTCCTGGGGACAAGGACAGGGAATGGGGGTTGCAGCCAATTCATATTGCTTTGTCTCTGTTGCTTTTCCTCTTCATGCTCTTTCCCTGCTCCAGCATGGGGTCCCCTCCCACAGGAAGCAGTCCTTTATTCCAAGCTGGATCCTTCCCATCAGCTGCAGCTCTTCCCAAACTGCTTCACTGGGCCCTTTCCATGGAGTGCAGTCCTTCAGGAATAAGCTGCTTCAGCCTGAGACCCGCAGAGGGTCCCAAGTTCTGCCAGCAAACCTGCTTCAGCATGGGATCCCTTCTCTTCACAACCTTCCAGGAGCCTTCTCCCATACGGACTGTCCATGAAGTCACAGCTTCCTTCAGAGCAGATCGACCTGCTCCAGTGTGGAGCTGTCCAGAGGCTGCAGAAGGAGCTCGGTTCCCGTGTGGATGTCCATGGGCTGCAGGGTCACAGCCGCCTCACCACGGCCTTCACCACGGGCTGCAGGGGATCTCTGCTCTGGCACCTGAAGCACATCCTTCTCCTCCTCCTTCCCCTACCTTGCTGTCTGCAGAGCTCTTCCTTTTACATATTCTCACTCCTTTCTCCAGCTGCTGTTGCCCAAAAGTTTTTTCTCCTCAAATCTGTTATTCTGGAGGTTCTACTGCTGTTAGTAATGGGCTCAGCCTTGGCTCACAAGTCTGTCTTGGGGTCTGCTGCAAATGTCCCTGCCAGACATGGGGGGAGTTTCTGGCATCTCATCTCTCCAAGTCACACTCGGCGTCCCCCTGACTACCTAAAACCTAGTCACAATATATATCAGACTTTAAAAATTGCATTATTAACATTTTAGAAAGCCAAGATAATATAACTGAAGAAACAACTGAATATTTCTTTATTGTAAATAGACATTTTATTTTTGCTGATATTTTAGAGTACTTCCTTTTTCCTTCTAAATTATAATATAAATTATGATAGTAATATTTTACTGTCTAATGTCAAAGCAACTGCAGACAATTTTCAAGTGGTATTAAGAGCAGACATTTTTGACCAGCAATGGCTCATACATATTTTGCTTCCTCTGAGGTAGACAGACATGCTATTATTATTCTGCATTTTTTTCTGTCCTTTTTTGCATTGTACACTTTGTTACTTATTCTATACTGCTGCTACAGTCTAATTGATGATGTTTATCAAACTGGAAATCTTTTATTCTTTCCCTGTGTCTCATTTTGGCTTTTATTGCCAGATTTTTCCAGAAATTATGTGTTATTGCTATAGAGATGCCTTTCAAAGAATGGATTAGATTAAATGATCCGTAAAGTCCCTTCCAGTCCAGTGCATTGTAGTTTTAGGTTTAGAAAAAAATCTATCCTGGTAACAGCTATATGAGGTTTCTGCCTGTGATAGTTGCTCTGTGTCAAGCATTCTGACAGTCTCCAGGCTTAGAGAATATTAGGAGAGCAGACATAGGTGCAATTGGACTTGTGTTAAATGTGTTCTAAACATGCTTTATTGACACAATATGAGATTTCTGTTCATATGATAGCCACATATGCAGAAATAGTTGGAAAAAATCTAGAAAAGGAAACATATATAAAAGATGAGAAATATGACCATTCTAATAAAGGTTTGTCACTTAAAACAGTCACTTAAGACCTCCCATATCTAGTAAAAAGAAATAGTCACTGCTACACTGTGAATCTCCTGAGTGTAAAGAGGATTTGTCAAACCCTTTAGAGAAACAGACTTTAGGATAATTAATTGAGATCTCTATGTCCACACTGAAGTCGCTGAGAAGTAGATCTAGTGAATCTCATGATAGACAAATACCAAAGCATCACTTCAAGTCTCAAAATTTACCATAAAATCTATGTTGGCTGGAGCATGTGAATTTCAGTGTCCAGAATAAAAGACAAGTGTGGAACTAGTGTAATTTGGCAAAACCGTGATAGGATTATCCTTTCTTTTTATGTATTACATATTGCAACTATACATATCACAAAAGCAACTGTAACTAAGGTCATGGTATGTCTGTAATTCATTAATAACTGCTGTCCTGACTAAATAGTTAAGTTAGAAAGGAATGATCTTTGTGAATGACTAAATGCCTTTTCAATTTCTGAGCATTGCAGGAAAAAACAACAACAACAAATGAACTCATAGACAGTCTTCTAATCTGGACTTAATTAAAACAGACCTAGACACTGGTGCAAGGCAGTATTTTATAGCAACATTGTTTCACTTTGCAAATGTCTTCCATACATGTACAGAACCACAAAAAAAAGTGACCTCCTCTGAATTACCCTGGTAGGTAAGCAGTTTCAAAACAGGAATACAAATTCTGGCTCATTTTGGCACCTTCAAAAAGGAAATTACTGCAAGTGTGATGTTTAAATATTGATTTATAAGCACAATTTTAAATATCTACATTTGAAAATCTGACCAATGTACAGAATGAAAAGGTATTCATATGTTGGCTTAAAATATTTGCCAGATATCTTTTGAAATGTAATAAAGACTGTGGAATACAGAGAGTCAGGATGAGAACAAAACTGAAAATATTTCTTGCAGAGAAATAGCCTTCTTTTTACACAGATGCTTCCCTATTAGCTGCTACCTCTGACCCTTATCCTTTAAAAATCACCTCCTGTGAGCAATGCATATAATAAGTCTTATGCTGAAATAACTTCAGAATGTGTACAAGCATGCCAGGAAATAAATATATTACTGACTCTAGACACAGTATTTATATTTAATAAGCAAATAATAAACATGACATTAAATTTCTAAAATTAAAAAGACTAGAAGCCATCCATGAAATTGTCAATTATCTGACTCTTCCTGCAGTGCTGAAAGGATAAAGCAAAGGTTCAAATCACACTTTGTTCTGCATCAATCTCCAATTTATACATTCCCTCTAGCTCAGCCTCTTT
Organism: Dryoscopus gambensis; assembly: GCA_013389985.1. Lineage (NCBI taxonomy): Eukaryota > Metazoa > Chordata > Aves > Passeriformes > Malaconotidae > Dryoscopus > Dryoscopus gambensis. The sequence goes on along the minus strand of WEIT01031821.1, from coordinate 9,341 downwards.
AACCTCTCAGAACCAATTCTCCCCATGCTCATTATCTTTAAAAATAAAATTTGATCTATATACTTAACCCAAAAGTGAGTTCACCTCAAATATGCATTTTAGACCAGGTTCCCAACATCTATTTTTCTCTTTAAGAAATGTTTTCTAGTGTTGCAGGAAAGAGTAGGATCGAGGCTACTCAAAACATAAGCATTGTTATTTACCTTCTCAGAGTGATTCTTTCATTCTTATCTGAGTTTATCAATGCTGAAAAGTATTAATATCTGGAGTAAAGATACAAGTATCAAGATACTCAACTTTTTTCCTTCCCTTAAGTAATGATAAACTACATACCACTATTACATATCTACTGCAGCCTAGACAAAAAATTTGATTAATTAAATAGATAGAATTGGACAGACATGCTTAGGACTGGTTTTAGTATACCTCTAATATTTCAGCATTCGACAACTTTTTTTTTTTTTTTTTAAGGAGAAGTAATCACAATTTGTTAATTCATCAAGACTAAATTTTTGCTGCAAAAAATATCTCAGTTATGAAAGCTGACTTACTGACAAGAGTCTCTGAAACCAAGATGGAATTTCTTATCAAAATAGGAGGGAAAAAAAAGAGAATTATGTTCTGAATTCTCTTTTTAACCACATTGCCTCCCTTCTACTTTATCTCTTGATAAATGACCACATTCCAAAGTAAATTCCACAGGTCCAACAAATTCGCATCTTTCCCCGAACTTTTGCAAATATTTCCAACTTTTATTTGAAGAGTCCTCACAGTAAGACAATGTTGAAACATGTAAATCACTCCCTGAAAATGCCACAGTGCTGCTAACCATCTTGCTGGTATCATGTGTTTACTACAGCAGAGTAAATAATATTTTTTTTGTTTCTAAAGGGTTCATTACAGAAGTCTTTTAGAGAGTATCTGCTAGTGTTTGGAAATGAATAGCATAATCTCAGAGGAATGTGTCTGCCTCAGGTTAGACGGAAAATGACTAATTATCATTATTAAAAAGACTAATTATCATCCTGAATCACCATTCAGCCATCTCTTATATAAGAGAAATCTGACTCACCCAAAAAAATAAGAACCTTATGAGAAAAGTATAAATGTGTTTTGATAGAGTATGAGGGAGGTAATAGCAGTTATATTGTAAACAACCTTCATTTTCAAGTAATGAACATTTTCAAGTTTCTTCTCTAAATGTTTGTATAAGGAATGCATGGAGAGAGACTGCTAGATATTAAATGATGTTACCAGTGTTCCATGTTCATTTCCCCTTGCATAGGAAGACTAGTGGAAATCAGAGCATGTGTTAAACAGAAAAAGCTTCTCAAGAGGCTTGAAACAAATTTCATGGGTTTGATACAAATTATTTGATAGCTTATGAGTTGTGCATTAAGTTGCAAGCACATATAAACACATTGTGTGTGCTTTCATTTTCTGTGGAGAATTATATATATAATTTGAAATGTGGGTATTTGTGTGTATTAACATACATAATATACACAGCAGGACAGCTACTCACAATTGAGTCATAATATCCAAGTCATCCAAAACTCTTAAGAGAGGCTAGGAGTTTTAAGTCATTTACAATATCTTCTCCAATATTTCAATCAAGCAAATTGTAAAGTTCACATTTTTATTTCCAGCAAGAACTTCACTTGTGTCAGAAAATACCAGTTATCTTTCTGTGTTAGTTATTCACCACCTCTTATTTTTAGCATGTTAAATTTTACATCAAAAGGCTGAGATTGGATAAATTTACTGCTTCTAACTACTGACTGTGAGGCTAGTGTGAGGGAGTGATGTCCTGCTCCAGGAGAGGAATTAAGCATGGTTGGATAGCATAAGTTCCTGGACCGCAGCTTTGACTGAGAGACAGCAGTAAGAAGTTTGCAGTGCAAAAGGAACAACAAACAGAGTTTCTCAGGACTGCTGAAAGACTCACTTGTTGGAATCTCCTGTTTCTCAGGACAAATACCCCAGGCTGTGCCTCCAGCAGCAGCTAGCATGGCCCAATAACAGCAGACCTGTGGGGAAAACTTGTGTTAAGGACACGGTAACTGCAGGATATATACTTCATCAGGACTTACTTAAGCTTAAATTTAGTCTAGTTCATGGACTGAAAGTACCTTAGCAATAGGAGTATGTGCTTCTGAAATGCATTTTCAAATCTAATGCTATTAAAGAAAAAAAACCCTACTTTGTATGCTTTCTGAGACCACTCTGTGAATAAACCAAAGCACAATAAATAGTGGCACTGGGGAGATCTGCTCTAAAAACGTGGTCCTGATCCAAACTAAAATGACAATGTAAAAAATCTTTGGAGGTGAATGAAAAGCAATTTTTTCTTAGAAGATAAAATGTGAAGTTGGTGAAAGCTGAAATGACGTAGACAGTTACTGGAGAGATGGATCCATTCTACAATAATAAAATAGCAGAATATAGGTTTTCAGACTTTTTTATTTCTTTTTTTGTCTTCGACAAAAGATCCCAGTCTTCTCTGTAGGCAGAGTCACTTTGTTGTGGATTGTAAATTAGGCCACCTTAACAGGAACTTGAGATAAGAAAAAGATGATGCTATTGTCCAAGTGTTATCTCAGACCTAGGGGGAGGTTAACAAGCTGGGGGAGAAGAATCTATCAGTGATAACGGACATAAAGAATGCAGAATTTATGGGTCACAGGGAAAGCCAACTCAGCAGCTGTGCTGAAATCAGCTCAGACTGGGTAAAAGGTAATTTCAGCAAGGGGAGATAGTGACAAACTCACAACCCACTGACTCAGGAAACCCTCCAACTCAAGAGAAGAGAAAGACTGGGCATGGGATTAATTAGCATTAGAAGTGAGGGAATCATTTAACCACTAGAAAAAGAGACCTGTGTAGCCAATGAGCATTAATTCCTCTATTTGCTAAAATGTATAACTAGTGAAAGTTTTGAACAACATCAGGACCCCCACCACCAACAACCCCAGGGTGAAGAATACCACAGAATCCATGGGTGGTGACTATCTTCTTCTTGATCTCTCTCTCCCTCTCTCCCTTCCCACCACTTTTCTATTTCTTTCTATTTCCCTGTTAAATAATATCTGTAATACTGACTTCAGCGTATGGTCTCATTTGCACCTTAATTTGGCCAAAGGCATCTCTCACTAATCAGATCTTAACACAAGGTTCCCAAAGGTATAAGAAAAGGATGTTAACAGAGTTCTTCAAAATAAAAGTACAGAAAAATATAGAGGCCACATGACTATAATCATCATCACAAATGAGTAATTACTTGTCATTTAAAGATTATAACTTTTTGACCACAGTGAAACAGGTCTTAGGGATCAGACAGAGAAAAAACATCAGATATTCAGGATATACAAAATACCATATGTATAGTAAAACTTGAATGTAAAATGAAAACGTGAATTAATGAAGAACAAGAGGATTGCGTTTAAAAAAAAAAAAAAAGAACAAACCCAGGTATTTAAAGAGTAAATATTTGAAATTACGATGTGGCCTCTACATTTCTGTTCCACTGCAGGTTCTTCTGTAGCTAAAGTTATCTAGTTCAGCCATATACTATGCTGTACCTTAAAATAACAACTTATACTTGACTCTAGGTCAAGAAAAATTATATAAATCATTCAAACCAGTTTTTTATTTGGGTTCAGAACAAAAGTTTTAAACCAAAGTCTGCAGTGAAACTTAGGTTACTGATAGCCAGATAATCCAGGTGCGGTGTTTATTGTTTGAAAACTACAGTAGGTGTTATTACACTGTATAGACAGAAGGTGCTAATCAAAGTAAATCCAGCAATGTATAATAGCTTCTTTCTGCTCCTCAATTGCTTCAACTTATCCTAGGACTAAAAATAAAAAATCAAGCCATTTCTAGTATTCTTTGCACCCTGCTTAAAGTGCAGCTGAGAATATGCTGGTAGAATTGGTCTTTCAGGAGAAGAAGAGAGAATGTCCTGAGTAAAACCTTGATTTTTTCTGACGTGTGAATTTGAAAGAGCACACAGTCTTTTTCTTAGATGGTTAGGATCTGCACTACTGAAAAGCTGTGTAAAGATAGATAAGAGTGACCACTGGAGTGGTCTGTTGCCGTAGTTTGCCTCCTCCTTTTTGCAAGACTTTAAGTGATCTGTTTCACTGAATATAGTAGAATAAGAATGTTTTATAAAGTCCAGATGAAAGACAATCATGGCTGGTTTTTTTGGTTTTTCCTTGGTTTGTTTGCTTACCAAGTTTTACTGTATGTCTTTAAAAAGGGGTGGTTGTGCAACAAAGTCAAAAAGCTGCTTAGTTGTCTTTCCTGGCAGCTGAAATTCAATCACATAGAGACTTCTGGAAAGATGAAATTTTGCTTTTCCTGCAGATGTCTGAACTTTTCAGGGTGAGTTTTCTGATGGGCATGTTGAAAATGAGCCAAAGGATACCATGGCCGAGCTGAGGCTGGGAAACCATTGAAGAGAGCAGGCCAGAGGTGACCAGCCAACTGCACAAGGTAGTGGGCAGAACAGAGGTTCAGCGTGCATCAGCTGAAGGGTGACGGCACTCAGCTGCTGTCTTGTATTGTTGTAAAGGACAAAAACAATGGAGCAAATACTCATCCTGAAAAGACACACTGGTAGTTTCACTCTCTCTCAGCCAGTAGGTCTAAGGTTTTACAATTAAGAAATATCTGTCTGAGTCAGTATTCTAAGAAAGCCTATCTTTATCAGTTTCGTGTTCTCCTACTATTTTGCACATGCTCTCTTAAGAGAAAACATTTTCGAAATCCTAGCCAATTTCTGATGTATTTTACCAGCGCTGATGAAAAAATTGTTCAACGGGGAAATAATGGGAAAAAAATTGAATGAAATTTGGAAATTAGAAAAAAAATACTGTGAAAAAGGTAGACAGAATGTAAGGCAAGAGCAATTCTAAAGTATTCCAAATTGTCTTGTACACATCTTCTCAAAAACCTGAAAAACTTAATTTGCTCTGAAAGGCCACATTATGTCCTCACACTTCCCAGCATACATATTAACCATGCAATTTTAGAAAACCACTATGCCACATCATGCCATCATGTTCATCCCACATTCACTATTAGACCAAGTACATGGGAAGATGAGTGAGTATGATAAATATTACCTTTATCTGATGTTTCAGAGGGTCAGTGCATTAAGACCACAGCTGGAAACTGGCCAAACTGATATTCTTTTTCAGTTCAGGGAAATTTAAAAATAAAAAAGAAATATCTTTCTATTTTTCATTGCTCAGTTTTCGTTATATAAAATAAAAGAACAAAAAGAACTTTTTCACTTTGCTTACTGTTAAATGCTCAGATACCAAGATAGATTGCTATTGATAGATAGATTGCTCAGATACCATAAAAGTTTCCATAGGCAAACAAATAACATCAAAAGGCACTCTGATACACAAGCAATGTTATATGATCTCAGTTCTATGATCAGGAACTAATTCATAGCCTGAACAATAAAGCTTCTTTATAAGTTTTCAGCAGACACACAATTCTAATTCCTTTTTCATTTCTCAGTGATACTCTTTCTTTTTTATCTTGTTCCTCAAAGTAAACTCAAATAGTTAAAGTAGCCCAAAGACATTATCCCTTGGTTGAGCTCCTTGGCTGCATTTGTTTTATGTCCTCTCATTATTTATAGCGGTAGGCTACAAGTACTTGAAGCAGCAATGCCATTATCCGAAAGCTAGTCACAAAAACACTGATACTACTTCTTTGTTTGAGTTCTATCAAAGACAGAGACTCTCACTTTTTATTATCTGCTGTTTTCAATTGCCTCAAGATAATGGTTATATTTCATAGGGTCCCCTTCACAACCTTTCTCTTCCTGTTTATAATAAAGCATGACTAAGGATGATTTTGGAATATTAAAACCTTCAAAGGTAACTAAACTGTATTGACTGAGCTATAAGAAGAATGGAAGAATTCAGACTCATCACTCTTTTTTTATTGTTTTAATCTTCTCTGCCCTATTGACACAATAAAGAGGCCTTCATAACAACAACTATCTTAACTGCTGTGGTGCTCCAAGCTATACATTAATCTTCAAAGCTGAAGCATTTTGAGTTGTATTTCCAAGAATGATAGTGTGGTATTAGTAAATCAATGGTTCCAGTTGTAAACACCCTTATATAATATTTTTTACTTTTGCCCATGACAAAGGAACCTGGCAAAATTTTTGTTAGTAATTTTTGTCCTATGCTTCAAGCTTCACCATCATATCCAAACTGAGTATAAAAAAGATAAGTAGCATCACATATTTACAGCCTTTTTAAACTCCTAAAACTGAAATAGCTTTAGTTTTATGAATGAAAATTCATGTCATGGTTCTGTACATTTTAATAACTGTTATTTGTAATAAGTGCAAGATAGTATTAGACTATTGATAATTTAGATTCATGCTTTCCTGACAGGAATAGATTGAAACTAACAGCAAAACAACAAAATCCACTGCAGGCTGACAGAATAATTTATTGAATTTTTTTTTTAAGCAATGGGTATTTTCAATTATTACTCAGATTTCATTAGTAATTAAATATATTATGATTAAATATGGAGAATAAAACAAAAAATTGAAGATCTTGTCAACACAGGAAAAAAATTGATTAAAAAAGGAACTAATCATCAGAATCTAAGAAAGAAAAAAGATTCTATATGAATGTTGTTCAAGAAATGATAGCAAAAAAAGAGTAGATGACTGAAAACTAGAGAATCACAGCAATGATGACAGAAAAAAGGTAGGAATGAAGATTCTGAAATAGCTCAATTTATAGAGCACATATTCCTGTGAAGACATTGCTATCTTTAAAAACAAGGACAGAAACTTTGTATTAACTCGACAGTGCAAGGACTCAAGACTTGCTAGTTTTTCAGGATTTCCAGAGAATCACAGATTTTTTTATAACCAGCTGACAGCTATCTAAATTATATTAGCTTTGCTTATATTAGCTTAGCTTTGTGCAATTATACATTTGAACATTTATTGTTAGAATACTATCTATACATTTTTGTAACTATTATATAGCAACTACGGATAATTGTTCTGTGGAGAGTGAGTTCTCTATGATCCTAGATAAAGGAAGTGATATCAAAAAGTACAAGATAGTAACAGTGTTTGAAAGTACAAGTGCAGCATCTTGCCAGAACCCTAAGGGCTCTAAAAAGAGGTTAGCAGTAACTGCAGACAAACAGCCTTTTGAGCTGGATTAAACTTGGTTTAGGGATAACAAAGAAAACAAAGAACAAATTTTTCATACATGTAGAACACCATATAACAACAACAACAAAAAAAATCAGCTTTGTAAGTAAATAAGAAAAGAATGATAAATTAGACCATGTCAGTAAACTTAATAGATTAAGTCCAGTTAAATGCACAAGTCAGGGGAAAGAACTTCTTCCATGGATGTCATGCTTCTTTCAACAATGATTTCATAACTCTGACAACTCACAGAGACCACACTTTGGAATGAAGGCCAGCACAAGGCTAGAAAAAGCCTTGTGCAGCATATAACAGTTTTATCTGTTTGTTCGGGGGTTTTTTGTTTATATATAATGAGCTGCAATTGGATAACTGATCCTTAAATGCTCATATTACTGTAAGTGAACTGTTAGCAGCTTCTTGGCATTTTTCTTTGTTTTTTTTTAAAAAACTTTGATTGTCTGTCAATAAATGTTTGCTGTCTCTGCACATCAGCTGTGGGTTTTATTACAAAAATTTTCCTGGGTGTAGTGGAAGAGGAAGAAAGGAGCTCTGTCTCCCCAGTGGGAATGCACAAGATGGATCTGATATGTTAGGTATTTCTCTCCTTGAATCATCTGGCTGAAAGACTTTCAAGAATTTTAGGCACAAGTGATGTTTTCTCTGTCCTACATGAATACATCAAACAGTGCAGCAAATCAGTAAAGCTCAGCAAGTGGCCTGAGAATAGGAGTTGTGATGCAATTATGAAGACATTTGATTTTTTCCCAGCATCTGCGGACAGAAAATTTTTCTTTTTAGATAGATTTCAACTGTTTCTGGAGTGTGGTCTTTTGGGATCAAGTGTGGCGAGATTTATAAGAGCTTTAAAATGAGAAACGAGAGAAGAGTGATGAAGGCAACTCTAAATTCCATGCCTGGCTATAACAGGGAGTGTAGAAAATCAGGTACATGAGGATACAGTAAAGAGTACAGGCTTATTTTCAGAGATGGCTATGCAGGTAAGCAAAGAGTGAGGTTTGATATTAATATGATTAACCGTCAGACAGCACACAACAAAACGAAGTCAGAACATAAGAGATCTGAAATAAACAACTAAGAGAATTTGTTGGAATAACAAAATGGAGTTAATTTATTGAAATGTATGAGAATAAATGCTATAACAATAGAAGAATCTTCACAGCTGGAGCGTTATGTTAGGACATAAGCCATTCAAAAACATTAAAATAAGCTAAAATTAGGTTTTGTGCTAAGAAAAAATATAAGAATTTGCAAAGATGGAAAACCTGATGTAACATAGTTAGCCTTGACTAGAATTATTCGGAGAAAAGACTATAAAAGAGATTTTATTGCTTTAACATAAGGATATGCTGTAGGTGATCATGTCAGGATACAGATAAAGTTAGATTCTATTACTAAAGAGACAGCTTGAATGTTTTTCCTGTTTAGTTATCCCAGTTTGTATATAAGATTTCAAGACATTCTTCACAGAGAGAGGGAAGGATAGTGATTGTGGTTATGCCTACACTGGCAAATCATTTTCTTCCCATTTTATGGGTATTTCTCCCAATTATCATTTATATTGCACATTTGTTATTAGTTCCTAGGTTTCTTGCAAAGTGAAAACAAATTGTTCCTGCTGACACAAAAAGCACCCTGGTAATCTATTCCATTCCCACTAGAATTTTTATGTATAGGTGATATAAACAAAAAGGCACCAAGTTTAGTTCTTCCTAATTTGAACTGACCTACAGTGATACCCAGTACACCCACAAGCCTTATAAAAAAATCTCATATGCAACAACCTTCCTTGTGGATATGCAATGAAATGACCATTCTGCCACAATTCCCTCATTATTTAAGGCATCCTGAACTTAAAATAAAAAGCCACAAAAACCCCACCAAAACCAGCTACAACAACAAAACCCCTCCAAAACAAAGAGCACACACACAAATTAATTTGGTCTCAGAGCTCACAGGTCAGGTTCTATGCATGGTGTACACAGAAAACACATTCCAGGGAAAAAGCTGAGGCTTCAAAGCAGTGACAGTGCCTAAAATCTCAGCTATCCATTGTGTTGAAATAGATGAAGTTGCTTGAAATAGTCATCAGATAAATTTT